>JACCID010000203.1:0-213345 GCA_018906775.1 Sycophila sp. Sp_5
ATTTAACATCTGGCTACGACTGAGGGTTTTTTTATGCCGAAAGGCTTTTTTCTCCCTCGGGCAATAAAGGGAAACATCCCACAATTGCCCAAATTGCAATTTTTTATTTATTTTCCCTCAACATCATCCTGAACGACAGAACTCTGCACGCCTTGGACAGGGTTTCGACAAAACAGCGCCTGAATATTATTACATCTGCAAATTTTCATTATTAGATTCTGTTCGATATAATATGAAACACGGCAGTATTGACAACAAAAAATTATTCTGTTAATGATTTTTGTTCAGATGCAACAATAGTAAACAGCGCAAAAGGATTATGGCGACACCCTTAACATTCTACAACTGCACTCAAGCAATTAGTCCCAATATATAAGAGTGAATACTTCAGGCTCATTTCAAGGCAGTATTAACGCACAAGCCTAAGCAAAATTGGGCGTTGATATTATAGATTACTATTGATTAGCTTTCATCCCCAGTTCTACATGTTCTCGTTTCCGAATGACGGATTAAGTAGACATTGCTTATGATTCTTAGTGCCTGAATTATCAAAATGAAAATTTAGAATATGTTCCTGCAAAATCTATTACCCGAAAATTGATGGTATCGTTGTAATCCTTTGGGTTTGATAAATCTACGGAAAGGACAAACTGCGACAAAAATTAAATGCTTTTTCGAGGTTTAATAAACACCTTTGTACGTTCGGGGGGTCCTGCGAAATTTATTATCCGAAAATTGATGGTGTCGTTATAATCCTTTGGGTACGATAAATCTACAGAATGTTCAAACTACGACAAAAATTCGATGCTTTTTTGGAGTTCTATATACGCCTTGTTACGTTCGTGCTATTTGTCTTCAAACGTTTCATAGATTATTGAGTAAATGCTCTAGCCCAAACGAGGTTACTGCTATGCCTTACAAGCAACGTCGTAATCCGGTAATCGCCATACATCGATGTTTTATAGCATACGGTATTGAATTCGGATCCTTTGCTAATTCTGTGATTTCATTAAAAGTCATTGTCTAATGAATTTTTGTGACTTAAATACATTTTCTCATAATTTATTTGCCTTTAATTTTGTATCTTTGTGGTGCTGGTGAGGAAACTCTCCAAACTGCCGCTTAAGGATCTTATATTGCATGGTATATTATTTACATGCTATAGTTGCGCTGCGGTTAAGTTTGAAGTAGTATTGTCATGTCTTAAGAGTGCTCTATACCTCAAGCGGAAATACGCGCGGACCAATCATAAGCCCGTTCGAAGCAATAATTTTTCGACGTTTTGCGTCGCGAATTTGTAATGAATCGATGCGAAATAAATTGAAAAGGTAAATTTAATCAATAGCGTAGGGCGGAAAACTCGCATACTCATTGAAAATCAAATGTAAGTGCATTAAAAATATAAATAATTTTTCATCTGTGAGGGAGTTTTATTGATAATAGAAAATGTCGAGGACGGAAGGGAATTCGTCGCCGTCGAGTGGTCCTGCAATATTTATGCTACGCAGGTCGGCTCGACGAGACGAAGGACTGAATGAGGAGTTACCTGGTGCTCGAGGCCGTGCTGAGGATGAGTGCGAAAGAGAGTGTGGCAGAGGGAGGCAGCCCGACGGTGCCGCGATAGTGCACGCAGCCGAGGCGAGAGACGGCCGCTCAGCTGAGCGCGGCCGCCATCTTCCCTCGACCCCGCGACTGCCGCGGCGAAGCATGAAGACGCCGTCGAGGACGCAGAAAATACAAACACGCATCGTACACGCTTCCACACACTACACGCACATACACCACACTACACGCGGCGAGGGTCGCGACGACGCGGGTACGCGGGGAAACTCGAGCCGAGGCGGAGACGTGCGAGCCGGTCGAGCACGTGTTGCTCGGCCGGCGGAAACTGGCTAGGCGCGAGAGAGAGAGCGGGAGAGGAGCGCGCGGTGGGAGAGAGAGCGCGCGCGGCGGCAGAGCGAGGAGCGCGCGCGTCGGAAGAGAGAGGGAGCGCGCGGAGCGAGAGAGACGGCGCGCTAGGTGCGAGTGAGAGAGGGCGAGGCGCGCGGCCATAGGAGCGAGAGAGAGAAACGATCGATCTCCGATCCTATGCGTCGTAGAGTATGGAGAGAGGGCGCGTTCGACTCGTGATCGCCGGGGCTCTCATGGCCGGTGCTCGCCTCCGCCAGAGCGACAGGTCGTGCCTCCGCGAGGGCGGTAGTACCTCCGCGCGACCTCAGGTCCGTGGGGGCGCTCGCGTCCGTGAGTTCGCGATCGACGCGCAAACCGGCGCGCCGATCGTGAACATATGTGCAATGTGTTAGAGTGAGAGGGAAAATTCGCGACGCGGACAGGACGGCGGTTTTGCAAAGAAAAAACCGCCATTCTGGAAGAAGTATTCGTACCGGACGCCACGCATTTTAGATTTCAAGCAGTTTTTTCGGAGTGTTAGTAGTTGTAGATTAGCTTTGTAGGGTTGTATTGTGGAGGGGGGTAGGAAGTGTGGGAGTAATTTAGGTAGTAGGTGAGGAGGATTAGTAGGTTAGTGGTAATAGGAGTAGTAGTAGGCAAGTTGTTGGAGTTGTGGAATTCATCGTTTTAATTTGTGGTGAGCAGAGTGGCGGGCAAGTGTAGTAGTAGGGTCGGTACGCGCACACCCGCTCGACGATTCCGTGGACGCGACCTTCACGACACCACGACACGTGTAACACGCCATTTGAGAATATAGTGAATTTAGGAGAAATTGATTGAGTGCTTCATTTGAGTGGTTCTGCCCGATTTTCCCCTTGAGTGTTCGTGTGTTGAAGCGTGTTTTCCAGCGATCACGGGGCGGCGGTTAGCCCCAGCGACAGCGGTAGCGGAGAAGCAGTGCGGAGCAGTTTTGCCTCAGTCGCCGAGGACATCCCCGGACTCGGTGCGTCAACGACCACCCTTGAGTCTGAGCCAGCCGGACATCGGACCAACACGGTGCGCGAGCACCTGGCGCCCTTTTTAAGTAGCGAGTTTTGGTGATTTTCGCTTGAGATAAGGGGTTGGAAGTTTTGTTGCGGTTAGTGTGGGCAATCGACTAGAGCAGAAGAACAGCCGTTGGTCCGTCAGTGAATAGTACGGGGACAGCGAAATACTATATCACAAATGGCGCGACCAACGTGGGGCTGTTGACGAGGCAAAATTGAGAGGACGCGACGCCATATTGGAATTGAATTGAACAGTTGGGAAGAATTTTTATTTGGGAGTGAGATTGTGTTGGTTGAGAGTTTTTTTTTTTTTAGCAGGAGTGAAGTAGCGGAAATTTTTTTTTTTACCCCCCCCATATATTCTTTGGTTTTTCTCCTTCAGTAGAGTGGATTAGGTGGGAAATTTTTTTTTTTTGTGTGGTTTAGCGATTTTTTTTTAGTGTTTTCATCCTGTGTGAGTGTGAGTGTGTTAGAAGGAAAATTTTTTTTTTTTTTTTTGATTTGTTGGAAGAAAACCGCGAGAAAAATAACATAAGCGTGACGTGACTTGCAAAGTTTGCAAGTCAGACCGGGATTACTTTTCCAGGATCGGGGCGTGTGTGTGTCGTACCGACGGTTAGGGAACGCGCACCCGAGTAAGCGGGTGACGCATTTCTAACTTAAATTATTTTATTTATTTATTTGAATTATTATTTATTTATTTGTGGATTATTGCGACAAGAAAAAGAGTCACGTGGTCTTTTCCCAGACCACGCTTTTCTTTTCTTACATTTATTTAGCGAGCGGATTGCTGGTTCCGCGACAACCCCATATAATTTTTTTTTTTGCGTTTCGTTTTTTTTTGTGGTTGCGTTTCAGGAAGATGGGCGGGATTTTTTTTTTTTTGGAAGATTATTTTTTGGTGGAAGAAGAATTTTAAGAAGACTTTGACTTTATTTTGGACGGAAGAAAAGAAGAGGGAAACGTGTAGGAATTTCGCGACTTTCAGGTTCATCAGGGCAGTTGGGAACGTAGACCGCGAGTGGGAGTAACCAGGGGACGGGAAACAGGGGTGGTCCCTGAGAGGGTAAAGAGAGAGGGAAAGATACAGAAGAAAGAAGAGAAGAAGAAAAATTGTTGTAGGTTGAAGAGGTATTATTTCTCATTCTTTCTAATATATATTTACTGATTTATTTATTTAATTATATTGCGACCCCTGACAGTAAATGTCAAGCCCCCCCGAACCAGCAATCCCACAGTTGTCTGCGTCTGCCCTTCGCGTTCGACCCGAGTTTTATCGGTTCTTGCCGCGACTGTCCATCGACGTTACGCGCAAAGAGGAAGTAGAACCCTCAAGCAGAAGAAGATTAGCGTTTACGTCGACACCGGCTAAAAAGGAAGAAATGAACACGGAATTGTACACCAGCTGGGTAGACGGGGCTCGGCAGCAGGAAGCCGAGATTGAAGAGTTGGTAAGGCTGGTGTCGAGGATGCAGCCGCGTCAAATCTGCGACACCCTAGAGATGCTGGGGTACAATCAGGTTGGGACACTGCAGCAGCTAAAAAACAGATTAATAAGAGGACAATGTAGGGCAGTGTTGGAATTCGACGCTCCATGGGAACCGAGTGTCGACGAAGCGGGAGCAGCGTCGAAAGATGAGACAAAGGACGTAAGGAATTACCTACAGGGACTGAAGAATTGTAGGCGGACGGAAGAGAAAGAAAGGTGGCAGTTTCCGCCGGTACCGACAGCGGTAACAACTGACGACGGTTTCCACGACAGTGACAAACACGATGGCAGGAGCGCGACCCAAGATGACGAGTAGGGTGCAAGGGACGCAAGCTCCGCCAGGGTTCTCGATGTGGGAACTGTCGGAGAACCGGAGGATAAACGACGCCTCAGAGAACGAAGAAGAGACCCGCAGAAGTCAGAGGACGCCGCGACAGAAATCGCAACAAGAGACATTTGAAGAAATGGTGGAGAGGGAAGTCCAGAGGCGATTGGCGGAAAGAAGGTTGGCGGAAATAGTGGAGAAGGAGAGGACGCCGCTGCTTGCACAGCCACAAGGAAGGAAGGTACAAGCGCTGAAGGTGCCGGAAATCCAGACGGCACCGGTAGAGAAGTCGAAGGCAGCAAGGCAAGCGCGGAAGCAGCGAAGATCGCCGGAGGAGGAAGACAGCGAGGAGTGGACGCCGACGTCGGACACGAGTGCGGGAAGCAGCGTGGCACGGTCCCAAGGAAGAGGAAGTAGGATATCGCAGGGAAGGGAGGACGACCGCGACGCACCAGAAGCAAGTGGCGTGAGGGAAGAGCCACGACAACAACAGGAGTCTGATAGGGGGCTGCGCAATATAAAGATTCTCCAGGGATGGGGTTTGAAGTTCTCTGGAGAAGGCGAAAAACCCCGAGGACTACCTGGAGAGGTTAGAGGATTGCTTCAGGTGCACAGGAATGAGCGAGAGGGAGCTGCTGCATGCACTCCCATGTACCCTGACTAAAAGTGCCAGCAAATGGTACAGGGGAGTGAGGTCAGATCGACTGACGTTCGTGAAATTTCAGAAAGAATTCCGGACGCAGTTCTTAAGCGAGAAGACGGACGAAGACATTTGGGACGACGTGCGAGCCAGGACGCAAGCGAAGGGAGAGACGATCGCAAAATTTATATCGAACTTTAAACTAATTGTCTCGGCGCTAAGGAAGCCAATGCCAGAGCGCAGACAGGTGCGCCGGGCAATTAGAAACTTGCTTCCGCACTATAGGCACAGAATGCGCGATCGGCGAATTGACACATTCGAAGAGCTGCAGCGCATGGGCAGAAAATATGAGCGGGAGATGGAGCTGGACGCTCGATACTCTCCGCCACCACCGGCGGAGAAGATGGCGGTTCCAGCAGCAGCTTTCAAGCCGCAGAAGGTGACGAAGGTAGCGGCCATCTCCGAAGATAGCGGTGAAGATGAGGGGGAAGAAGAAGAGGCGAGGACGGAGAAGAAGAAAAAGAACAAGAAGACAGCAAAGAAACCGGCGGTAGTAGCGACGGTGCAGACCGCACAGACATCAACTGGGGCTACGAGGACCAGACAGATGCAAGCGACGGGACCAGTGACGTATGCGCAGGTGCTAATGACACCTGCGCAACCAGTTACAACGTCGGCGCCGCAGCCTGAGCTGGGATTCCAGGCACAAAGAGGGCAACAACAGCAAGCCAGAGCACAGCAGCCGAGAGAGTTCTCGGGTGTCTGCTACCAATGTGGGGTAGCGGGACACTCGGCGAGACGGTGTCCGCAGACTGTGTGCTTCGGGTGCAATAAGGCGGGACACCGAAGGAATGAGTGCCCGTCTTTGCCGCGGCTGTTTTGCCAGGTGTGCGGAACCCAGGGCGTAACATTCCAGAACTGCCCTGGATGTGCGTCGCTGCGGCAGGCTTGGCAGGCCGCGATAGCACCAGCGAGACAGGCACAGGTGCAGCAGCAGAGCCAGGATTTTCCCCATGCCCAGGGGAAATGTCCAGGGGCCGACACAGGGCCAAATGCTGCGGCCGAAGCTTTAAAGGATGGCGCAATCGCGACGACAACAGAAGGAGTAAAGGAAGGAAGGACAGTGGAGCAATTTGAGGAAGAAGTGAATGAGGATGAAGAGGTAGCAGTTGACAAGGACGACGAAGACCAATGTGACGCGACGGGTGGATCAAATGAAGAGACACGGCAATCTGTTGCGAGTGGGGTTCAGAAGGCAAGTAGATCAGCCACGACTACGCTTCCTAATATAGGCAGGCCGGTCGTCATACCTGACGTGGCCTTGAGGACCCTACACAACGACGTTGCCGGAGGACCACCCAACGACGCAGAAGTCGATGCGCGACGTCCGCCAGCGGAGGAGAGATTGCGGCAGTACATCCTGGGTATCCAGGCTGGACGTCCCTGGGGGCTGCCAGGCCCGACATCGATGACGGCTACGTCCAGGAGTCGAGCTGGACGTACCGGGGGCACGTCTAGCTTGGGAGGGGGAGTGGCTGAGCAGGGCTCAGCAGAGGCTCAGCTAGGCCCAACACAATCCCCCGACCCGCAGAAGGATGCTGTACGCAAGGAGAAGGTAGCGGGTGTTTCCAGCGACAGTCGGCCCTTTGTGTGGCTGAATATAGGAGGTGAGCGTTACAAGGCCCTCCTAGACACTGGGGCCGCAGCGTCGTTGGTAGGAGCACGGCTGACCGAGAGGTTCAGAAGCCAGCTCCAACCCAGTAGGACCGAGGTGAAAGGAGTAGTTGGCGGAGCGACCACCAGAGTCGAGGGTAACCTCAAGGTAAACATGGAGATAGACGGAATGATCCAAGAAATGGTATTCCGTGCCATTCCATCCTTGGAACAAGAGGTTATCCTGGGCATTGATTTCTGGAAAATCTGGGACATCCAGGTGGATATGGTCCAAGGACGATGGAGAAGATACGACGGTAGATGGTACGAGGTAAATGGAGGTGTAGAGGAGAATGAGGTTTTTGCGGAGTGCGCTGGAGTGGAAGGTAGGTAGGGTACGGATAACCCCCGCGACGCTCTCAGGAGCAACAAAAACCGCGACGCTCTCCGGAGCACAAAAAACCGCGACGCTCCCCGGAGCCCCAAGAACCGCGACGCTCTATGGAGCCATCAACCCCGCGACGCTCGGGAGCGCATTAGTCTCCTCGAGGCCCAGCGAGGAAGAAAGGAGACCGCCCGGGGGACATCGACCGAGAGCTTGAGGAGGAAGGAGCCGCGCCGACAGGAGCCGGAGCCCAGGAAGGAGGGCGTAATGTTTGGAGGTCTGCCCTATGTGCCCGTCGATCGGGCCGTGGACCCGCCGCCGCGGGCATGTTACAACTGCTGGCAGGTAGGCCACTCGAAGGTGAGGTGCCCCCGTCCCGCCAGCCACATTTATTGTAACAATTGTGGGCGGCGCGGGGTGGACCTGGCCAGCTGCCCGCGGTGTTCGGCCACCCACAGGGCCTGGTTACGGGCTAGGGGCATCGAGACAGACCCCCGGAGGACGATGCCCCCCCCGGGATCCCTACAAATGGGGATGGCCCCGACGGACCGAATGGTGCCTCAACTCCCGGGCGGAAGTACGAGAGGCCGGACGGAGACGGAGGAGAGAGCGGTGGCGGTGACTCGGAGGGATCCGGAACCGGGACCAGCTTTCCAGAGGACGTTGCCGGCGATCGAGGTAGGGGCTGAAGGGACGGTCGCGACCAGACCAGCGGAGCGGAGGCCAGTGGCAGTGGAGACTCCCCCGGTAGTCACCGCCTCACTACCAGCGTCAGCCCCACTTCCAGCATCATTGGCAGATACGTTGGTGAAGGTGCTGGCCAACTGCCGGGACATATCACCGGCCTACCAGGAGTGGGCCATGCGTCTGGCCTTCGGTAGTGGGGGTTCCCACCCCCCTCGGGTCATTAGGTCCCTGCCTCTCTCCTCCCAACGAAGAGCCGCGACATTGAAGGCCCGCGACATTGAAGACCCGCGACATTGAAGACCCGCGACATTGAAGACCCGCGACATTGAAGACCCGCGACATTGAAGACCCGCGACATTGAAGACCCGCGACATTGAAGACCGCGACACAAGTCCGCTCCGGCGGCATACTAATTCTTCTTTGTTTTGCGACTAGGTGGAGGAAAGGAGGCGACGAGCAAGATGAGTTGGATGTGAGTGAATGTTGAATTGTTGGGGGTTATGTAGTGGTGACGGGGTAAAGACGGGCTAATGATTAGAGACGCTTGAGGTTACGAATTCCCTTCCTGCGCGACAACTTTGGGATTGATCAACGTTCACTGTTGTTCCGTTTAGGGAGGGGGAGTTTGTGAGGGAGTTTTATTGATAAATAGAAAATGTCGAGGACGGAAGGGAATTCGTCGCCGTCGAGTGGTCCTGCAATATTTATGCTACGCAGGTCGGCTCGACGAGACGAAGGACTGAATGAGGAGTTACCTGGTGCTCGAGGCCGTGCTGAGGATGAGTGCGAAAGAGAGTGTGGCAGAGGGAGGCAGCCCGACGGTGCCGCGATAATGCACGCAGCCGAGGCGAGAGACGGCCGCTCAGCTGAGCGCGGCCGCCATCTTCCCTCGACCCCGCGACTGCCGCGGCGAAGCATGAAGACGCCGTCGAGGACGCAGAAAATACAAACACGCATCGTACACGCTTCCACACACTACACGCACATACACCACACTACACGCGGCGAGGGTCGCGACGACGCGGGTACGCGGGGAAACTCGAGCCGAGGCGGAGACGTGCGAGCCGGTCGAGCACGTGTTGCTCGGCCGGCGGAAACTGGCTAGGCGCGAGAGAGACAGAGCGCGCGGTGGGAGAGAGAGCGCGCGCGGCGGCAGAGCGAGAGCGCGCGCGTCGGAAGAGAGAGGGAGCGCGCGGAGCGAGAGAGACGGCGCGCTAGGTGCGAGTGAGAGAGGGCGAGGCGCGCGGCCATAGGAGCGAGAGAGAAACTGATCGATCTCCGCTCCTATGCGTCGTAGAGTATGGAGAGAGGGCGCGTTCGACTCGTGATCGCCGGGGCTCTCATGGCCGGTGCTCGCCTCCGCCAGAGCGACAGGTCGTGCCTCCGCGAGGGCGGTAGTACCTCCGCGCGACCTCAGGTCCGTGGGGGCGCTCGCGTCGTGAGTTCGCGATCGACGCGCAAACCGGCGCGCCGATCGTGAACATATGTGCAATGTGTTAGAGTGAGAGGGAAAATTCGCGACGCGGACAGGACGGCGGTTTTGCAAAGAAAAACCGCCATTCTGGAAGAAGTATTCGTACCGACGCCACGCATTTTAGATTTCAAGCAGTTTTTTTCGGAGTGTTAGTAGTTGTAGATTAGCTTTGTAGGGTGTATTGTGGAGGGGGTAGGAAGTGTGGGAGTAATTTAGGTAGTAGGTGAGGAGGATTAGTAGGTTAGTGGTAATAGGAGTAGTAGTAGGCAAGTTGTTGGAGTTTGTGGAATTCATCGTTTTAATTTGTGGTGAGCAGAGTGGCGGGCAAGTGTAGTAGTAGGGTCGGTACGCGCACACCCGCTCGACGATTCCGTGGACGCGACCTTCACGACACCACGACACGTGTAACACGCCATTTGAGAATAAAGTGAATTTAAGAGAAATTGATTGAGTGGTTCATTTGAGTGGTTCTGCCCGATTTCCCCCTTGAGTGTTCGTGTGTTGAAGCGTGTTTTCCAGCGATCACGGGGCGGCGGTTAGCCCCAGCGACAGCGGTAGCGGAGAAGCAGTGCGGAGCAGTTTTGCCTCAGTCGCCGAGGACATCCCCGGACTCGGTGCGTCAACGAGCACCCTTGAGTCTGAGCTAGCCGGACATCGGACCAACACGGTGCGCGAGCACCTGGCGCCCTTTTTAAGTAGCGAGTTTTGGTGATTTTCGCTTGAGATAAGGGGTTGGAAGTTTTGTTGCGGTTAGTGTGAGCAATCGACTAGAGCAGAAGAACAGCCGTTGGTCCGTCAGTGAATAATACGGGGACAGCGAAATACTATATCACACATCATATGTCGTCTGCTTCAAAAGAAAAAGGCCGTAGGTAAGGGTTAAAAGCAGCTACATTCAGAGCATCGCCGTTCAAGAATAGGTCAGTTCACTTAATCCACGCGTGATTTGTACGCAAAGTTGCAGAATTGAATAAAATAAATTGTTCATTGCTTCGGTACGAATAGACAAGGCAACAAAACATTATTTATTATGTAGAAATAATTAAAATTAAACAATGTGACGCGAGGTACTATCGTGTACCTGCGCGCCGTCGCGAGCCTTCGCGGCGAGAGGGAGAGTTAGGCCGTGGCGCGCGGGGGCGGCGGCCATCTTAGACGCTCGAGAGATTCTCTCGAGCCGTCGGCGACGACGGACGCGTGCGCGAGCGAAATCCCGAAATCGACGTGTTCACCAGGAGGTAGGAGTGAGAACGAGCGAACGAGGTAGCAGCCTTGCACAAGCCAAAGCTGCGATACCGTAAGTACGGCCCGACTAACATTGTAAAGTGCGGGCGCGTACTAGCGAGGAGTCAAGGAGCGCCTTGACTCCCTGGCGTCGAATTTCGTTCAGCGAACGTGGGGAGTTGTCCCCAGTTCACCGCTTCTCTCTCTCTCTCTCTCCTTAGTTCGCGGACGCGGACTCTCATGCGGTGAGAGTCCCGGCTCTTGGATACGAGCCGCCGCGTGGTGCAACGTCGGTACTTCGAGCACGGGCTCGAGGTCGTGTTCGCGGTACATCGCGCGGAACGGGTAAGCGACCCGTTCCTTCGTGTGCGCGTGTACTTGTGTGTACACACAAAGCAGGCGGGCGGCCTGCTCTAGAACGTTGCGTTTGTTTACGTGGAGCAAAGTCGTGCTCAGCGTAAACATTGCCGATCGCAGACCGCGCGATCGGCCGGCGAATTCTCGGCGCGGCCGAGAATTCGTAGGAGCGCGCGCGCTTGCGTTCGCGCGTGGCTCCGCTCGGCAACACTCGGGCGTGTTCGGGGCAGTCGACCCGCACGCCCGACATCTACTAACCCTCGCGATCAAGACATTTGTAATTTTCTTTCACGGAGGCAATAAAGGCCGCCGAATTGCATTTTTACTTGTCCGCGTTATTCTTCCGAGTAGTCCGCGGGATTATTCGGTAAACCCTTCACATCCGTAACCTCCCGGATAACGCCACTCTGTCGTAGAGCTGAGCGGCCAGCATCAGCTGTCGTCGAGGAGGACGACGGCCACGCGAACGCAAGGAGTGCGTTCGCGCATCAGCACGCGAGTACGAAAAGCGGGAGTACAGGCGTACTCTCGCGTTGTACACGGGCCGCGGCGACGTGTGTTCGCCGTCGGGTGCTCGCGCGCACCCCGAGGTAAGGACCTCGAGGGGCACTCGCACATGCCCCTTTGCACCAATCTTGCGGAGGCAGGTCTCCTCCGCGAGATAATCGGTAATAGGCAACCCCGTTACAACAATCAATATTTATATATAAAATATTTCTTTATTTAACAGCAACATTATTTAACGCTTGAAATATATTGTAAAATTTTAATTTATAACATAAATAACTTCCTTATTCTATTAAGATTTTTATTTTATTTTTTTGGTTTATTTTCGTGAGCTTTGGTGATATAAGTTGGATCTCGAATGGGCATGTGACGTTTTCTGCGGCTATCTATTATTTCGGGTAGTAAACAATCTTTATAAAATTTATTTACTTTTGACAACATCGTTTTAATAAATTTATCATTTCTTTCGATCCTCAGGATTTCGATGCACTTATATGTAAAAACTACAAATAAGCAGTACTGTCTATTTGCAACCCGCAGTTGCCCCTGAATTTGGTAATAATAATCGTGATTTTCTTTTAAAATGGCCTCATTATTTTTTAAATAAAATGCTTTCGAAATCGCCAATTTTATCTGTTAATGCGTCATGGAGGGACATCTCTTGCGGTATAAGGACACTTTATTTCCACTATTCCGTCATCTCCTAAGAGACCATCTGTTGAAGCACCAATACCAAGAAATTCTGCATCGAGTACTAATCCACAGTCGCCCACGTCGTAAGACTTCTCTTTTAAAATTAATTTGACGAGTTTCACGATGTTTCATGTTGAATACCGCACTGGAGAGCAGGATCACTTTTAAATTTTGGATATAATATATCGGAAACGAGAGTTTTACAAGAAGTTTCTGGACGCTTTTTACAAATTCTTCCCATTTTCGAGGCAGTAATAATCCACTTCCTTTTCATTCTCCACTCAGAACTTTTGCTTGTTGTTGCAATGGCATCTCTTTCTATTTGCCATTGTCTCAAAAGAGCATAATGTTCTTCTACTCGGACGCAAAATTCACTATCATCCAGATCAACTTGAGTAGCTCGGAGACCGTAATCTTTATCTGCTGGATGAAAACTTTTAATATTTTTCCTGGACTCCTTACTATACTATATCACAAATGGCGCGACCAACGTGGGGCTGTTGACGAGGCAAAATTGAGAGGACGCGACGCAATATTGGAATTGAATTGGACAGTTGGGAAGAATTTTTTTTTGGGAGTGAGATTGTGTTGGTTGAGAGTTTTGTTTTTTTAGCAGGAGTGAAGTAGCGGAAAATTTTTTTTTTACCCCCCCCATATATTCTTTGGTTTTTCTCCTCCAGTAGAGTGGATTAGGTGGGAAAATTTTTTTTTTGTGTGGTTTAGCGATTTTTTTTTAGTGTTTTCATCCTGTGTGAGTGTGAGTGTGTTAGAAGGAAAATTTTTTTTTTTTTTTTTTGATTTGTTGGAAGAAAACCGCGAGAAAAATAACATAAGCGTGACGTGACTTGCAAAGTTTGCAAGTCAGACCGGGATTACTTTTCCAGGATCGGGGCGTGTGTGTGTCGTACCGACGGTTAGGGAACGCGCACCCGAGTAAGCGGGTGACGCATTTCTAACTTAAATTATTTTATTTATTTATTTGAATTATTATTTATTTATTTGTGGATTATTGCGACAAGAAAAAGAGTCACGTGGTCTTTTCCCAGACCACGCTTTTCTTTTCTTACATTTATTTAGCGAGCGGATTGCTGGTTCCGCGACAACCCCATACAATTTTTTACTACTTACAGAATTTGTTATTGCATCTATAAACTTTGGAGCACTTTTATCAATAATTTTTCGAATAGCACGTAACTGTCCCTTTTGTTTCGACAACACTTTGATGCTAGTTGAAACATTTCTTTTAATATGGTTTGTACAAAGTATATTTTTTACCTCTACACCATGTTGACCGTAAGGATTAGCATCTACGATAGCTTTGTAGTTGCTGCTATCACCGTCAGAAATAAATATTTTATATATTAAATTCCGCTCTTTTATGCTAGTTGAAAATAGCTCTGCTGTTACGTCGTGAAAAAGGGAGTTCAGTAAAGAAAAATAAAAATAATAATTCAAATTTTTCACGACGTACCAAAATCAATAAACATGCCAGTGGCAATTTAAAGCAAATAAAACTGACACTTTTTAAGAAACTAGGCTCCATCATGTTTGAAAAATATATTTTAAAATCAAGCGAAATATCTAAGAACGTGAGAAAGGTACCCGATGGTTTTATTACTCTAGGCGTACAGCACCGCTAGACGCCAAATCGTCACACAAACAAGCACCCTGCATCACGATAAAAAATGCAAGGCCCAGGGACAAGACCATAAAGTCAACAAGCGAAAACTGCCCACAGAGTAATAGAACTAAATTGAAAAGTCAGATTGAAAGCCGGCTTATTGTACTCTAAGACGGGCCGACACCATGGGCACGGCCAAGAACGAAGAACAGACCTCTAGACCTTTAAACCCATGGAGACATTATCTGCGGGCTTGAGATATAAAACCAGAGAATACGCAAATGGTAGTAAAATTCGATCTACAGGAAGCATCTTAATAAAGGCCAATTATACGTTAACGGGACGCCCGATACGTTCTCATGGGACAACTCAGGAAAATTCGGCGATTTGGAGGGGATTGAAAATGGGTATAAAAACCCTTGCCAGAGGACCATCGCAAGTTCAGTCGTCTCTTCTCCTTGGGAGTATCGGGTCTAGCCGATATCAGAACACTTGGTAGTATCGAATACAGTCGATATAACATCAGAACACTACCAAGTTGACTTGTCAGCAAATATTACAAGTCGAAATATTATTCACGCTAGTGGAAGTTTGACCGAGCAAAGGTCAAGTGCAAGTAGCCGACATAGACCCAAGCCCAGTACGGGACAAAGAATAGCAGCAGGGACTCTAAGACCAGGCCCAACGGCTGAACCACCGACGCAACGCAAGGAGGGCTGCTGTTCAACGTCCGAGCACAAGAGAGCACGGGGAAACAGAAGAGCGAACGAGAAAGAGAGAGAGAGAGAGAGAGAGAGAGAGAGAGAGAGAGAGAGAGAGAGAGACAGCCGAAAAAACCAAGCGACACTTGGGAAGCCGCTACCTGCCGCTGCCCTTCGATCCCCGCTGACACTGCATCTATACCCGTGAGGTACCTTTGTTATATTACTGTAGCCATGCGATCTTTGGAAAAGTGTAGAAGCGTTAATTTTAAATTTGTATCGTATTTGTAAATCCACTCGAAAGTTTATTTATTATAAGAATAAAAATTAAATTTATCTTCAAATGAATCGTTTTCTCATTCCCGAAAAATAAATTTAACCTATTTTCCTTTGACCTGGACGTAACAGGTACTTAGGTTAAATAAGTTAAAAACTGGTGCATCGGTCGGGAAATGAAATGAGTCATACAGAAGTAGAGAATAAATTTTAAATATTTGGAAATATTAAATTTTAAATATTTGGAGTAATTATGTCGCAAAGATCGGACGAAGTTTTAAATAAACGTAGGGGTACAAACTTTTCGGATCATTCATTATTAGCTGAATTACAAGATAAAGAAGCAGAATTGACAGTAATATTAAATAATAAAAATCCCGAACAAAAAGAATTGGCATTAGGAAGAGTGCGTGAAATTACAGAACTCGCAAAAGAAATAAATTTATCTCTTGCAACAAACGGGGTTGGAGAAGGTATAAAACCAAAATTTTCAAAACGCGACGTGACACAAGTATTTGCAGGGCCTTATAGAGAAACAGAAATTTCTGACGCATCTTTAATAGATATTATCGTAGAAGATACTGAAACTTTTGATAAAATAACATCAATAAATAAACCCACGAAAATTAATTTGAAACCAGCAACACTAAAATTATCTACCAGCACTCCACTCGATAAGGGCAATTTAAATTGGCCAAATACCAATCAACTTCCGAAAATTAAAGAAGAGCATATTAAAACCATTAGAAAAATAACGACATCTTTGTATCAGGATATTAAACCAGAACAAGTAAAAACATATTTTGCAAACAAATCACACTCGTCTATCTTGGAAGCACAAGTAAAAGCCGGATATTCAGCCGAAGAATTAATAAACTTCTTTAAAACAGAATAAACTCAGTACGCATCTGACAACGAGGAAAAAGAAATAAACTATCCACTGAATAAATCAAGAGAAGCAACGCTAACCGACGGAACCTTGTATCATTCAACAATTGAAACTAATAACGAAATAATGAATCGTATTCAAGTAAGAGGGTTATCTTTAAAAGATGCTCTAGATTTAATTCCGCGATTTAACGGACAAAATGTACAATTATCCCAATTTCTTGACGGATGTATGGAAGCAAAAACAATATTACCAGAAAATCTAGAATCAGAATTGGCTAAATTAATTCGTATGAGGTTATACGGGGAAGCTCTAAATTGTGCGCGCGGGCAAACATTTACAAGTATAGAAGAGGTAGTTCAATATTTCGAAAAAATATTCGGATCAGGGAAAACATATTACGATTGGACGGGCGAACTTGCAAAAATTAAACAGAAAAATAATGAAACTGTAATTTCATATCTAAATAGATTACGCGAAATCGAACAAGAAATTCTGAAAACTGCGACATATGAGAAACGCATAGATAACAGAGAAACATTTGAAAGGAATTTAAGAAACGATTGTTTAAAATTCTTTTTAAGAGGATTAAAATGGGAAATAAAGGCTCGAATGGGACTACAGGACGACTTTAAAATGGCTAAAGATCAAGCATTAGAAATTGAAAAAGAATTTGCATGTAGTGTGTTAGAAGTTAATGATTACGGGGGAAATCGATATGAAAAAGAAAAATTGATATGTGCATATTGTAAAAGAACGGGACACGGAGCAACAAACTGTCTAACTTTAGTTCATTCGCAATTTGGGACAAATAGAAATTCGTGGGGATCCTATGGGAATAGAAATAACTCTAACAATGAGCTTGACTATTATAAACGAACAAATGATGGTAATAATTTTAATGGACGAAATCAACAAAGTTTTGGGGGATGGAACTCAGAGAGTAGAGGCTGAGTACCTTTCTTACCGCCTCCAAATCGAAACAGTACCTTTAATCATAATTTCCCAAATAATAATTTTGGAAATAACAATAATTTGTCAGATAATAATCGTTTTTCAAATAATAATCGATTTTCAAGTAATAATAATTTTCGTTTTTCAAATAATAATAATTTTTCAAATAATAATCGTTTTCCAAACAATAATAATAATTTTCCAAATATAACCGTTTTCAAATAATAATTTTGCAAATAATAATCGTTTTTCGAGTAATCAAAACCGGGGTATACAAGGACAAAATAGTCAAGATATAATGTTGCATACTCTCTATTTTAAATAATCGCGGTATACGGTGAAGGCACGCTGCCGACGTGGCGCTTCATTTTTCTACTTCCGCGCGACGCGCGATCGCAGCGGCGTTCTGCTCTATCCCCTCCTTGCTCACATTCGGCATGGCTCCCGGCTCCGCTGGCACGAGGCAGGCAGGCTCTCCGCAATTAAGGGTTTTTTTTTTCGTTATTTATACCTTGTTAGTAGTTAAGAAATATTGTAGTTTCACAGAAGAATGGTACAATTGAGAATACATTGAAGTTCAGTGAAACCCAACGCATTTTATTTACCAACGACCGCTCCGAACTCCTGCATTCGTCACGGCGTATTAACGCATACATTGATGTGCGCCGAAACATATAAGAAACATGGGAGGTCCTATACCAAATATCACTTGCTTCTATTGTGGAAAGACCGGGCATATGCAGCGGGACTGCTTTCAATACCAAAGGGACATGAGAGGTAATCCCCCAAACTCGGGAAAAGGACCCGAACTCTCTCTTACTGGCGCGTAGAGGGAGACTCCTACGGCTATGCGCCCACCCGTCGAGAAGGCTGGTGCGTCATCCGAGTCAAGAAAATAAACTTGACCACAAACACTTGTTTCCCTATAATAGAGTTAGACATCAGAGCATTCAATCGACCCTTGAATTTCATACTAGATACGGGAGCATCCGTGAACATAATTAGGCAGAGCGAGGTGTCACCATATATACCCATTGATACGGCGGAAGTATTAATATTAAAAGGAATAACTAAACAATCTATTAATACTTTGGGCAAAATTAGAGTTGATTTTTATAATAAACAAATAGATTTTCATGTTGTAGATGACGATTTTCCTATATATGAATCAGGAATATTGGGTACTGATTTCTTTAAACAAAATAATGCACAAATAAATTATAAAGAAAATTATTTAGATTTGAATGGACTTATTATTCCTTTTGCTGAATTATGTCAAAATAATGAAGAAATATTAATTAATTATTTTATGGATCTTGAAAGAAAATATTGTTTGAAAGAAAATTATACGGAAAATGAGTTTTATGAGGAAGATTTATTGAGAAATGAAGAAAATAATTATGTCAAAGACGAAAATAAAAAGATATTTGTGCAAGAAGAAATTGTAATGACTCTCCCAGACTTATTTTATTTTTCTTTCTTTTCCGCTCTACCTCAACACAAACACACACATGTAAACGCACGGCTACTGCGAACGTGCATTCAAACATTTATATCGGAAATAAGGAAAAATTCTAAGTAAGAGAAAGTCAAAAAGTACGTTAGGCTTCTTCAAGCTATGAACGCGACAAAAGGGACAGGAAGCGAAAAAAAAAAGCTTTGACGACTTGCGACTCCCGCGCTAGACTAGCCCCTTTTGAACTGACCATGTACAAGCAAAAAAAAACTCCCTTAGAAATTCCTCGCTAGCGGAAACTTTCTCCGAGGATCCTCAACTCACCTCGTAACACTAAGCAAAGCAAATATTATATTTTGACAAATAATCAAACACCTATATTGTTAATATACATGTATATGCAACTAGATTCTTTGATACTAGAATTTTAAAAAGAAAGGGGTATTAAAACAATTTCCAAGCATCATTTCCTTTAATAACAACATTTCTACCACATTAATAAACAAAAATTGAACTTACAAATATAAACAATAATTATATTAAACAAATGTCCATTTCCAAACTTAAATATAATTAAATAAACTAAACTAATAAAGGGAAATTGTTTTAATAACCATGGAAATTGCTAAACATATTGTAACTCGTTATAATAAAAGAAAATTATTATTAAAATAGTAATAAGAAATACATGTGAAACGGGAAATCGGCAAATGCAGAAATATCATCGAATAAATACAAGAAAACAACAAACTAACAGCTCTAGCTTCCCAAGCGAAGCCAAGCTTTTCTCCCCACCTAAGACCCACAAGGGGAGGAAAGCCCTAGAGTATATAAGGGCGGGCCTCACTGAGAAAGTCGAAGTTCGGTCCTCAGTCGCTCTGCAGCTTTCTCTGCACCTTGAGACTCTCTTTGCTCTAGCAGCGGTTCCTGCTCAGATCTTTCTGCAAAGGCCGATTTCCCGTCTACGAGGTGACACCCTAGGGCCTCATCGCCTCGCCGACTAACCAGTGGTCGCATCGCTGCCATGTCCCGTCTGTGGAGCCGCTGTACCGGAGGATTTTAGACGTAAATATATTTCTGTCAATAAACAAGAATTTGACTAACAAAAATCTCTGACTGTACTAAGAGTTCCTTAGGGCAACTATCTTTTCCTTTCTACTTCATACTTCTCTATTTCCCTTTCGACATTGCGCTTGATCACTGCGCAGTGTCAAATAAAAATTAAAACTTAAAGAGAAAAGTGCTGTAGCCTGCACTTTCCTTTTCGTTTTCTTTCAACCTTTTTAAGGAGTTCTTTAGGGCAACTCCATTTTTCCCTCCTTTTACAAATTTCCCTAGATCTTTATGCTAAATGCTGAGATATAGCAGTGGCATTGGTCTTGGGAAATTCTCCTGGTAAAAAAAAAAATAGAAAATACTTGGTGTGCTCATTTACTGCACCCTTGTTTTTCTATTTCTCCCTCCATCTGATTTCTCCTCTTATATTTATACATATATATATATAAAATATATTCATAAACTCTCTCACTCCACTTAAATGAATATAATACTTTTGAATTATTATATTCATTTATTTAACAACTAAATCCTTAAGCCGTAGCACTCTTATGAGCAGAATTTCTGCACGTTTAAGTGTTTCAACCCGCGAAAAGCTGAGTTTCGCTGCTTTCGCCTCCCCCTATCCCACTAAATAATTAACTCAAAATTTACGAATTTTCTCTCAAAATTCAGCAGTTTTTCTGCTTTATAAATTTTGGAGAAAGAAAATTAGAGTTTATTTGTACAGGAATTTCTGCTTCAAATGCTGCAATTTTCCTGAACATAATAAAACTAATTCTGTTTTAACGAAAATTTTGGAATATATTTAGTTATAGTCATTTCTCCTAACCTACGAAAAGGGATCGCTATCAATATAAGCGAACCCATAGTATCCTCCAAATTTGAATTATCCTTATTATAATAACAGAAACGCCAAGCCAGTTCTAGGGTCCATTTTTATGGGTTAATGTAGCAAGAATCCACGAAATTCGAAACTTCGCATTTGCCGCTCGATGCGAAGTATTCAACGAAGGCATAAACTACCTTCGTGTAAGATACCCAACGCCTCAATCGCGTGAGATTCACAATTTCACGAGATAGGTAAAAATAAAGTAAAAAAAATCAAGACGTTTGTAGAAGTAAAAAAAACTACAAACGTCACAAAATGTTTAATGAAAATTATTATGCTAACGAAGAGAATCAAACAATATACACTACCGTCCAAGTGTTTTTGCCATGTGTGAGCAAACATTACCTAAACATTGAAGTTTTGTCTCGGCTTTAATTTGATTGTTAATAAATTCCTGACATAGTCATTTAAAGATAATTAAGCCCTCTACACGATAGGCTATTATAGAAATTGACGAAATATTTTTTTCATTCTGATAATCGTAAAAAGCTGAAATGAAAAAAACAAATTTTTTAACTCTTATATAAATTTATGTGGGTGGAAGGAAACTTTTTTTACAAAATTTTAAGAACTACAATCTGAAAGCATTTTCCGAGAGCTTTCGTTTTTTTTTTTTTAGATTTAGTTCTAGGACGTTTGGATCGCGAGATATCTTAGGTTTTATAAAAATATTACATTATTCGTCATAGAAGTTTTACGGCTAAAGTAACATATGTATAAAAAAATTATATACAGGGTGTTCGAAATGTTCCAGACCCCCCACTTATAACATAAAGTAAGCATTTTGGAAAAAAATGTTAAATACAAAAGTTGTTAAGTTTTGAAGGTTGAACTAAATGATGACCTTGGATTTGTTATTGGTTATCATTTTCAAGGTCATTTAAAGGTCATCTTCAGTTTTTTAAATAGGGACCCCTATTTTTTATTTCAGATTCTGAAAGAGCACAAAATTTTACATCTGGATATGTACCCACGTTATGGCTCAAAATGACCTACAGAGGTCATTTAGTGGTTAAATGATTATTTAGTAGCAGAAAGCCAAGAAATCCCGATTATTAAGAACTTTGAGCGTATCTGACCAATACTAAAGTAATTTGATTTTGCAAGACAAACTTTATGGTGGCGTTAAATTGACGTTGCCCTTGATTTTCAAGGTCATTTGAAGGTTAACTTTAGTTTTCCAAATTAAGCCTCCTAGTTGTAATTCTCCATTTTGCACCAGCGCTAAATTCTGCATTAGGATTGTAGAAGGTGTAATTGACACTGGCGTAAAATAAGCCTTAGGCCAGACAACCACATAACTCGGGCGAGAAAATGATAAATAAAAAAATGTCTAATCAAAATAAGCCTTAGGCTCAACAACTACATACCTCGGGGGGGAAAATGATAAATAAAAAAATGTCTAATCAAAATAAGCCTTAGGCCCAACAACTACATACCTCAGGGGAGAAAATGATAAATAAAAAAATGTCTAATCAAAATAAGCCTTAGGCCCAACAACTACATACCTCGGGGGGGGGGGAAATGATAAATAAAAAAATGTCTAATCAAAATAAGCCTTAGGCCCAACAACTACATACCTCGGGGGAGAAAATGATAAATAAAAAAATGTCTAATCAAAATGAGCCTTATTGCTCAGGCACGGGAGGTACAACTAATTAAGGTAACATCATGGGTGATCCAGCCAACTAAGGCAAGACCATCGGCGGCCCAGCCTACTAAGACAAGAACACTAGCGGCCCAGTCAGCTAAGGCAGGACTATCGGCGGCCCAGCTAACTAAATCAAGACAGTGGACTATTCACCCAAACTGAATTTTTTTAAAATGTCGTTGACAGGAACTTTTTACAACAACTGTTCAAATTGTTGCCCATTAACAGTTTGGCAATGTGCTAACCGATTGTAAAAGGCTGCAACAACATTTCGCAAGATTTGCTGAGGTATCAAGTCTATTTCATCAGTGATTCTTTGGCGTAATTCATCCAAGTCACGTGGTTTTATAACATAAACTTTATCCTTCAAGTATCCCCAAAGGAAGTAATCAAGAGGCGTTAGGTCTGGGGACCGAGGTGGCCATTCAATTGTACCTCTCCGCCCAAACCATCTATCATGAAATGTTGCATCTAAATATCGGCGAACATGAATACCGTAGTGTGCAGGAGCACCATCCTGTTGGAAGTAAATTTCGTCCAGATTTCCACCCGTTAAATTCCGTATAGCAGGTATAATTTGGTCTCGAAGCATGTTTTCATACATTGCAGCATTTAAAATTACCTTCAATAAAGAAAGGGCCAAAGTACTCTTCCATTAAATATGCCAGCCCAAACATTTACTTTTTCAGGATGTTGCGTGTGGTCCGCTCTCATCCAATGTGGATTGATGTTACTCCAGTAACGACAATTATGTCTGTTCACTGTTCCGCTTAACTCAAACGTGGCTTCATCAGAGAAAACAATGTTATTGAGGAGCAAAGGATCATCAGATATCATTTGCATCATTACATCACAAAACTCTACCCTTCTATCAAAACCATCTTCAGATGATTCCTGTACCAACTTTAATTTGAAAGGATGCCATTTGTTGAGTTTCAAAATTTTGTGCACAGATGCAGCTCCCATTTCATGCTGTTGTGCACAACGTCTGATGCTGCAATGGGGGTCCTCAATAAATGATTGTAATACGTCTAAGCTCTTTTCATCATTAGACGATGATTTGGATCTACCTGATTTAGGACGATCTTTAATACCACCTGTCTCTTCAAAACGTCTAATTGTACGAATTACGGTACTTTTTGAAATAGGGTTGTTTTCTTCAACTCTGAATGTTTCATTGAATAAACGCTGTACCTGTTTGTAACCTCTCTCTTGATCACCCCACCCTCGCATCATCAACAAAGATATTCTTTCTCGTTCAGTAAGATGTGCCATTTTTCACTACGATTAAAAGTACAATTATTGAAAATTAATACAATTATCTGAATTTCGAAGTAACAGAACTTCACTTAACTCTTGAAAACAGAAAAGTAAATAGGAGTAAACAATTGTTAATTAACAATTATAAATGAGCTGATTCCTAAAAAGAATAGTGAGCAAAATCTTCTAAGGTACAAGTAACGATCCTGAAAATGCTATGAATCATGCGTAGAAACTCGTAACCCTTGCAAAAAATTATTGCAATAAAAACTGTTCATGTAAAACAGTTAGATTATTTTGCTTTTGAAATTAATAACCCCCAAGTGTCCTATGTAGATCATTTCGAGCCATGACGTGGATATTGTACATATCTCCAGACCTAAAATTTAATGCTCCTCCAGAATCCGGAATACAAAATGAGTCCCTTTTAATAAGCTGAAGATAACTTTCAAATGACCTTAAAAATGAAGGCCAATTTTAAAGTGACCATAAAGTTCGTCCTAGAAAATCAAATTATGTACTTTAGTATTAAAGTACGAAATTTTTTTTTTCTTTTCGTCAAATACACCCAAAGTTCTTAATAATCGGGATTTCTTGGCTTTCTGCTACTAAATAATCATTTAACCACTAAATGACCTCTGTAGGTCATTTTGAGCCATAACGTGGATACATATCCAGATGTAAAATTTTGTGCTCTTTCAGAATCTGAAATAAAAAATAGGGGTCCCTATTTAAAAAACTGAAGATGACCTTTAAATGACCTTGAAAATGATAACCAATAACAAATCCAAGGTCATCATTTAGTTCAACCTTCAAAACTTAACAACTTTTGTATTTAACATTTTTTTCCAAAATGCTTACTTTATGTTATAAGTGGGGGGTCAGGAACGTTTCTAACACCCTGTATACTAGAAATGTTCTATTTTGTGTCAGGAATTCATATAAATTTTTTCAGATTTTTTTGGACGAAAAATTTTTTCTCCTTTTTTTTGGGTGTCAAGGTATACGATAGTATAATATATCTAATGTTTATATTCTTAATTAAGAAATGAATTGAATTAAATATACATAGATAACAAAGAATACAAATTTATTAAGCAAAAACACTACATCATAAATTTTACTTCTTAACTTTTTTGGTCACACGATACATAAAAAAAAATTACATGTATTTCTTGACAGAAAATACTACATTTTTTTAAGATATTATTTTTTACACACATTTTATTTTGTTCATAAAGCATTATGCAAACCTAAAAAAAGGAGAAAAAAAATTTCGTCCAAAAAAAATCTGAAAAAATTTATATGAATTCCTGACACAAAATAGAACATTTCTTGTATATATAATTTTTTTATACATATGTTACTTTAGCCGTAAAACTTCTATGACGAATAATGTAATATTTTTATAAAAACTAAGATATCTCGCAATCCAAACGTCCTAGAACTAAATCTAAAAAAAAAACGAAAGCTCTCGGAAAATGCTTTCAGATTGTAGTTCTTAAAATTTTGTAAAAAAAGTTTCCTTCCACCCACATAAATTTATATAAGAGTTAAAAAATTTGTTTTTTTTCATTTCAGTTTTTTACGATTATCAGAATGAAAAAAATATTTCGTCAATTTCTATAATAGCCTATCGTGTAGAGGGCTTAATTATTTTTAAAATGACTATGTCAGGAATTTATTAACAATCAAATTAAAGCCGAGACAAAACTTCAATGTTTAGGTAATGTTTGCTCACACATGGCAAAAACACTTGGACGGTAGTGTATGTCGACAAAGAAATTATTAACAAAGAATCAATTGAGGGAATTATGTGTCGAGAGAACGACAAGATTGTTACTAAAGAAAAGGAGATACAAATAAAAAAAGAAAAGGGGCATTTTAAAGAAGAGCAAAATGGAAAATGTGAAGAATTAACAGGTGATAATAACGAGCAAAATCAGTACGCCGTAACTAAAGGGACTCAAAAATTTAATGAAGATTGTCATGAAGAATTATTTATGGAAAATAATGTGTTTATTAATGATAAAATTAATGAAGTGAAAATTATGAGTATTACGTATGACGATATAAAAATTGAGTCTGAAAAATGTGCAGAAAGATTGAATAAGCCCGTTGATGGCATGTTAAGAATTAATAAACATAGAATAAAAAGTGGAAAAGAAAAATCAAGAATATGCCCAAAAGAATTACCAAGATCCTATATTCCAAAAGAGGAGTTTGAAGAATCGAAAGAAAATATTGAGATAGAAATAATAAATAAAATTAAAATATTGAAGAGATGAATAAAAACCAGTTAATAAATAAAGTTAGTAACAATAAAAAGGAAATGAAGGAAAAATTGACATGATTAAGGCAAATGAAAATTATTTAGTAATAAATAACAAAGAACAATGGAAGGAAGAAATTGATCATTTGACACCTGTCACAACAGCATTCGACAGAGAAGGAACAATAAATTATTTACCAAGTAACATGATAATGACGATAAAGGAGGAACCACCCAACGATAATAGAATAAATGAATTAAAGATGCAATTGAGGTATCAACATATAGAAAAAGAATTGCGAAAGCCTATTGAAGAATTAATTGAAGAATATGCAGATGTTTTTTATTTAAAAGGTGAAAAATTAGGAACAACAAATATCATAACACATAAGATTCCCACTATCGATGAAGTACCTGTTTATACGAGGCCGGTCAGATTTCCTCATGCATTAATGGATGAATTAGAAAGACAATTAAAAGAATTAATGAATAATAATATAATAGAGCCATCATGTTCAAATTATGTTTCACCTGCCATCTTAGTTACAAAAAGTCCTGACAGTAACGGAAATAAACGTGCGACGTGCATTCCCGCGTAGATGAGGTTCCCCCAGGCAACGAGGACGCCGATCGACGCCACGCAATCGCGCTACTTATTCATGTTATTTTCACACTAACACGACGCACGTTTCCGGAGGGTTCGCGGATGCCCCATCGCGACGACGCCACACCGAACGCACCCGGAGTACCGACAAGAGGAGGAGGGATGGCGCGACGTTCAGCAGCTGCCCTGGCTGTCACCGGCCACACGAAGACGACGTCCACACGAGGCGGTGAGCCAGCTGACAGCCGACGCCCTAACCCTACCTGACGCACGAGCACACTTGAAGCGCTGGGAAGCAGCGCTGACAACACGCACACTCACTCGCACACTCAAACAACCAGCGAAGCAACCACGAGAGGGCACGACGAACTGGACATCGGCTGCGAGGATAACAGCTTGGCGGCAAAGGAAGATGCGGCGAGCACGTGTTGCCCGCCTAGCGCGGCACGTGTTGAAGCGGGACGGCGCGAGAGGAGCGCGTGTGCCACGAACGAAGGCGCCGCTCGAGCTCGTTGAGCTCGACTATAGGCAGGGCCGTACGGAGGGCCCGCGCCTCCGCCCGCGCAATTAATGCAAGCGGCGGCGCAGCGCACGTTCGCCATGTTCGCGAGTCCTAACGTACACACGGTGCCTCCGCCATAATGAAAGTACTCGCGGACCGTCCGGGAATAGAGGGCGCGCGCGTCGCGACTAGATCGTCCTGCAGGGCGATTCTAGGCGCGATAATGAAGTACTCGCGCGACACCCAACGTTCTCTTTCGTTAATTAGGCCGATTGAAGAGAGACACTAATTACGAAGTGCGAGTGCGAGTGAGAGGACAAGAGACGCCAACTCTGCGTTCGAGATCGCCATCTTTCGAAGTTCACTCGTTGCCTGGATCGCTACCACAGCACACCCCCAGCTCGAAGCTCCGTATTTGGTCGTCTTTGTAGAAGTCTGTCGAGAAGTAAAGTAGAGTCGTCGAGGAGTAAAGTCGTTAGTCGGTTGAGCGTAGGAGAGGACGTCTGTCGAGGAGGCGATAGAAGGACGCCGGTGAGTGGAGCAGATCATTTGGCTGAGGGACGATCGTCGCCGCTGCGCAGGTGAGGTGTCGACGGAGTGCTGTAGCTCGGGTAATTCAGCCGTCGGGAGGCTGGTTTGTCGCGAGGGTGCCGCGGTCCGGAATGCGAGTCGTCGTGAAGTAGAGTCGCCGCGTGTAGTAAATCTTTGTCGAGTAGACGCGTATGTAATTTGCGATTGTGTGGCGTACGGGATGCGTTAATTAGCGAAGTGCCAGCGAGGCCTTATATTTATAAGAGAATTTGTATTGTCGTCGTGAGAGCCATTAGAAGAGGCGAATAAATAGAGTAAAATTAACGACGTTGTTTTATTTACGAGAGAGTGTTTTTTGTTGTGTGTGTGTACAGTCCAATTGTCGCGGATAGCCGAACCCCGTCGGCTATCGAGTCTAGGTCTCTAGCTCTCCCAGCAGCTAGCCAGCGCAGAAGGAAGGAAGCAGGTCGGGGCGGTGTTTCAAACACCTGGCGCCCGTTCAACAGGAAAAGTCCCGGGTACTTGTGGTGCACGCTTTGTCGGCGTTGTTCGGGGAAGTCTCGCGACTCTCGCGGACGAAACGCAACGTCACAAACGTTATAGATTAGTAGTTGATTTTCGAAAATTAAACGACAAAACTGTAAAAGATAAATATCCCATGCCGAATATACTGGATATAATCGACAAAATTGGTGACACTAAATATTTCTCAGTTTTTGATTTGGCTCAAGGATTTTTTCAAATTTCCTTAGACCCAGCTGATCGCCATAAACGGCCTTTTCTTCGCCCTTTGGACTTTTTCAGTTCGTTACAATGCCTATGGGTTCTTCGAACAATCCGGCGACTTTTTAAAGGGGAGTTGATACGGCTTTTAAGGGTATGCAACGGAAAGATATTTTTATATACGTGGATGATGCCGTAATTTTCGCAAGAACAATAGAAGAGCATAATGATAAATTTCGAAAATTTTTACAAAAATTGCGCGAAGCTAACCTTAAATTACAACCAGATAAATGCGAATTTTTAAAAACCGAAGTTACTTATTTAGGTCATGTATTGAGTCAAGACGGAGTAAAACCCGATCCTAACAAAATAAAAGCAGTACGAGAATTTCCTGAACCGAAAAATGTTAAAAATATACGTCAGTTTTTGGGCTTAGCCGGTTATTATCGCTGATTTATACACAATTTTTCTGGACTTGCAAAACCTTTAAGCAATTTATTAAAGAACGATACACCTTTTATATGGGATAAAAACACACAAAATGCATTTGCCATATTAAAAGATAAATTATGCAGTCGGCCTTTTTTAAAAATTGTTGATTTTACAAAACCTTTTATTGTAACTTGCGACGCAAGCGGATCTGCAATTGGAGGGATACTTTCTCAAGGAGAGTTAGGGAAGGACAGACCTATTTCCTATGTTTCAAGAGTATTAAGCCGAACGGAACAAAATACGACACTTACTCAAGAGAAGCTCTTGCAATTGTTTATTCTGTTACCCAATTCAGGCCTTATTTACTGGGCAGGAAATTTACCATAGTAACCGATCATAAACCCTTGGTATGGTTTAAAAATTCTAATGACCCTTCATCACAAGTAAGCCGATGGCGTTTTAAATTAGACGCTTATGATTATGACTTTATTTATAAAAGCGGAAAAACAAACGTAGCAGCAGACGCCTTATCACGCAACCCGGTTGAAGAAAAAATTTTTTTTACTACTCGACATCATGCTGGAAAATTAACTTTACCAAGTTATCGTTTCACACGACCCAAGAAATCCAATAACAGTAAAAATAATAAAAAAAAGACTGATTTACCACCCATCATAGAAGAAAATGAAGAAAAATCGTATAAAAATTTAGAAGAAATAATTGAACAAACAAATCATGAGGACTTTGACAAGAAAACTGAGATGGAAGAACAGTATGATGGAGAAAATAACGAGAAATCTTTTTATAAAAATATTAATAAACAATTCATTGATTATCGAGAACAACTAACGATGCGCAAAGATAATTATGCGTACTTCATCTCAGCTGATGGAAGGCCATGTGATGCTGGAGCAAAATTATTACAACAAAGGAAAGATTTACCAACATTGACAGATATTAATAAAGGCGAAGTTAAAATTATATCCAAAAATAATAACCGACTTTTTGCGTTAGTAATTCGTGGAAAAGTAACAGAATCTAAAACTATAAGTATGGCAGTAAGTGAATGTATCGAAAATATTTCATGGAAGGAAATTATAAAATGTATTAAACAAATAATGAAAGGAGCATCTTTAAAAATAATATTATGCTATGGGTATGTAAACTATGTGGCAGAAAAAGACAGAACAAGAATATTGGACGAACAGCATTGTTCTGCAGTTGGAGGTCATAAAGGAGTAACAAAAACATATAAGAGGCTAAAGTATCATTTCTTTTGGGAAAATATGAAGAAAGACGTTCAAAATTACATACGAAGATGTTTAAAGTGCCCTACTGCAAAAAATCACGTGATAAATCAAGTAATTTGTCAGGTGATAAATCAGGTGATAAATCACGCCAAAACGTGATCTGACTATGGTAGAAAAAAAACTAAGTCCGAATTTCTAAAAATCGTCTAAGTCCTTGAAAACATTTTTTTTGTAGAACCATGTTTTTAACGCGTTTTGGGCCATTTCCTGTCGATATAAATAAAAATTTTTTTTTATGAATTTTTGGGAATTTGACTAAGTCAGTGGATGATGCACGAATTTTGTATTTTATAATTTTGTTTTTTTTTTGGAAGCTGTACTAATGCTGCAGTTGAATGGCCAATTCAAATTGATGATTTTCTCTTCCTCTATGACTGATGAAATATTCAAACCTTTTTCTTCTACTAGCCAGTTCAAATATCCAGTGTTGGATAAAGGTTTGTTATTCGACGGCTCGTTTTCATTTATCGATTCCACTAAAATGCACGAATTGTTGCTCACCGAGCATAATTTAGCTTCGTTGTTTATTTTTTCCATTGCTGACTAAAAAGGCAAAATGCAAGAAGACGTGGCACGATCAGATGACATTAATGTAGCTTACGTTAGCTTACCTGATGTCAACGCTTGCCAAATTCATGTGTGTTCGTGCACAAGGCAAGAGATTCAAGAAGCGCAGTATCGCCTCAATTGTATTAGGATCTTCTTAACCTTATACGCAGCACCTAACCGTGCTACGTGCTCGCACATACATGAATTACGCGTGTGTTGGTACCACATAAATTCACATAAACTACATTAATGTCATCTAATCGTGATACGTGTTCTTGCATTTTGACTTTTTCGTCAGCAATGAAAAATATGAAAATAAGCCGCATTATGCTCTGTGACTAACGATTCGTGCATTTTAGTGGAATCCATAAATGAAAACGAGCCGTCGAATAACAAACCTTTAACCAACACTGGATATTTGAACTGACTAGTAGAAGAAAAAGGTTTGAATATTTCATCAGTCATAGAGGAAGAGAAAATCATCAATTTGAATTGGCCATTCAACTGCAGCATTAGTACAGCTTCCAAAAAAAAAAAAACAAAATTATAAAATACTAAATTCGAGCATCATCCAACTAAAATGATACATGTAGATGGTAAGTAATATATTATGGATATATATATATTTATTTATTTATTTACTCTTGTCAAGTAATTGTTTGTACAAAATTCCAACTGTAAGCTTTCCTTGTTCATTTCTATATACGCTGGGTCCATGGGAGAATAATTTTGAGCATATAAGTATCTAGAGAAAAGAAAGTCATTTGACAAGTTATAATAGGGAATACATATAAGACTCGAAGGGAAAATACAATGTGTACAAGACAAATAATTGTAAGCGCATAAAGATATTCACTCACAGAAGAATATTTTCTCTTAACTTTCTTTTCTCAAGATATTTAGAGGTACAATGATTTTCTCCTATTGTCCCATCATATAAAGAAATGAACAAGAAAGTCTTCAATTAGTATTCTGTAAAAAAAGTTACTCGATATGCTATAAAAGGGAATTCCTGACACAAAGAAAGAAATTGGATTGACCGGTGTAAATATTTTTATCACCTGGACCCTTTGTATAAAGAAATCTACAAGAATAATCTTAATTTCGTATTCCGTACAAAAAATTAGTAAATCTTAAAAAAATTGACACTGGTCAATATAATTTCTTTTTTTTGAGTCTTGGATACCCTTTTATAGCTTGTCAAGTGATTTTTTTTTACAAAATACTAACTGACTTTCCTGTTGATTTTTTTAGCCGATGGGCCCATTAGAGAACATTTTTGAAAGTATAAATATCTGGAGAAAAGAAAGTCACATGCTAAGATGTAAAGGGGAATACAAGACTCACTTTTGATCAAATTGGATATCCACTTTTGATCTCGGAAATGGAGAGATCGGAGAATTCTACGTTCAGGTACGACCATGGTCAAGGTCATTGATAGGTCAGAGGGTTTTTTTAAGCTGGAAACCTTATTTTCGACCCTATTAACCTCGAAGATACAAGTTTCGTGAGAAATATGTATGTTACTCCGATATGTTCACGTGGCATACTTATTTCGTGAGAAATAAGCCACGTTCTTAGTTCATCGCGAATCCGCTACGCGGCTATACGAGCAGGAGTATGTGGTAACTGAGTAGCTTGTACACGAACTAGCGGTCCATGGCACATAATAAGGGACTGATATGCTTATCCTAGCATAAAATTTACTCTTCTCATAAGCTTTGTAGATTCTAATCGATATTTTATTATTAAAATTTTTGAAGTTTTGTTAAACCAGTACAATTAAAAAAAACACCCGTAAAAATGGCTGACTATCAACCGAATGAGATTGTGGATATGATAATAATTTTAGGGGAAACTCGTAATAATTATCGAGCTGCAGCAAGACTTTACACTGCACACTTTCCTGACAGACGACACCCAGATCATAGAGCAATAAGTCGCTTGACTCAAAGAGCTCGTGAGGGTCATATGGTTCGCCAACGTAGGAACCACGAATATGATGAGAATGATCGAAATGTTTATACTGTTCTTGCTGCCATTTATCTTGATCCTCATACCAGCTCTCGACGAGTTCACAGAGAAATTGGCATAACAAAATCAACTTTTTTGAGAATTCTTAAATCCCTTAAGTATTATGCTTACCACATTACGTTGGTTCAAGAGCTTCAAGATAATCACTTTCAACAGCGGATTGAGTTTTGCCAATGGGCTTTACGTATGATAGAGAATGATCCAGATTTCTTTAGGTATGTCCTTTTTTCCGATGAGGCTAAATTTCAGAGTGACGGAGAACTCAATAGACACAATTGTCATTATTGGTCGGATGAGAATCCTCATTGGTACAGAACGGTCAATCATCAAAGGCGTTGGAGCATTATGGTATGGTGTGAGATCGTAAACGGTTATTTGATCGGTCCTTATTTTTTCGAGGGCAATGTTGCTAGGAACTCCTATTTTCATTTAATAAGAGATCAGTTTCATGAATTGATAGAAGATGTTGATCTAGAAACGCGTCGAAGAATGTGGTTTCAGCACGATGGTGCACCAGCACATTTCGCTGTAATCGTACGAAATTTTTTAAATCAATATTATAATGGTAGATGGATTGGACGAGGAGGTCCAGTTAACTGGCCTGCTTGTTCACCCGACCTCACATCTCCTGACTTTTATTTATGGGGGTATTTAAAAAATGTTGTTTTTAAAGAACGACCCACGACTAGAGAAGACATGCAAGAACGTATTCGTCGAGCATGCGCAGCTATACCAAGACAGATATTGCTCAACACCGTTCGCCGTTTCCAGAGGCGTTTGAATTTATGCCTTCAAGCTAATGGACGCCATTTCGAACATTTAGGTTAATTGACCACCGTGAGAGGCAAGGGGACTCACGTTAATCAAGCACCCCGACCGTGAGAGGCAAGGGGACTCACGTTAATCAAGCATAAATAGGGGTTCCCATTTAAAAAATCCTCTGATCTTCAAATGACCTTGACAATTGATTCTTGAAGATCATTCAGCTAACCGCCTTTGTCGTGAACCATTTTTAACATTCACTATTCTAAATATTATTCAATTAACCTCGAAGTTAATGTTCGAAATGGCGTCCATCAGCTTGACCCATGACCTCGACCCATGACCTTGACCCTTGACCCATGACCTTGACCATGGTCGTACCTGAACGTAGAATTCTCCGATCTCTCCATTTCTGAGATCAAAAGTGGGGTTTCCTAGTTGAAAAATCGATTTGACCTTCAAATGACCTCCACCCATGACCTTAAAAAATCATATCTGAACGTAAAATTTTCTGCTCTTTCCATTTCCGAGGTCAAAAATAGGGGTTCCTATTTGAAAAAATCGGTTTGACCTTCAAATAATCTTGACCTTTGACCTCAAGGTCATGGTCAAGGTCACCATCATTTGTCCCCCTCCTAACCCTACAACTTTTGTCTTTAAAGTTTTTTTCTATCTCCCTTACTTTCCGACATATTTGGGTGGTGCGATTAAAATGGTCCATCCTGTATATAATATTTTCGAAATATTCCTGCACGATTCTCGTAATATTATTCCAATATTGCAGTGCGATATTCAAAATAATTTAATTTAAATTTGTTGATGTAATATTTTAGGAATATTTCTGCACGATATTACTTTACTTAATATTCTCGAAGTATTATTGTAATATTGCATTGATATTCAAATCACCTCATCTTTGAATTATTGTTGCAATAATGCACGAAGACTTCTATACAATACGTTGCTATTTAATATTTTCGGAGTATTATGGCAACAATGCATTAGAATATTCAAACCACATCATCTTTGAATTGTCGTTGGAATATTGCACGAATATTTCTGTAGAATAAATCTTTATTCAACAATCTTTCAGTATTACTGTGATATTGTATTGTGATATTCAATCATTTCATCTTTAAATTATTGCTGTGATATTGCGGGAATATTGTTGCATGATATACATCTGATCATTATTTTTGCAATATTATTATGATATTTGATTGCAAGCTTTAATAAAATAGCATAATTGAATATTGCTAAAATATTTTGTGAATATTTTAAAGACGATTATTTCTGCTTAATATAGATGGAATATCTCAGTAATATTTTATTGTGATATATTTCAACGCAGGATTGCTGAAATTTCATCACAATATTTCTTTGACATATATTACATTCAAATATTTTTGCAGTACCTTAGAAATATTAGGCTCGATAGATATCCATTAGCAGTATCACTATAGTACTGCAGCAATATTGCAAAGTCATATCTCACAATTTAATATTTAAGGAATATTTTGGCGATATTATGTACATCTTGTAATATTCCAGTGATATTAAAATATTGTGAAGATATTGCTGCAATATATCTGCGTTGTGTGGGCTAGGAAAAATGGCGTTATTTACTAAGCATGCTGTATATTGCGGAAATAACGTTACAATCCGTACAACATTTTTTATGATAAAAATGACGTTCTTCGTATCTACACTTCATTAACGAATAACGTCATTTGATGTGCGGATTTAAGATCTATAAATAACGTCATTGTTCAAGCCAAATACCCCACAAAGCTGAAAATTACGTTATTTCATAGCGAAAAATAACGTTAAAATAGAGTTTTCTACTGTAATCGGAAAATAACGTTATTGAATAACGTTAAAAAAGGTCCAAAATTGTAGCCTCAGCAATAACGTTATTAATGACGTCATATTATAACGTCATTTTATAACGTCATTTTTAGCGATAGGGCAGTTTGGTGTGGTATTCTAAATGGTAATATTATAGGTCCTTACTTCTTTAACGGGAATGCTACAAAACAAGCATATTTACACTTACTGCAAAATGAGTTACCTGCTATGTTACAAGAAGTAGATGAAGAGATCATTGAAAGGATGTGGTAAATTACCCAAATCGCTGGATTGGCCGAGGTGGGCCTGTAGCTTGGCCACCAAGATCACCGGATCTGACGCCGCCAGACTTTTTTCTATGGGGATATTTGAAAAATATTGTTTATTCGACTGTTCCTACGACACCAGAAGATCTGAAAGAAAGGATCAGACAGGCGTGTCGAAGCATACCAGAGAACGTACTCAGAAAAACTGTAAATGCATTCGAAAGACGAGTACGGCTATGTATTGATCAAAATGGAGGCACATTCGAAAATTTACTTTAGAGCGAGTATTTTAGAACGTGCGTATGTATTTCAATACGTAGACCAGTCTGCTACAACTGACAGGAAAGTTTCATCATTCACCCTTGACTAGTTGGATAATCACACCACGTTGCCTTAATTAGTTAGCTGCATCAGCTACCGTCCACTTTAAAATGCTGCATAAGCGCCCATCTTCCCTTAAATGGCTGGCTGGGCAACCATCTTGCCTTAAAAGGCTGCATAAGCGCCCATCTTGCCTTAAATGGCTGGTTGGGCAACCATCTTGCCTTAAATGGCCGAATGAACCTCCATCTTGCCTTAAGTGGCTGGTTGGGCAACCATCTTGCCGTAAATGGCCGGACGAACCCCCATCTTGCCTTAAATGGCTAGCTGGGCAACCATCTTGCCTTCATTGGTCGGATGAACATCAATTTTGCTTTAAATGGTTGGATGAACATCCATCAAAACCTTAAATAACCAGGGACATGCTCAGAGTCATTAATGCATTTCACCCTCAGTAAACTACAAATTTGGTATTTAAAGTTTTTCTCAACCTTGCTTTTTTCAAGATATTGGCCTACGAATTGTGTAGACAGCTTGATTTGACCTTGATGCGACTGCAGAGGTCAGCTGGACCCCATGACATAACATCATGTTTGAATGTAAAATTTTCCGCTCTTTTAATTTCCGAGGTCAAAAGTTGGTGTTCCTATTTAAAAAAACTACTTTGACTTTGAAATGACCTTTAAACTTGACCCCAAGGTCATGGTCAAGGTCACCATTGGATTTCCCCCTCTGAACCCTACAACTTTTACATTTAACGTTTTTTTCCATCTCCCGTACTATTCGAGATATTTGCCTGGGGCAATTAAAATGAATCACCCTGTGTATATTGTTTACAGAATAATGTACAAAAATATTCCTTAAAAATTACATCAATAACTGAAAAAACATTTTGAATATCATATAGATGCAATATTCCTTACAATATTATTATTCTAAAATGTTAATTAGAAAATTGAGTGCACGAATATTTTTTTCATATTAAAATTTATGTAGGCAGATGGACATATGCGACGTCCTGCCATGTGATACTAAATGTTATGATAGTTAATTAAGCAATTAACTTTCCGACTCCGTTGGATTTTTAAGCTACCATTACGGGAACTAAATTAGCAGCAGGTCAAAGTGTGCAAGATTTTTTCGTTCTTTTTCAACTCTTTTTAATATTTATAAAAATCTCAGTTTAACATTTCTTTAATTCCGTAGTAGCATTTTTCGAAGGTTTTTATCTGCTCTTTCGAATGCCGTTGGATTTTTTGAGGTACATAATTCTTTTTACGGTAAAACAAAATTTCTATGTACATCTGTAAGGAAGTGTGAAATGTAAAAAGAATACAAATTAAGGCAATAAAAGAGATGAGGAAGGTTACCCAACGATACGTCGAGATATTAAAGGAAATATTTGGAGATAATTCGAAAACGAATGCTAATCTATATTAAAAACAGAAGATAGAAACGCACAGAGCGCACTCGCTTTTCTCATGAAATAGACCCTAGAAGTAAATCACGGAGGAATTTTATTACTGAAATAAGACACTGAATAATTAAGTTTTCGGCACATAAAAATGATTTATATTTGTGTGCTACTCAATATTCAAGACTGAAAATAGAGAAACATTGCGCGCAGACACCTTTCCTAGGGAATAAATCCTCAGAACAGATCACATACCAGCGCAAAACCAGATTATTATTCATGTCCGAATTTCTGACATAAAACGATCATTTGAATTAAGTACCCGAATTTTCTCAAGATTGAGTAAAAGAATGCACCCCACCGGAAATCAATGGATGGGATTAAAGAGTATAAAAACCCTAGTCTAAGGGCAAGCATCGTTCAGTCGTATCAAGTCTATACAACGAGTAATTGTCGTCCACGCCAGTCATATCTACGAAGCTACCAGTCTGCACAAGGACGAGCCTCTCCGAGCATCGCCGAGAGTACGAGAGATCGCCCGCTGTGGACTTGAAATCTTGCACGCCGATCACCCAACGACCAAGGGTAATGACCTATTCTACAACATTGGAGGGACAAGGATAACAGCAGAGACTCCAACACCGGGCTAGGCAACTGATCCACCGACGCAACCAAGGGAAGCTGCTGTCTACCGTCAACTCCGAGAGAGAGAGAGAGAGAGAGAGAGAAAGGGAGGAAGCGAGCGAGCATCGACACCTTCGGACCGGAGCAGCGAGTGACAGCGGGAGCGCAGCTACCTGCCGTGACCAGCCGACCCGACCCGCCGCATCCAAGAATCTGCGCATCTCTTTTATTGCGAGGTATATGACTTAATTTTTAAAAGAGTAAACTTCAGAACATCGCGTCTTGCGTTTAAAAATTGTATAATCATTGTAATTCCACCTAAAGATTTTAACCATTAAAATTTATAACCTTTGAAATTATGTAAATCATGTTTATTTGTTTTTCCGAATAAATTTAGCCTATATTCCTTCTCCTGGACGTAACAGGTATTAAGGTCTATAAGTTAAAAACTGGTGCATCGGCCGGAAAAATAAAGAATATGAGTAACAACAAATAAATAAATTCAATTTGAAGAACTTTATAAATGAGTAAGAAAGTCGGAGCAACCGAATGAAAATGTAAATAAACGGAGGGATATAATCTTTTCGAACAGATCTTTATTAAATCAATTTCGAGAGAAAGAGGCAGAATTAACAGCAATTATAAATAATAAGAAACCTAAAGATAAAGACTTAGCAATAAATGAAATACGTGAATTAATTGAATTAACTAAAGAAATAAATTTATCTCTCGAGGTACAAGGGATTGGGGAACCAATAAAATCAAAATTTTCCGAGCGAGAAGTAACACAAGTATTCGCGGGGCCATATAGGGAAAATAACACTTTTAACGAATCTTTTGAAGAAGAAACAGAGGAAAAAGTTGAAGAAAGCAATCAACACGACCAAACACAAAGAAATATAAAAATTACTTTAAAACCACCGACCCTTACGCTGACGACTAGCACTCCCATTGGGACAGGTCAAAAACAGTGGCAACACTTAAATCAGCTACCCGAAATAAAAGAGGAACACTTAAAAACGATCCACGAAATTAAAACATCCCTACACAAGGACATTAAGGCAGAACACGTAACTACTTATTTCGAGGAGAAAGAACACGTGTCAGCTTTAGAGGCCCTACTGCAAAAAATCACGTGATAAGTCAAGTGATATGTCAGGTGATAAATCAGGTGATAAATCACGCCAAAACGTCATCTGACTATGGTAGAAAAAAAACTAAGTCCGAATTTCTCAAAATCGTCTAAGTCCTTGAAAAAAAATATTTTTGGATCGAGAGGAAGCGAGCGACAAGGACGTGCGAACGCGGAAGCAGCCGAGGACGAGCCAAGGGTGCATCCTTTGTAAGTACCGCCCGTGATTACTATCGAGTGCGGGCGTGTACCGGCGAGGAGTCGAGGAGCGCCTCGACTCCCTGGTGTTGACAGTGTTCTGCGGACGCGGGGGACGTATCCCCAGCTCGTCATTTTTCTCTCTCTCTCCTTAGTTCGCGGTCGCGGACTCTCGTGTGGTGGGAGTCGCGGCTCTCGTGGAAGAGTCGCTGCGCGGTGCGATATCGGTACCCCGAGCACGAGCTCGAAGTCGGGTTCGTGAGTCGTCGCGCGGAACGGGTAAGCGACCCGTTCCTTCGTGTGTGCGTGTGCGTGTGTGTACACGCAGGGCAGGCAGGCGGCCTGCTCTCGAGCGTGCTGTTTGTTTACGTGGAGCAAGGTCGCGCTCTGCGTAAACATCACCGATCGCGAATCGCGCGATCGGCCGGCGAACTCTCGGCGCGGCCGAGAGTTTGTAAGAGCGCGCGCGCTTGCGTTCGCGCGCGGCTCCACTCGGCAACACTCGGGCGTGTTCGGAGCAGTCGGCTCGCACGCCCGACAGCTACTAACCTTTCGGGACGTGATTATTGTAATTTCTTTTACGGAGGCAATAAAGGCCTCCGACTTGCCATTTTACTTGATCGCGTTATTCTTCCGAGTAGTCCGCGGGGCTACTCGGCAAACCCCCCTCGTCCTTAATCTCCCGGATACCGCCACTCTATCGCAGAGCTGAGCGGCCGGCATCAGCTGTCGTCTAGGAGGACGACAGCCACACGAACGCGAGGAGCGCGTTCGTGCAACAGCACGCGAGTACAAGAAGTGAGAGTACAGGCGTACTCTCACGTTGTATACGGGCCGCGGCGACGTGTATTCGTCGTCGGATGCTCGCGCGCACCCCGAGGTCAGGACCTCACGGGGCACTCGTGCGTGCCCCATTGCACCCATCTCGCGGAGACAGGTCTCCTCCGCGAGGCGAAATCAGAGCAAACAACCCCCGTTACAACTAACGCCCTTCAACGTGTGCAGCGGAGGACAGGACCACGACGCGACGAATTTTAGTTTTTCGTGAACGCAAAATTTTGAATTTGCAGATCGGGTTACCGACCGGGTCGGTAATCCAGAAGCAAAAGCTTCGCGAATCGGAGAGTTCCAAATTCTGATTAAATAAGCGAACGGTCGCAGCCGTGCCCTGCTTCCATTCAAAAAGCTTTTAATCACTGAACACGCGGGGTGTTCAGAAATCATTCAACAGCATACAGTCGCAGCCGTGACCTGCTTTTGTATCGGGCAGCTGTTGAGTGAAAACTCGGAATCTCAACAAACCAAAATCAAAAACAAAACAAGAATTCGCGCTTTCGACAGGGAACCTCTCGTGTTGGCTAGCTAGCGAACACATGTAATTTACAACCGATTGTAACTTACTAACACCAGAAACACGTCTGGGAGAAAATTCTAGTGAGAATTTTTTCCATCCAAATTGAACTCGAAAATCGAAAGTTTTCGAGGAAAATTCGTTTTCTCGCTGAATTTGTCAGCGAGAATTTCGAGTAGAGTCGCGTTAAATAAATAGAGTTTTTTTTTTCGCATTTCAATCGCGACTGCGCTACAAACTGTAGGCAGTCGTAAAGAAATTCTCTAAGACGTGTTTCAGAGAGAATCTCAGACTACACATTAGGAGTAGTTGCGTCGCCAACCGAAAGGTCCGTCCCATAAATTATTCCGTGTTTTTGGGATAGAGGGCAGGCCTGTACTCAATCAGGCGAAGATGGAATATAAGGCGGAACCAACGGAAAGGGACGTCCAGCAGTGGCTGTCGGCGATCCCGGTCGAGGAACTGGAGGAGACAATCCAGCAACTTGGACTAAGAACAGACGGCGACTGCTTTGTGCAGCGTCACCGTCTGTATAATTGGCTGCAGGGTAATTACACCGCAGCCGATTTTCAGGCGTGTAACTCCTCAAACGAGGAGGAGTTACGCACAGTCCGTGAATCGTTGAGGAAGTCCTTCATCGAAGAGATGTGCATGGACAGGACATCCACCATTATTCAGGACGAGAATTATGAGAAGGGCCGACCTCACCCTCTCTCAATTTATCAGAACAGCATCGTTTGCCATTCTGAAGGCGACAAAGGACTTGGCAACGTAGAGCCAAGTCACACACCGCCATCAAGGTCAGAAAATGAAAAGGACCGAGATAGCGAGACCGATGACGACAGCCAGTCGTCACAAGGTCAAACGTCGAGGGTGGAATCTCTGTTACGAGAGATCCAACAAGCCGTTCGAGCAATCGAACGAAAATATGACAGCTTGTTTAACACAAGTGTCAAACAGGCGAGGGCATTGACGGCTCTCACGCTGAGAGTCGATCAGCTGGCTCACGAGAGAGACCAGCAACGGCCGCCGATGTCAAGTACACGAATCGACGGCCGACAAATCGAGACGCGAACGGAGCAGACAAGTCCGTCGCAATCGACACCGCGCGTTGGATTCCAGGAGACGTACACGATAGACGAGCCTGGAATCAATGAAACACTGAATGGTGCGAACACCATTCAGAACGCGCAACGGCGAATCCCGCCACGTGAAATCAGAACGTGGACTGATTTCACGAACGGAAGGACAAGAGAGCCCACTGGTCCTTCCACAAGCGAATTAAATCGCACAGGCAGAGGTCACGAGGACCCCAGCCGAATAGTTAGCCGATGGAACGTCACGTTCTCGGCTAAACAAGGAGAAGACGTAGAGTCTTTCCTTAAGAGTTTCGAGGACAATGCCCGAGCGGCTAAACTTAACGAGAGCGACATGCTGGCGTCGCTCCCGTGCGTTCTCAAAGACGTGGCGAGCATGTGGTACAGGAACTACAGCCGCGATTGGCGAACATGGGCAGATTTCTGTCAAGCCACTCGGCGCAGATGGAGCTGCGCCCACGATAGGCAAGAGCGCCTACGAGACGACATTAGGCGTCGTTATCAACAAATAGGGGAATCGAGCAGCCATTACATAACATGCATGGAGAGCATGTTAGGTGAGATATCCCCGAGGATGACTAGGCTCCAGGAAATCGAGAAGATTTACATGAATTTTCTCCCGGAAATTAAAAGAATTATCCGGATAGAGATCTGTAACACGCCAGACGATCTAGCGGATCAATGCGTAAAGGCAGAATATATCCTGGACAGGGAAAAGGGCGATAGGACGCCAATTCCCCCATCCAAAGCGGTAATGCCAGAAACGGCATACAAACCGCAGAGCGAGAAGACGGGGACGTCTTCTCATGTAAAGGTAGCGGCAACGGCCGGTACAACGCCGGACACACAGGAGAAGCCCGATGCTCCGATTTAGAATTAGAATTTTGAATTTGAGTTTGATTTTGATTTTTTAGTTTGATTTAGAATTAGAATTTTGAATTTGAGTTTGATTTTGAATTTTTAGTTTGATTTAGAATTAGAATTTTGAATTTGAGTTTGATTTTGAATTTTTAGTTTGATTTAGAATTAGAATTTTGAATTTGAGTTTGATTTTGAATTTTTAGCTTGATTTAGAATTAGAATTCTGAATTTTAGTTTGATTTTGAATTTTTAGTTTTGGAGTAAAATTTTCAAGTAGAATTTTGAATTCGTATTTTGTGGTAAAATTTTGAATTTAAATAAACTTCTTTTTCCTTAAAACATTTCCTATGCGCGAATACTAGAGCGAAACAGAAATTAAGAAAGAAAAAACGATGAAAATGGTAACCATTTTAATCATCCCTCCGGGGCCTCCAAAAATTTGTGTTACGTCGTAGTGATAAGTTCGTAAAATGGGTTTTACTTCCCCAGTTTCATCGTTTTATTTGTTAGTAAGTGATAAACCTAAAAACAATTCGGAGGCACTATCCTTTAAAGAGGCGCACCAAAATCCTGAATTGTGTTATTTTTAGGTTTATTAGAAGGAAAAGAGCAAGAAATAAGGAAAGAAAAATAAAAGGAAATGAATATGATTTTTCTGTAATGCTTACTTTTATTAGAAAAACTCTCCTAGGGGGACGTTTCTCTCTCTTTCTCTCTCCCTGACTCTCTCTCTCTCTCAGACCCTAGTAGTTGACGGGGACGAGCGGCGTCGGGAGCGAGCAGCGTCGGTAGCGGCGGGAAGCAGCAGCGGCGGCGGCAGCGTCGTCGAGCAGCGAGCAACCCCGTCGGCGGCGGCGGAAGCGCCAGCAGGAGCGAGCAGCGTCGATGGCGGGAACGGGCAGCAGCAGCGGCAGCGGGCAGCAGCAGCAGCAGCGGCAGCGTTGGCGTCGGCGAGCAGCGTCGTCGGCGGCGGCGGAAGCGGACAGCAGGAGCAAGCAGCGTCGGCGGCGTCGGCGGCGGCAGGGGCGGACAGCAGCGGGTAGAAGCGTTGATTCCGGGGATGAATTTGAAAAAAACTCTTGGAGATGATTGAAGAATTGAAGAACTGCTGAGCTGAACTGGACTGGACTGTAGAACTGCTTTTTGGAGCAATTGCAGGGCTTTTTATACAAAAAGCTAATGCAAGCGTCTTATGGTGATGTTATCTAATTGGCTGATTGTCTGAGAGAGTGGAGAGGGTGGCGAAAATCTGAAATTTCCCTAATTAGAGGAAAATATTTCGGGGTTTTCCTTGGGGTCAGCGGGTCAGCCCTCCAATGCTTAGGCATAGGACAGAGGCGGTCCCTGCGGGGGTGGGCCTTGGCAGAGAGAGAGAGTGCCCAGAAAGAGGGAGAACAACCTCCCAATTACAGTGATTTTACATTTATTATTTAGTTTCCTAATAACTAATATTATTAATAATTTTGAATTATAATCCTCGTTATTTTAAAGTTAATTATATAAATAAACAGATATGCAAAAAAAGAACGAAGTGATAGCTATAATTTTCAATAATATAGATTTTATTTAGGGAAAAAGAAACAACAAAAAGGATAATTTAAATAATTCAATGCTCTTCTTTTTATGCACAGCAATAATCAATTTGTTCTTTTTATATTGACATAATTTATATTAGATTATTATTAAAACTAAATTTTCGCTAAACAATGTTTTTAAATAAGAAAAATGTTCGTTATTTATTGTGCAAAAATCTTAAAGATAACATTAAATTTTATCTTAACTTAATTCTATTGTAAGTTAATTAGGAAAAGTTTTTATTTTAATTTTTTTATTTAGTTATGGAATTTTATCTTTCACTATCGAAATATTATCCGATTTCTTTCATTCGAGAAATAGGCATAGTCTCGAAGTAAAAGGTTTAGATTGCTTTTAATTGAATTATGATAGTTTGTTTAAATATAAGAGTAGAAAAATAAAATATTGTTCTAGCATAAATGCGTGCATGGCCGGCTGCGGTGCACGTGTGCGGTGGCGACTTTCTAGAAAGGAGGAAACAAAAAAAAAAACTAACTCGCGTCTGTTTAGTATTAGCTTAGTAAGAAGTGGCGATTTTACGACTTTTTTATGACGGTTAAAAGTGGGTTTCCCAGAGCGATCTAGGGTGCCTGTCACATTTACACTGGCAGTGCTGGCAAGAACAGTAAAAGAAAAAAACAAAGCGAGGGTCAACCCCGAATTACAGGGTGACCGAGCGGGCCTATTTTTCTATTCTGTGGGTAAGTGATGCCCCGAGATATTCTTATCCTCTGGGTCAATTCCTTACCAACAAGCATAAAAAGTACTAGTTTGGGAGAATTTCTCAAAGTAGTATTGTGGCGCTAAAATCGGAAAAATTAGGGTACGACGTGACAATAATACTTATATAGTAATGTAAAAATGCAGTAAAATTTTAAAAACACATGCATGTTCCCTATTACAAAATTAATTACCCATTTCAATTCCCTACATAGAGGTTAATAAATTATTTCATTGACAACGAAGGTAATTGGAGGCGAAGAAAGTACACTGTTTTGAAAAAGACTTGAATTTTAGAGCACTTTTCAACGACAAGTGTACTGTAAATTTAATGTACATTTGCATGAAAATTAATGTAGATATTCGAGTAGGCATAAATTAAAATTCAACGACATGCATTAACTAAAATTAATGCACGTTTACATACATTTTACTGTGAAAGTACATTAAATTCAATATAAATTTACATAAATTTTAATAATAATAATAATAATAATAGATTTATTCGCCTTCAGAGACAAAATAGAGTAAACTACATACATATAATACCGTGCAATACTTAATGATAAATTTGATATCACAGTCAGTTAGGAATATATCACAAACAATTTACAAAATCACAGAGTTTCGCCCACTACGGCATAGCATTTCGAGTATAGTTAAAATATGCTTTTAAAGCTCTAAAATATATAAGTAAATAAGTACAATTAAATAAATAAATATAACACTACATAAATCTATGTCTGACTAGGCATTATAAGCTACATGAAATGAGATTTAATATGTAAGAGTGAGGGAGTCAAGGATCCAACACACTCAGGTAGTTGGCGCACCGTCCTCTTAAAAGTTGAATAAAAAGGCAGATGGCGAATAGAGGACGGAAGAGAGTTCCACAGGTGAGCACCTTGAACTTGGAAGGCTCTGGCACCAGTAACGGTGCACGCCCTTGGTATATTGAGTTCCTGCGGTTCTCCTCTAGCAGAAGGTCTAGGGATGAACTTGGAAAAAAGACCAAGTAAATAGCTGGGTTCCCGCATCCGCATGATTTTGTAAAGTAGTAGGGCTGTAATATACAGCCGGCGAGAATACGCTCTTAGCCATCCCAATCTTCTCCTGTAGGGAGATATACAGGGTGTCCGAAAAGTCTGGAAACAACCAAATAACTTTTCAGGTGATTTATTTGTAAAACATGTCAAGATCATATTCGATGTAATTTTCGACAATTAATTCAACGGCGACCTTAGATTTGACCTTGAAGATGACCTTGATGGTTTTTTTAAGGTCAGGTCAACTTTTTTTAATGCGAAGCACCATTTTTGCCATCAGCAATGGAAAGAGCGGGAAATTTTACATTCAAAACCATTGAGGTCAATAATTTTCCATTCATCTTAAAAGTCATTTGGAGGTTTAAGTCCCCCTTATCTGATATCGGCAATAGAAAAAGGAGAAGTTTCCATAGCATTACCCAGAAACAATTATTGATTATTACCATTTCAAGCTCTTCTATTGAATTCGTTCAAATAATTTTCCGCAGCAGTAGTGTACAATCTAAAAAAATATTTTACTGGTTTTTAAATTTTCATATTCTGATCAGCTTGCGTCTCTTGCAAAGAAAAGTGCAATGGACAAACTCACTGATAGATAAAGAATAACGCTTCTCATGATGAGAGGTTGGGGTCCGGTGCAGCGATCTTATAGGGCTGTAAGGGATCTTTTCAATGCTACTTTTAGGCCTAATAGGACTCTAATTTCATTTGCAACAGTTCAAAAAACTGTTAAAATGTTTGAAAATACCGGCACTATTAGTGACCTGCCTAGATCAGGTAGACCAAAGTCAGCAAGTAATGAAGAGAAGTCTTTAGATGTTTTGTTAACATTCACTGAAGATGCACATACATCCACTCGTAGAGCTGCTCAAGAGCATGAAGTTAGTACATCATCTGCTCATAACATACTACATGAAGTAAATTTCCATCCATACAAAGTAACACTGATACACAAACTGAACGAAGATGATTTCGACCGTCGCGTTGAATTTTGTAATGATATGATGGCTCGCATAGTTCAAAATCCTAACTTTCTATTTAACATAGTATTTTCAGATGAAACTACATTTCAACTTGACGCAAGTTTGAATAGGCATAATTGTAGATATTGGGCAGCTGATAATCCTTATTGGGCCAAAGAATATAGCCTTAGTTTTGCCAGTGTTAAGCCTAAGTCCAGAGCATCCCGCCCACCCTGCCACTGCCTTAGCCGCAGGAAATAGCTGAGTCATACCCTCCAAAAGTTCGTCCTTATTAGTATGAAGGTAGATTTGAAAATCGTCCGCATAAAAGATGTGTTTAATCGCAGTACCCTTAAGTGATTCCGTAAGGTCATTGACATATAAACAAAATAAAAGCGGGCCCAGGACTGATCCCTGGGGAACCCCCAGATTGGTCTCTATGTAATCAGAAAAACCATTATTACAGGAAACCACCATCTGGGAGCGACCGTGTAAATAAGATTTGACCCACAGGAGAGCCATCCTGGAGAAGCCCAAATTTCTAAGTTTTGCTAATGGTTTAGAAGGCAAGATGGTGTCGAAAGCCTTACTGAAATCGAAAAGAAGAAGTAAAATCAACTTCTTTTTGTCAATGGCCATACGGATGTCGTCCGTCAACTTTAACAGTGCAGTCTGAGTGCTGTGATGCTTACGAAAACCAGTTTGGAGGGAGTCTAAAAGTTTTTTCTCAGTAATATACTTCGTAATTTGGGAATGGGCGATCTTTTCAAGAACCTTGGATATAAAGCAAAGAATGGCTATGGGTCTGAAATCCGAAACAGAGTTTGGTACTGCATTCTTTTGTAGTGCAATAACTTGTGCCTTCTTGCAGGTTCGTGGAAAGATTCCCGACCGAAATGAGGAGTTGAAGATATTGACAAAGTGCTCTTGAATAGTCGGCAAAGCCTTTATTACAACCGATTGTGGTATTCCATCCTCTCCCGTCGCCTGCGAGGAAAATGTGATATTGCTAGGACTATATTAAGTCCAAGGCATCATTTATGTTCTCGAAAGGAGAGGATGAGACACTAGTAAAATGCTCATTTAATTCTCCCGGTGAGAATATATGCTCAATCTCCTTCTTGCGCTTGGGGAGGAGGCCAAAGTTACGCATCTCTTTCCATATATTTTTATTCTCGTCTAGAGACTGAGAAAGGCGATGTTGTATGAAAGAGTCCCGATCAGATGTAAGGCGAGCTTTGGTCTGCTCGCTGAGTCTAAGATACTCTTCAAGAAAATCAGAGTTCTTGATGCGTTTGTACTGCCTAAGTGTGGCGTCACGCTTTTTCAACAGCTGTCTTAGCTCACTTCCGAACCACGGAGCATATTTCTTGTTAGGGCAAACCTTCTTAAGAGGTGCCAGGTAGTAAATCGCAGAGTTTAAATTATTATTGAGAGTAAGTAAAGCCTCCTCCAAGCTAGTTTCATGGGAATTCATGGCTGACCAGTCGCACCGAGAAAGCAAATCATTTAGTGTAGAAGAGGTACTCTTGTAATCTCTGTAAGAGAAGGACTGTCTAGCAGGATCTGGCGTAAAGATGTCGATGGTAACATCTATGAGACTATGCCTCCCGAAACAGGGCAGCCCCTCATTCCGATAAGCAAGTACATTGTCATTGTCGTCCGCTAAGATCAAGTCTATCCAGGTGTGAGACGAAGATGTTCTATGCGTCGGACCATGCTGGACAATTTGCATGGAAAGTTCACTGGTCAGGCGCCTGATGGTATTTGCATCTACAGAGGTCGACAACAAGTCAGCATTCAGATCTCCCATGATTATTTTGTGGCTAAATTCCATTGAGAGGTTCCTCAAAACCGGAAAGAGATCAGAATCTCTCTGCATCTTGATATTAGGAGGTCTATAGATAACTCCAACGAGAACTGGAGGAGCTTCACCATTTTGGACCGCGCAGAAAAAATATTCAGGGATGCCTGGTTTCCCGGGTCCCTCCGTTTTAGATGAATTTAATAGGGTGACACTATAGTCTTCACGAACTTACAGGGCAACTCCCCCTCCATGCACGTTGCGATCCTGTCGAAATACTGAGAATCCGGGTATCTGAATGATACTGTCATCAACCACCGATCCTAGCCAGGGCTCCGCGATACCAAAAATATGGAAGGAGGGATGATCCGCAAGGAAGAGACGCAGCTCCTCAACGTGAGCTCTAATAGAGTTCACATTAAGAAAACCCGCCTTAAAGGAACTCTTACTTCCCCCATTACTCATATGCCGGGAGTAGTCAAAAATCGACCTAAGGTAAAATCGACCTAAGGGTTTGAAGAGGCAAACCATGTTTAATCTTAAAAAAGATTAAAAATATCTTTCAGAAAAATCTCAAAATCAGTAAAAAAATGTCTATTTCTGCTATTTTTTTTTTTATCAATTTACTATACATGTATGTTGAGCTTGAAAATAACACAAATTGGGATATTTGACAGATTTTGTTATTTTTTGTAAGATATTTTAATTGTTTTCAAGATTAAACATGGTTGCCTGTACTAGCTCCCAACACTACATTTTTGGTTCAATATTAAGGCATATTTATAAATAATAATAATAAAATAATAATAAAATAATAATAATGATAAAATAAATAATAATAATGATGAAATAATAATTATTAAAATTTTTTTTTGCATAAAATTTTTCGTTTGTAACTTATGCTGAAACTATGTAATGTGCAAACTTATTTCTATTTATTTTTATCGATTTATTTATTTACTTGCATCGATTTACATCTTTTTTTATATACATTTTTTGTTGTCAATTATGATTTTTATTGCTTATGAAATATGCTTATGAAAAAAATCATCTGACAATGAATAATATTTAGGAATTATGCTAAATTTTCTTATAAGTCCTAAATCCATATTAGGCTAAAAAACGAAGTTCGATATAATGAATTTTCTTCAAAAAATGCATAAATATGCCTTAATATAGTACCAAAAATGTAGTGTTGGGAGCTAGTACAGGCAAACCATGTTAACCTTAAAAACAAGTAAAATATCTTTCAAAAAATATCAAAATCTGTCAAAAATCCCAATTTGTGTTATTTTCAAGCTCAACTTACACGTATACATGTTCACACAATCTTATATCCACATTTACAAATTGATTAATTAGTAAATTAATCGAAAAAATAACATAAATTGATATTTTTTACTGATTTTGAGATTTTCTGAAAGATATTTTAATCTTTTTTAAGATTAAACATGGTTTACCTCTTCAAACCCTTAGGTCGATTTTTATAAAAATAATTTTACTTGATTAAAAAATAATGATTGGAAGTAAAAATATCTGCAGAATATGATTTAACGGCCATATTTAGGAATAAACTTTAGGGGTGGTTTAACCCCCTAAATCATTGTATCAGCAGCTAAAAAAAAAAAACACGTGTCTAATATTTTTCGATAATCTACCGATGTGCAAAGTTTCAAAAAAATCGGAGACGGACACTTGCGTGCCTTCCCTTGTAAGTGCAGGAGATGTTGAGTTCTTTGAGCTAGGCGATTTCCTAGGAAGAGCAGTAATTTGAAAGTACATTAAATTCATTGTAAATTTACAACAATTTGAATGATTATTTTTATGCAGTCACATTAAATTTCAAGTTCAAATGCAAAGAAATTGATGTTAAAATACATTTTCTGCATTTATACTTGAAATTTAATCCGACTACATTGAAATTGTTGTGAATGTACTTGAATTTAATGTACTTCCATATTAAAATTCATGTAAAAATTTATTGCAAATGAGCATATGTGACGTCCTGCCATGTGTTACTATACAGGGTGTTCAAAAATGAACTGGCACGACCAGTATATCCGTGTTCGGAATAAAATTCTAAGCACTTTTTCCCTTTTGGCATATTTTGTAATTGTAGCTAATTATCGAGTTATGGTCAATCAAAAATTTCGATAATTAGCCAATCAGCGCTCTAGCTGACGCTGGTAGGCGGGGTTTACTCGAGTAGCATGGGCCGCGCAGGGAGAGTCATGCGGGGTTCATCATCAAATCGAGCGCTGATTGGATAATTATCGTAGATTTTAATTAACAGTAACTCCATAATTATCCCAAATTCTGAAAAATGCCAAAAGTGTAAAAGTGCTTAGAATGTTATTCTGAACACGAATATACTGATCGTGGCAGTTCATTTTTGAACACCCTGTATAGCTAAGTGGATAACATGCTGGACTTGTAACTTTTTGGATCGGGTTCAAATCCCTTATGGAGCTTTTTTTTACATCTTTTTTTTGGTTAATAAATTAAGTATTATTTATTTTATAAGTGAATGTTGACCACTTAATAAGTTTAGTTTATTTAATTTAATTAACATGAAAACATTCAAACAATTTTAATATAGTCGCATTAAATTTCAAGGATAAATCCTGAAAATCTAACGCCTAAATGAATAAAATAATAAATGTCGTACAATAATTATTGTTTAATAATAATAAGAAGGCTGCGAACGTAAAAAAGCCTCCCGATCGTGTCGGAGGAAAATCCTACAAGTGTCATCCCAATACGGCATTTAATTCAGTAATTTGTGTGATATGTGAAGACGTTTATCATATTAATGATTTTGCAAGATCAAGTGTCATAATAATTAGCAATACACTAACTGTGTGCAAACTGCATAAAGACGTAAACCTAACCTCAATAAGTGAAGAAGGCCACGTGTTAACAAGTGAAAGTAGACAAATTATTGCTAGTATAAAAAACAATATAAAATTGGAAATAAGCAGCTTAAATCAACAATATGAAAAGAAAGTACAACAATATAAAAAGAAAATAAAACAAATGAAAGATATAATTCAAGAAAAAGATAATGAACTGGAAGAACAACAAAATGTTATTCAAGAACAGAAAAATAAATTGCAAATATGTAAAGCAAAGCAACTTTCAGGATCAGACATGGAAATAGATAATACAATTAATGATGAAGCACTTTTTGAACAAGCTGATTACGAGAATATTAAATTAGAAAATGAATATTTAAAAAAGTTAAATAATGAACTCGAACATAAAAATCTAATATTGAAAGAATTTTTAAAAAAAGAAAAAGAAAGGGTAAATAACAATATAAACTGTAACGGGGTTGCCTTTGACTGATTCACCTCGCAGAGGAGACCTGTCTCCGCGAGATGGGTGCAATGGGGCACGCACGAGTGCCCCGTGAGGTCCTTACCTTGGGGTGCGCGCGAGCACCCGACGGCGAATACACGTCGCCGCGGCCCGTATACTACGTGAGAGTACGCCTGTACTCTCACTTCTTGTACTCGCGTGCTGTCGCACGAACGCGCTCCTCGAGTTCGCGTGGCTGTAGTCCTCCTAGACGACAGCTGATGCCGGCCGCTCAGCTCTGCGATAGAGTGGCGGTATCCGGGAGATTAAGGACGAGGAGGGTTTGCCGAGTAGCCCCGCGGACTACTCGGAAGAATAACGCAATCAAGTAAAATGGCAAGTCGGAGGCCTTTATTGCCTCCGTAAAAGAAATTACAATGATCGCGTCCCGAAAGGTTAGTAGCCGTCGGGCGTGCGAGCCGACTGCTCCGAACACGCCCAAGTGTTGCCGAGTGGAGCCGCGCGCGAACGAAGCGCGCGCGCTCTTATAAACTCTCGGCCGCGCCGAGAGTTCGCCGGCCGATCGCGCGATTCGCGATCGGTGATGTTTACGCAGAGCGCGACCTTGCTCCACGTAAACAAACACCGCGCTCGAGAGCAGGCCGCCTGCCTGCCCTGCGTGTACACACACGCACACGCACACACGAAGGAACGGGTCGCTTACCCGTTCCGCGCGACGACTCACGAACCCGACCTCGAGCTCGTGCTCGAGGTACCGATATCGCACCGCGCAGCGACTCTTCCACGAGAGCCGCAACTCCCACCGCACGAGAGTCCGCGACCGCGAACTAGGGAGAGAGAGAGAGAGAAAAATGACGAGCCGGGGATACGTCCCCCGCGTCCGCAGAACACTGTCAACACCAGGGAGTCGAGGCGCTCCCCGACTCCTTGCCGGTACACGCCCGCACTCGATAATAATCACGGGCGGTACTTACAAAGGATGCAGCCTTGGCTCGTCCTCGGCTGCTTCCGCGTTCGCACGTCCTCGTCTCTCGCTTCCTCTCGGTCCGCTCGATCACCGGGTGGTCCGCTCGCGCACGCGTCCGTCGTCGCCGACGGCTCGAGAGAATCTCTCGAGCCTCCCAAAATGGCCGCCGCTCCCGCGCGCCACGGCCTAACTTTCCCTCGCGCCGCGAAGGCTCGCGACGGCGCGCAGGTACCGCTTAGTACCTCGCGTCACAAAACAAAGGAACTTATGCAGAAGTAATAAAAAAAAGTTACACACAAAAACCAAAGAGAATATAAAGAATTAAGATAAAAAAAACTAAAAAACAAGTAACCATAGAAAATTTAAGAAAGCAAGTATTACACTGTCTAATACAAGATAAATCAATACAAACAAACAAAATTTTTGAAAATAAAAAAAATGATGAAATTTACATAAGCTGTTGTGATGGTGATAGTGTTAAAAAAGCTCTAGAAACCATACATAATAAATTATCAGCGGAGTGCAATGTAATGAATTAAATAGACCAAAAGTAAAAGTAATTGGTATTCAAAACTTAGAAGAGATGGACGAAGAAGAACTACAAAATGACATAAATGAAAGAAATTTTATAAATTTCAAAGAAGGATGTAAAATCCTACATAAATATACCAACAAGAAAAAAGATACACAAACATTGCTAATGGAAGTAATTGTAGCAGATATGGTCATAAAGGTCATAAGTGTAGAAATCAAGCCATGTGCATAAAATGTGCAGGTGATCATAAAGGAAGTGAGTGTACGGAAGTAGAATCCACGTGCACAAACTGTGAGTATAGTAATAGAAGATACAATACTAAATATAAGACAGACCACGAAGCAACAAATTATGGAAGGTGTGAAATTTTTAAAGCAAAGATAAGGAAGTACATTGAATCAACCGACTACTGCGTGGAGCCTACTCTACCAAAGAACGTCGGTAAAGTGGATAGTTATATAAATTCGCCAATGTCAGTGAGAAATTACGAAAGTACTGCTGAATCGTTGAATGCAATGAATGATAGACTAAGGCAAAATGATTTTCATAAAAAGTATTAAAACGAAAACTATTTATGGAAGACAAAATGGATGATGTATTCGATGAAATACAGAACCAAGTCTTCCAGCAAGCAGTTCCTTATGGTGACATTAAGGATCTTAATCAAGAAACAAAATCAAATCAGGAAATAATATTGTACGTAAATATAAGAAGCTTAAATGCTAATTTTGAAAAATTACTAATACTACTAGAGAGTCTTAACCCTACTAAAAATGCTCGCGCGATTATCGTGCGAACATCGCGCGATTATTGCGCGATATTCTCACGACGTTTTCAAACAAAATGTCGAGCGAAAATCGCGCGATAATCGCGCGATCATATCACTTATTAATTTTTTTTATATCATTTGTCCATGCATGGATTTCCAGCTGGAAATCCAAGTGGATTTTCCAGCTGGATATTTTCAACAGGGATATTTTACAAACCTGTTGATAAAATACAATTATTTATTTACCTTACAATTATTAAGTATCTTAGTTTTATATCGAGCCAATCCAGCGCACAGGAAATCACTTTCCTCTGCTGGGTTACTTTTTTAACTGTATATATAATAAAATTGTTTATTGTACACAACTGGTTAATAAATAAATAAATAAATAAATTATAACTTATAAAAAATTTACATTTTCGTAAGGTATTAATTGGCGGTTAATAGTCATTATTTACCAGGTGTGGCGGTTAATAATTCTTAATTTCTTGTAAAAGAAAACACTTCATTCAGGAGAAAAGTGGAAAAATCGTTTATTCAAAGTATTCTCCATCGTTTGATACACATTTTGTCCACCTATCTGGCAAGTTGTGGATACCCTTCCAAAAAAAATGTTCATCCTTTGAGGCGATCCATTCAGCAAGCCATTTTACGACATCTTCATAGTTCTTGAAGCTTTGCATAGAGAGCGCGTGGGCCATCGATGAAAACAGATGGTAATCGGATGGGGCCAAGTCCGGTGAGTATGGCGGGTGGGCCAAGAGTTCCCAGCCAAACGTAGAAATGGTTTCTTTAACCGCTTTGGCTGTGTGTGTGGGGGCGTTGTCGTGCTGTAAAATCACCTTCGCGTGCCTTGAAGTCCATTCCGGTCGCTTTTCTTCCAATGCATGCTTCAATTTGACCATTTGTTCACGGTAGCGCAAGGTGAAAACTGTTTCACCCGGTTTCAAGAGCTCATGGTACACAACCCCCTTTTGATCCCACCAGATGCACAACAATGTCTTTTTTCCGAAGCGATTTAGTCTTGCGGTGGAAGTTGACGGTTCACCTGGATTTACCCATGATTTTCTACGTTTGGGGTTCTCGAAGTAGATCCATTTCTCATCTCCAGTCACGATTTGATGCAAAAAACTTTTCCGTTCATGTCGAGAAAGCAAAATTTTGGACACTGTTTTTCGCTTTTCCATCTGTCTGCTGTTCAGCTGATGAGGTACCCATTTTCCCGCCTTCTGAATCTTTCCCATGGCATGCAGATGATCACATATCGTTCGGCGACTAACGTTTAACCTCTCTGCCAGTTGTCGTTGAGTTTGCGTGTCGTCTTCGTCCAATGCTTGCAATTCGACATCCTCAAATTTTTTTGGTTGACCTGGACGTTCTTTGTCTTTCAAATCAAAATCTCCACTTTTAAAACGTCTGAACCACCGCACGCAAGCGTCTTGCGTTGGGACATTATCACCATAAGTTTCTACTAAAATTCGTCGACTCTCACTCGCGTTTTTCTTTTGGTTAAACAAAAATAGCAACACATGCCGCAAATGCTCTTTATTCGGCTCATAACTTGTCATTTTTAAAGCACGAAACAATACTGATAGACCGACTCGAAATAGTCCAAACTGCTACGTTGTTTTGGAGAGCACCGACAGCAATAAAATGACATAAGCCATACGACTGCAAAGCGGAACCAACAGGCAGCGCGAGCTCTGAGCTAAATTAAGAATTATTAACCGCCACACCTGGTATATGTAGTACAGTATAATCATAAATGTTCATTTTAAAGAAATTTAAAAATTTTGTGTGGTTATTATTAACCTTTTAATGTAACCCAATTTTTTTTTAAATACCAAATTTGTAGGTTACTAAGGATGAAATGCATTAATGACTCTGAGCATGTCCCTGGTTATTTAAGGTTTTGATGGATGTTGATCCAACCATTTAAAGCAAGACTGATGTTCATCCGACCAATGAAGGCAAGATGGTTGCCCAGCCAGCCATTTAAGGCAAGATGGGGGTTTGTCCGGCCATTTACGGCAAGATGGTTGCCCAGCCAGCAATTTAAGGCAAGATGGGGGTTCATCCGGCTATTTAAGGCAAGATGGTTGCCCAGCCAGCCATTTAAGGCAAGATGGGGGTTTGTCCGGCCATTTACGGCAAGATGGTTGCCCAGCCAGCCATTTAAGGCAAGATGGGCGCTTATGCAGCCTTTTAAAGTTGACGGTAGCTGATGCAGCTAACTAATTAAGGCAACATGGTGTGATCATCCAACTAGTCAAGGGTGAATGATGAAACTTTCCTGTCAGTTGTAGCAGACTGGGCTATGAATTGAAATACATAGGCACATTCTAAAATACACGGTCTAAAGTAAATTTTCGAATGTGCCTCCATTTTGATCAATAAATAGCCGTACTCGTCTTTCGAATGCATTTACAGTTTTTCTGAGTACGTTCTCTGGTATGCTTCGACACGCCTATCTGATCCTTTCTTTGAGGTCTTCTGGTGTCGTAGGAACAGTCGAATAAACAATATTTTTCAAATATCCCCATAGAAAAAAATCTGGCGGCGTCAGATCCGGTGATCTTGGTGGCCAAGCTACAGGCCCACCTCGGCCAATCCAGCGATTTGGGTAATTTAAATTTAAGAATTCTCTCACAATACGGGCGAAATGTGCCGGTGCACTATCCTGTTGTAACCACATCCTTTCAATGATCTCTTCATCTACTTTTTGTAACATAGCAGGTAACTCATTTTGCAGTAAGTGTAAATACGATTGTTGTGTAACATTTCCGTCAAAGAAGTAAGGGCCTATAATATGGCCATTTAGAATACCACACCAAACTGTTACCTTCCATCGATGTTGATGATCTACATGACGAACCCAATGAGGATTATTTTCAGAATAATAATGACTATTATGACGGTTCAGTTCTCCATCACTTTGAAATATAGCCTCGTCACTAAACATGGTATGGAAGAAGAACGTGTGATCAGCCTGTTGACCCAAAGCCCAGCTGCAGAATCTTACCCGCAAAACTTTATCTTCATCAGAAAGGGACTGATTAAATGAGATATGGTAAGGAAGATATGTTAAGTGATTCGCTTGCAAAATTCTACAAACTGTTGCCTGTGATATATCCAACTCTCTATTAATTTGTCGTTGACTTATGTGCGGATTCATGACTACCACCCCAAGGACTATTACAATAATAGCTTCGTCATTGTTTAAAGGTTTCTTCCTGCGTTTACGTTTTAGCTCTCCAGCCCTACCTCTTTCTATCAGTCGCAATATAGTTTTGTGGTCAGGATGACGTCTATTCGAATATCGTTCTGCATACTGTCGAGCTGCTTCTCTTGCATTGTTCTCACAAAAACCATAAACAATAATCAATGATATCGATGATTTCTGTCGGAGAATAGTCTGCCATTTTGATAATAATCACAAATTTATTCGAGCTTTCTGACTAAATATGAGACAAAAAAAAGTGGAAGAGATATTGCAGAATAAATGCTCTGGGGATATTATGATTGCCTATTAGATTTGCTAGAGAAAATTATTGATACAGATCAATACCAAGCATCTCTGTCAGTACGTCATAGCATTATTCATACTATCGCGTTAAAAACCAGTATCGACTCATCGCGCGCCGCCTCCTTATGCCTCATGGCTCACCGCTTCTCTTGCGGACACCGCGGTCCGACTACCGCGACATAATAGTCGCTCCGCGCTCGCCGCGTCGACTAAGATAATTGCCTGATAATCGATGCGACTGCAGAGGTCAACTGGACCCCATGACATAACATCATGTTTGAATGTAAAATTTTGCGCTCTTTTAATTTCCGAGGTCAAAAGTTGGTGTTCCTATTTAAAAAAACTACTTTGACTTTGAAATGACCTTGAAACTTGACCCCAAGGTCATGGTCAAGGTCACCATTGGATTTCCCCCTCTGAACCCTACAACTTTTACATTTAACGTATTTTTCCATCCCCCGTACTTTTCGAGATATTTGCCTGGGGCAATTAAAATGAATCACCCTGTATAATGATTCTTTTTTTTCACATTCACTTATTATAGAATTAGTAATCCATTCTTTTCTAGCAATGTTGCTATGCTTTTTTGTTTGAATTTGCTTTTTAGATATTTCTAGACAATTTTGAATTTCTTCTATTACAAGATTAATCGCATTATTTGGATCATTGTTTCATATTTTTCCCAAGTAACTTTACTGGCAATGTTTGCTAATTTTTTATATTGGTATATAATTTTTGGATTCTTTTTATCATGGTTAGCATCTTGATTATGTTTTGTTATTTTTACAAAAAGTGGAAAATGATCAGTGATCATATTTTCCAGTTTAAAAGTTTTTGCTTCAATTGTTCCATTTTTTATAAAAATATTATCTATACATGTACCATCTTTATTAGAATTACTATATATATCGCATGGTCTGGTTGTACACCTAAAACCAGGGAAAAACCCTTTTTCTAGAAAGTTGCTTAGGAATTCGTTACTAATATTATTTTTTTTAAGTATATCTATACCAAACCACCAGTAATAAGGCCTTGTCCAGTCGTTAAACCTCCTCCTAAACCTCCACTTAAACCACCAGTTAAACCACCAGTGGTAAGTCCTGTCGTAGCAGTAGTTGGAGTTCCAAATGTCAAGCCTCCAGGCTTTGTAGGTGTCCCGAAAGACAAACCGGTCGTAGCGGTAGACTGAGCTGGCTGAACTTGAGTCGGGGTTGAAAAGAAACCACTTCCGATAGGAGTTGCAGTAACTCCCAATCCTAAACCTAGTGGTTGAGCTTGTGCTTAAGTAGCAACTGCAGGTGCGCTACCAAAACTGAACTTGAACAAACATTGTGCCTGCACCAAAACCACCAGCAGTAGGTCTAAAAGCATTTACAATTTCTTAGTCATTAGTACATACTTGAATATTAATTATTTCTTTCAATACTTTAATTTTAAAGATGCTATTATACTCTTGTTAAAATTCTTAAATATTTATTATTATTACTATTCCTAAAAAACATGAAATTTGACAGCCCTATCGCTAAAAATGACGTTATAAAATGACGTTATAATACGACGTCATTAATAACGTTATTGCTGAGCCTACAATTTTGGACCTTTTTTAACGTTATTCAATAACGTTATTTTCCGATTACAGTAGAAAACTCTATTTTAACGTTATTTTTCGCTATGAAATAACGTAATTTTCAGCTTTGTGGGATATTTGGCTTGAACAATGACGTTATTTCTAGATCTTAAATCCGCACATCAAATGACGTTATTCGTTAATGAAGTGTAGATACGAAGAACGTCATTTTTACCATAAAAAATGTTGTACGGATTATAACGTTATTTCTGCAATATACAGCATGCTTAGTAAATAACGTCATTTTTCCTAGTTTTGTAGTGGTCATTAACGTAATTTTCTTTTGGTCCGCTGAAGCAAAAAATTACGTTATTTTCGCAATGCACGTAGGTCCGTTCTAAAAACGTCATTTTCCAAAATTCAAGGAAGTTTGCACAATGACGTCATTTTTGCAAAGTGAATTCCCTTTGCAGAATAACGTCATCGCACAAGACTATTTTCCGCTATAAAATAACGTTATTTTCAGCATTGTGGGGTATTTTGCTTGAACAATGATGTTATTTCTAGAATTTAAATCCGCACATGAAATGACGTTATTCGTTAATGAAGTGTAGATACGAAGAACGTCATTTTTTCTGTAGAAATGCTGAACGGATTATAACGTAATATACAGCATGCGTAGTAAATAACGTCATTTTTCCTAGTTTTCCTAATTTTTGGGAATTTGACTAAGTCCATCACCTAAAATATTTCTAAGTCCTTGAAAAAAATTATTTTTGTGGAACCATGTTTTAACGCGTTTTGGACCATTTCCTGTCGATATAAATTGTCGAATTTCGCGAGTGTTTTGTGAGGTACCACATAAACTTACGTAAATTACATTAATGCCCACGCATTTTGCTCTTTTTGGTCAGCAATGGCAAAAATAAAAAAAGAAGTTAAATTATGCTCGGTGAGCAACGATTTATACATTTTAGTGGAATTCCTAAATGAAACCGAGCCATCTAATAACAAACCTTTAACCAACACTGAATATTTGAACCAGCTAGTAAAAGGAAAATATTTGAATATTTCATCAGTCGTAGAAGAAGAGAAAATCGTCAATTGAATTTGCCATTCAACTGCGACTTTAGTACAGCTTCCAAAATGAAAATAAAATTATAAATGCAAAATTTGATCAGCATCCAGCTAAAATGATAGCTGCAGGTGTTAAGTAATATACTGTGGATGTGTACACATGTATATATATGTGTATATATATTTTTATTCTTGACAAGTGATTTTTTGTACAAAATACCAACTGAATACTTTCCTTGTTCATTTTTTTATACGAAGGCTCCATAGGCAACAAATTTTGAAAATATAAGTATCTATAGACTATAGAAAGTCACTCAACCAGCTATAAAAGGGAATACAAGAACCAAAGAAAGAAATTGGATTGACCATTGTAAATATTTTTATCATCTGGACCCTTCGTATAAAGAAATCAAGAAGGATAATCTTACTTATGTATCCGTATAAAAATTAGCAAATGATAAAAATATTGACACCGGTCAATATAATTTTTTTTTTTTTGAGTCTTGTATTCCCCTTTACATCTTATCACGTGACTTTCTTTTCTCCAGATATTTATACTTTCAAAAAAGTTCTCTAATGGGCCCATCGGCTAAAAAAATCAACAGGAAAGTCAGTTAGTATTTTGTAAAAAAAAATCACTTGACACGCTATAAAAGGGAATACAAGACTCAAAAAAAAAGAAATTATATTGACCAGTGTCAATTTTTTTAAGATTTACTAATTTTTTGTACGGAATACGAAATTAAGATTACTCTTGTAGATTTCTTTATACAAAGGGTCCAGGTGATAAAAATATTTACACCGGTCAATCTAATTTCTTTCTTTGTGTCTTGAATTCCCTTTTATAGCATATCGAGTAGTCGATAGTCGATAGTCGATAGTCGATAGTCGATAGTCGATAGTCGGTCAAAAGTGGAGACGCACCGGCTGCCCCTGCTCGGGGACGTGCCGACTCGCGCGTAGGCCAAAGGCCCATTGCGCTTTGTCTCCTTGTGTCATCATTCCGAATATCGACATCCAATCGAATGTACCTATACCCCCGGGTTCGAAAAACGGTAAAGCCCGGTATCCTTTTACCTTCCCCTGCCTATAGGTTGGATCTGATCCTTTTTATTAGGCCTAAGAGGCCCGGTAAACTAAAGTTCCTAACATCTCCGGGCTCTAGTGTGAAGTCCCCACACACCCTCCGCCTAACTCCCATAAGTCTTGAGCAATCGCACAGAAGTTGCGCGGGGGTTTCATTTGCCTCACCACAGAGCCTACAGAGTTTCCTACTCGTTTTACCTATACTGTGCTTGTGGTACTCCAGGTCGCAATGACCCGTGAGCCAGCTCACCACTAGCTTGATCTCTCTTCTTTCGAATTTGATCAGCTCTGCCTTCCAGCTTCGGGGTACCATACCATCCATGATGCTTTTGATGTGTCTGCACCCCTGGCTGTCGTGCCATCTTTTACATTGTTCCTTTTCCACCCATTTCTGAATTTTTCTTTCTAGGTGGCAAAGCGGTATGGCAACCTTGGTATCGGTTGCTCTAATTCCCGCCGCTCCTCTATTCGTGAGTCTATCCGCCTTTTCATTGCCCAGAACACCCGAGTGTCCCGGGACCCACATTAATTTTACGTCGCACCTTTCCGCAAGTTTATCTAGAGCATTGCGGCACCTTTCCACTTCTAACGAGGTTACTTCTACTTGACTAACACTTAGGAGTGCTGCTCTGCTGTCTGAGTGAATGATGACCTTGCGGCCTCTCCATTCCTTCTCCAGCATGTGCTCTACACAACTCCTGATGGCTTTGACCTCCGATTAAAAGACCGTTGTATGGTCTTCCAGGGAAAGTACCAGCTCTGTGCTAGTTCCCTTAAGCCACGCTGCGGCTCCTGTTCCTTTTTCGCTTTTGGACCCGTCAGTAAACCAGAGACTAGCCCCTGTTTCCTGTGGATTGACCTCTTGTTTTGGTTGAATCCCCAGTTTAAATTTCCTATCAAAGAAAAATTTCCTGGGGGTTCTGTCAAGTTCCTGATTGTTACCGAGGTCCATTGACTTAACCAGTTCGGTATCCTCATGTTCGGCTATGGCCCTTGTTGACCTAGTCTTGGCCTTCAGGGCAGCCGCTCTTATCATCAGCTCCAGGGGGGGGGGAGATCAAGCACCATTTCGAGTGCTTTAAGAGGTGTTAACTTCATCACCCCCGTGATGCCTCTCATAACTAGTGCTTGCATCCTGTCTAGGGTTGCCGCTCCTGTTTTCAGTCTACATCTTGGCCACCAGGCCACTGCTCTATGTATCAGTCTAGGTCTCAGTAAGGCCGTATAATAGAGCCATTTCAGCATTATAGGCTTGAGACCCCAGGTTGCTCCAAAAGTTCTTCTGCAGGCCCAGAAGCTTGCTAGGAAGCAGTTCTTCTTCGTCTGCAGATGTCTGTTCCGAATAAGCTTAGAGTCGAATGTAACTCCCAAGTATTTTACCTCCTTGGCTAGTGGTACCTCGTCCCCAAACAGCTTAATCGATCCTAGTGGTTTAATCTTGTACCTGGTGGTGAAATTTACCAGAACCGCTTTGCTAGGGTTTACTGATAGCTCCACTTCCCTGCACCATTCAGTCACTACACTAAAAGCAAACCTCATCATTCCTGCTATGGTAGTCTAGGATAAGTACGTCGTCAGCATAGGCTTGTGCGTAGATGCTCCTGTTTGAATCTCCTTAGTAGTTCGTCTATCACCAGGGACCAAAGCGTAGGTGAGAGCACGCCACCTTGTGGACAACCCTTGGTTGCGCGCCCCCCTCCTTTCGCCTTACCCCATCCCGCCTCAATCACCCTATCCAGTAGGGTGCGGCTAATCCATCTTACCAGGCTTTGTACCTCATTGCCCCTTGGCAGATGCTTCTTTCGTTGGTATAGTTAAAAGCTCCTCCTACATCCAAGAAGGCTGCTAATACCATCCCTCTTTTTTTAATGCCTTTCTTTATTCTAGTTGTCGCTTCGTCTAGCGCTGAGTCCACTGATCTTCCCTCCCTATACGCGTGTTGTGTCGGGTATAGAGGGTCGTTAGCCAGTGGCTCATTGCTCATGTGTCGGTCCACTAACCTTTCCAAGGTTTTAAAGACAAAGGAAGTCAGACTTATGGGTCTGTAGTCCTTTGCCGTCACGTGGACCGGTTTGCCTGGTTTGGGTAGGAAGATCACTTTGGCTTTCCTCCATTTGTTTGGTATGTAGCCTAGTGAGAGGCTTGTCTTATAGATGCCCATGAGTGGCTCCACCAGGGTGTCTATTCCTCTCTGTAGCATTGCCGGAACAATGCCATCTGGTCCTGGTGACTTATACGGTTCGAACAAGCCGATAGCCCACCTCACCTTTTCTTCCGTGATTATGAGTTCAGCCGTCTCCCAGTCCGGTATTGTCTCCGGTATGGGTGATGTGGTTAACTGATCATCTTTTATCATTACCGTCGGCTGCCCATTCCCCCGAGGGAGTTCTTATTTTACCCGAGGTATTGGTTGCAGTCCTTGCAAGGATGCGGTTTAGCCTTGCTACCTCGGGTACCCCATCTAGCTCCTGACAGTAGCGTTTCCAGCCCTCCCTTTTGGCTAGTTCAATTGCAAGTTTGTACCATCTTTGGGCTGCCTGAAAGGCTTCCCTTTCCGCTGCTCCCTTGCGCTTGCGCCACCGCCTTAGCAGTTTCCTAATCTCTCTTCTCTGGGTTTCCAGTTTCGGATTCCACCAAGGTGCTCCTTTTTTACATTTTTTCTCTTTCAGTTTGCAGCTATCCTCAAAGGCACCTACTATGGCGTCCTGGATTTGTCTACAGACTGTCTCTATTTCTTCCGCTGTCGTGGGTGTAACCACAACACCGGTTACACTTTCTTTTAACCTTTTGAGGTATAGGTCCCAGTTGGTTTTCCTGGGGTCTCTCCATTTTAGTACCTCTCCTTTTACATCCTCCAGCCGGAATCGTATCGTCCGACATTGAGACCTCCTCCGAGACTCTCCAGTCAGAGACCATGCGACTGATTCCCCTCGACGCCAGAGTGATATCTAAGACTTCCTCTCCTACCGCATTTCTGAAGGTTGGGGTATTCCCCTTGTTCAGCATGTCCAGTTCCGTAGAGGTCACATATTCCAGCAGGTCTTCCCCCCTGCTGTTGCAATTTGTGCTACCCCAGATGATGTGGTGTGCGTTTGCATCACATCCCAGGATAACTTCCTTGCCATCCTTATGACATTCATCGATCAGGGCCCTAACCTCATTTGGCGGAGGCTCTTCTTCAGCATCTCCTGGGAAGTAGGCAGATGCCACCACTATTTCCATGGTGTCGCCTCCTTCTCCTTTAACTTTAATTACGACTGCTGTGAGATCTGTGTGGCAGTGTCTCGACCACGCCTCGCCCTGTAGTCCCTTCAGGATCACACAGGTTCTAGTGCGAGTGCTGTTGTCGTAGAACACCTTGCCACAACCGCTCAGTCCAGCCACAATGCCTTTCGCATTAATCCATGGTTCTTGGATTAATGCGATGCCTGTTTGCATCTCAGCCAAGCTCTTCGTTAATATTGCCGAGGCGCTTTTGCTGTGATGCAGATTGATTTGGGTAAAAGGGATGTTGGCCCGCGCATTGTTGGCACATTCCTTTGTCCCTTTCATCCGTTTTTTGGCTGCTGCCATATCCTTTTTTTTCCTACTACTTGGGTGGGACGTTCAGCGTAGATGGCCGCACCAGTGGTCTTCTAGCCGCCTCCACCTTGTACACCTCGGTTGGTGGCCGCGCTGGCATGCCTCCAGCCGCCTTCTCCTGTTGTACGGTAGGTGGTGGCCGCGCTGTCTGTCCACTGGCCGCCTCCTCCGCTCTATCCCCACCCTCTTAACTTTTCTTCTCGTGGTGGACGGCATGTGCGCGCACCGCACCGCAGAAGGGTCTGAAGGCCAGTTCCCTAAGGGCCCTGACCACCGTCTCCTCCATTAGCACGCGCACCGCCATCTCCCCTGTCTCTTTGCCAGCCGTGTCTTTGCAAACGTTGAGATCGGAAGTCAGCAAAATGGCGCAACCAGACGTTTCAGAAGAGAAGAATGTACCCGCGGAATTAGATTATAGGTTAGAATATAAGTTGAAATTAGACGAGACGACGAGTGACGAGAAGTTCGGCGTTAGAAGTAAGAATTTAGAAGATAAGTTAGATTATAAGGAAGTAAACGACGCGGAGTACGGCGAGAAGGAAACTCTGAATTACCAGCGAGGAAGACATCCGTGTGTAACGATCTCCAATAAGAAGTCGCACGGGAAGGACCCCAGCTTGGTACGCGAATTAAGCGCGAAGAAAAAGTTAATGACGCGGACGGACGAGCGAGAAGAGACGCGAAACATCGGCGAAAATGCGAAGACGAAAGACGAAAAGAAGACGCCGTTAGAAGAATTCGTGTCGAGACAGCCAGCTGATCCTGCACAGATGGCGGATTATGCTAACTTGCAAGCCTGGGATCGCGCTCCGGCGCGACTGCTCGAAGAGCCAGATGCTTTGCCCATGCATAGCAAAGGCAACCGGGATGTCGCGAAGGGTAGTTCGCTCCACCCGGCAGCGCCATGGCCTCTTTGTGCTTTGCCCTGGCATAGCAAGGGCAACCGGGGTGTCGCGAAGGATGGTTCACTCCACCCGGCAGTTGCAATGCAGGGGGGGGAGGAGACGCAGAGCAAAGCTCTGCTGAGAGCCATGCCCGACTATTTGACATGAAGCCGGAAATGCAAGTAGCTGGAATGCACTCGGACAACAGAAATTTCCTGTACCTAACCTTAGCAGGTACCATGTACCTAACGCTACAAGGCTCGGTTGGACACGGGAGCAGCTGTCTCGATAGTTGGAGCACGACTGGCGGAGAAGTTTAAAGACCGCCTGGAAGCCTGCCACACCACGATCCGAGGAGTTTTAGGAGGAACCTCGCGACCGCTAGGTACTTTGAAACTCCAAGTTGAGATTGACGGATTTACAGGTCCTTTGGAGTGCTCAAAATGCAGCAATGGGACTTCGACATTGTTCACCGAAAGGGAGCTCTAAATCATGTCTCAGATGCCTTATCGCGAGGACGAAGTTGAGGTCGCAGAATTTGACGTGGTCGAAGACGAATGGTATCTTATTGGATTGCTTTACCGACATTGCACAGACCCTTTTTTGGATGCGATCGCGACTCCAGAAGAAGGGTGAAGACTGGTGGTCTCTAAGATCATCGCGAAAAGGTGCTACAGGAGGCTCATCGGGCCCCCTCGTCTGGGCATCTCGGAATTGAGAAAACCTACGATCGGGTGGCCCGGGAATATTACTGGCCGGAGCTTGGCATGACGTTCATGACTTCGTAAGAAGCTGTCGCGAATATCAAGAATACAAGACGTCTCAGTTCGCACCACAAGGACTTATTGGTAAGAGGGTCGTCGAACGTCCTTGGACTGTGGTAGCGGCAGATGTCATGGAATTTCCTCCCAGTAAGAACCAATTTAAGTACCTTCTTGTATTCCAAGATCTTTTCACGCGATGAGTCGCGGTCGCGGCTGCGTTTGTAGAGCTAGTGCTGTTCCGTTGGGAGACTCCAAAATACCTTCTGACGGACAACGGTCGTGAGTTTGTTAATAAGCATTTGACGAAGACATTAGACGAGTATGGCGTGAAACAGGTCACGACGCCGCCGTATCACCCGCAGGCGAACCCAGTTGAGAGGAGTAACAGAACTCTCAAGACGATGGTCGCGACATTTGTCAAGACCTATCACCAGAACTGGGATGCTCATCTTCATGAGTTTTGCCACGCAATAAATATGGCGACTCAGGCCTCGACGAAAGTTTCTCCCGCCTTTTTAAACTACGGCCGTCATCCGACACCCGTACGAAGTTTAAGGCAACGGGCGGAGGGACATCCTCTCCTCGCGCAAACGGACCCCCAAGATGGGTCGAACGCATGAAGAGGTTAGAGACTTAGTCGCAAAATTCGTAGACGACTCGAGAGAAGTTCAGGCGCGACACTACAACCGCGGTCGTCGACACGTTACGTTTAACGTAGGGGACTCGGTAATGAGACGCGAACATCACTTGTCGAGCGCGGCTCAACGGTTTTCAGCAAAGCTCGCGCCGAAGTACGGTGGTCCGTTCCGCGTAGCCCGGGTTTTGTCCCCGACTGTGTACGAAGTCGAGACGGAGGGAGGCAGGCAAAGCGCAAAGGTCCACGTGTCTGAGCTTAAAAGATACCTGCCTCCACGCAATACTCCCGTCATTCCCACTTAACCTTCCTGACTTTCTGTTTCAGTTGTCGCGACGAACCAGCGGAGAGAGAAGGAGATGTCGACACCGACGGCAGGCCATGACCTCGGGCTCCCTGAGGCTGCCCCCGAGACAGGAGGTTCGGGGGAGTCGAACCGCTCCGCGGCGGGACCCGAGATCTCGGGAACGGCTCGACCGGACCCAATGGTCGGGGAGGAGATTCCTGTCTGCCCTGAGGTTGCCCCCGTAGGCTCGGGGGAGCCTAGCGGCTTCGCGGAGGGCAGTGGAGAGGGGATTCCTTCCACCGTCTGTCGCGACGAGCAGCCGCGGACCGAAGAGAGTACGGCCAGCGGGATACCCCGCGAGGAGCCGGTTAGGCCGCTCTCGGTCTCCGCGACTGCCTCCCAGGTAATTGAGGAGCACCTCCTCAGGTCTGGGTATGCGGAGACTCCGGAGGAGGCTTGGACCACTGGCCGGCGATGGTTCCCGAATGTCGGACGAGGGAGGTGTTGCCGCGCCAAGAAGTCCCCCGCGTCATCTCAAGCCACTGGACTGGGCTCCTGGGCCCTGGACGAGGAGGAGTCCTCTGAATCGTCGGCGTCTTCAGAAGCGGAGACAGTTCGTTGGGTCGATGGGAGCACTGCCCTTAGCGGTGCTCTGCCGACGTTCCCCGCCCCAGAACCCGCCATCCAGCCGGTGCGACGGTTCGGCCGAGGTCGAGGACGACCTCCGCAGAGGCCCGAAGGGGATCGACCCGGGGCGAAGGCGCCCCACGGATTCACCGCCCTTCAGCCCACTCAGGTCTGGAAGACGGCACGGGAGCTACCCGTCCGACGTCAGGGCATGATGTTCGGTGGGCCTGGCCGAGATCCCCACGGACCCAGGCCTGGATCCTCCCCGTCGAGCTTGCTATAATTGTTGGCGAACCGGCCACCGGAAGCACGATTGCTCCGCCCCGGTCCGGTTCGTCTACTGCAACAATTGCGGCCGCAGGGGCGAGAATCTGGCCAAGTGCCCCCGCTGCAGTACAGCCCACAAGGCGTGGATCACCACCCGGTACGGGGTGAACCCGGTGTACCGCCGCGCGATCCGGCCTGGCTCCGCGAAGGCCATGGGACTTAGGGAGGACCCCCAGCAGGAGCCCCAATTAAGGCGAAGAGCCCCCACCGCCGCGACCTCTACTGCCTCCGGCAACCCTGAGCCGCCCGCCAACCGCAAGGAGACGACCCCAGACCGCCCCAGCGTGACTCCCAGCACCGCCGCAGCTGCCGCTACGACCGCCCAGCCTGCCCTAGCCGCCAGCCAGAGAGCCGCTGCCGACACCGAGGACCGCCACCCTCCGGCGGAGCAAGAGCCCCTTGCGGCCATTGCCGGCTCGGACAGGAGCGACATGTTGGCCCTCCTGGATCGCCTGAGAGCGTACTCCCCGGCTTACGTGGAGTGGGCATTTCGATGCCAGTACGGCGGATCCACTACGCCGCCCCCGGCTAAGAAGTGAGTGCAGGGAGGAGAGAGGAAGTAGGAGATGAAGAGGAGGAGCGTCGCGACATAGACGAGAAGAGTAGAAGGAGAAGAGAAAAGGCATCGCGAATTAAGAACCCCGTGAAGACAGGAGTCGCGAGCTGACTGGGTACCCAAGACCCCAAGCGCGGTAGTATCGCGGACCCAGTGAGTGGACGTTTCCCAGTTGTTTTCTCGGGGATGACTTGGTGATGGTAGTCGGTGGAGGTGCATTAAAGATTACTTTTTTTTTTGTTGTTGTTTGTAGAGTTAGATTTAAGCGGACGAAAAGCCTTATGTTCGAGAGAAGCGGAGCAGACGAAGGCGGACGTTAATATTTATAGTTGCAGGTTAGCAGACGTGATGCGGAGCGGAGAAGCAGACAATGCGAAATGTAGATTTTTTTAAGTTGAAGTATGGTAGTAGTAGTAGTTAGATTTTAAGTATGAATTAAGTTAGAATTGAATAAGATTTGCGTGTGCGCAGTGGCGTGGTTCGGCTCCCTCATTTTGCCGGTAACTAGGGGCGGAATGGACCGTTTTGAGTAAAACTGTTCCACCCCGGTGTCCAGTTTGGGGGGGGGGGTGTTTGTGACGTGTATTTCCGCGCAGATGAGGTTCCCCCAGGCAACGAGGACGCCGATCGACGCCACGCAATCGCGCTAGTTAATTATTTATTTTTAATACTAATATGACGCACGTTTCCGGAGGTTTCGCGGCTGCCACATCGCGACGACGCCACGGCGAACACCCCCGGAGCACAGACGAGAGGAGGAGAGACGGCGCGACGTTCAGCGGGTTCCCCGGCGGTCACCGGCTACACGAAGACGACGTCCACACGAGGCGGCGAGCCAGCTGACAGTCCGGCGCCCTAACCCTAACTGACGCACGAGGCACACTTGGAGCGCTAGGGAGCAGCGCCGACGACACGCACACTCACTTGCACACTCAAACCACCGGTGAAGCAACCACGAGAGGGCACGACGACCTGGACATCGGCAGCGAGAACATCAGATTGGCGGCAAACGAAGATGCGGCGAGCACGTGTTGCCCGCCTAGCGCAGAACGTGTTGAAGCGGGACGGCGCGAGAGGCGCGCGTGCGCCACGAACGAAGGCGCCGCTCGAGCTTGCCGAGCTCGAATATAGGCAGGGCCGTACGAAGGGCCCGTGCCTCCACCCGCGCAATTGATGAAAGCGGTGGCGCAGCGCTCGTTCGCCATATTCGCGAGTCCTCCCGTAAACACGGCGCCTCCGCCATGCTGAAAGTACTCGCGGGCCGTCCGGGAATAGAGGGCGCGCGCGTCGAGACTAGATCGTCCTGCAGGGCGATTCTAGGCGCGATAATGAAGTACTCGCGCGACACCTCACGTTCTCTTTCGTTAATTAGGCCGATTGAAGAGAGACACTAATTACAAATTACGAGTGCGATTGAGAGGGCAAGGGACGCCAACCCTGCGTTCGAGATCGCCATTTTTCGAAGCTCACTCGTTACCTCTGCATACCCCCAGCTCGAAGCTCCGTATTTGGTCGTCTTTGTAGAAGTCTGTCGATAAGTAAAGTAGAGTCGTCGCGTTGTCGAGAAGTCAAGCCGGTCGAGGAGTAAAGTCGTTAGTCGGTCGAGCGTAGAAGAGGACGTCTGTCGAGGAGGCGATAGAAGGATGCCGGTGAGTGGAGCAGAGCATTCGGCTGAGGGACGATCGTCGCCGCTGCGCAGGTGAGGTGTCGACGGAGTGCTGTAGCTCGGGTAATTCAGCCGTCGGGAGGCTGGTTTGTCGCGAGGGTGCCGCGGTCCGGAACGCGAGTCGTCGTGAAGTAGAGTCGCCGCGTGTAGTAAATCTTTGTCGAGTAGACGCGTATGTAATTTGCGATTGTGTGGCGTACGGAACGCGTTAATTAGCGAAGTGCCAGCGAGGCCTTATATTTATAAGAGAATTTGTATTGTCGTGAGAGCCATTGGAAGAGGCGAATAAGTGGAGTAAAATTAACGACGTTGTTTTATTTACGAGAGACTGTTTTTTTTGTGTGTGTGAACAGTTCAATTGTCGCGGATAGCCGAACCCCGTGGGATATCGAGTCTAGGTCTAAGGTAAATTAACTTATTTTTTTCACATGTTTCGGTCTATCCTTATAAAACCTTATAAAATTTCATTTTTTATATTGTCTTATGCGGCGTGTACTATAAATCGAATAGTAGTAACCTGATTATTTTTGATACAGTTAAAATTCGCTTATACAACTATATCAGGAATGCCTGGTGCAGATACACACATTGATCCGCATAGATTTTTTTTTATAGTATTTTATAATGTCTTTTCAATAGGGAAATAGCAAACGTAATAAACATTTTTGTGAATTAGAAAATTGAGTAACAAAATTAGAAATATAAATAATTGTACAATGAATCAACTTTCTAGCAATATCAACACAATATTTCTGAACCCAACTAACAAATTTGAGGTTAGAAAAATAATTAAAAACTTAAAAAATAAAAATGAAGGAGTAGACAGGATTAGTGACAAAACATTAAAAATTATATCAATTTATATAGAAGATATACTTGCTAAAATTTTTAATAAATGTATAGAAAAATCTTTATGGCCAGATGCTCTAAAAGCTGCTGAGGTAGTAACCATATTTAAGTCAGATAAAAAGGAAGACATTAATAACTACAGACCAATATTACTAATATCAAACATCGCAAAAATATTTGAGAAAATTATACACATTAGAATAATAGATTTTATTAATAAAAGCAATATTCTAGTCGATAGTCGATAGTCGATGTCAGAGCGGAAACGCACCCACGGCCCCTCGCGGGGACATGTGGGTGATGCACCTAGGCCTATTGGCCCTTTGCGCTCGGTCTCCTCATCATTCATTCCCTATCGACCTCCCTATATATTCGACCAGTCTAAGAAACCTGCTGAGCCCCATAGAGCAGACCCGCTCCGGTTCGAGAAGCCACTCCTCATACACCCCGCGCCTACCGCCCATCAACCTGGGGCATAGACACAAGAGGTGTAAGGGGGTTTCCTCACTCACACCACAAATTCTGCAGGTATTCTCAGCACCTAATCCTATCCTATTTTTGAAGTGTGCCAGGTCGCAGTGTCCCGTCAGCCACTCCACTACCTTCCTAATAACCTTTCTGGGGAGAGTGATCATCTCTCTCACCCATCTTATCGGGGCAGACTCCGCTATAAACGCTTTTGTGTGCCTGCATTCCCCGTACCTATCCCATTTCCTTGTCTGTTCCTTACTAATCCAGGCCTGAATTCTGCTATCAATCTCACAGCTTGGTATAGCCGTCTCGACGGCCTCTGCTCTGATCCCCGCCGCACCTCTTTTTGCCAGCCTGTCGGCCTTCTCGTTACCTCGAATGCCAGCATGGCCAGCTACCCATTTTAACTTAATGTCACACCTCCTCGCTAAGTCATCGAGTGATGTCCTGCACGCAAGCACCTCATAAGAGGTGATCGTCACCTTGCTAAGAGCCGCAATGGCAGCCCTGCTGTCGGAGTGTATGACAACCTTCCGATTTGTCCACTCCTCCTCAAGCATGGCTGTCACGCAACTTTTTATGGCTATGACTTCCGCCTGGAAGACCGTGGCGTGGGGTTCTAGTGAGAGAACAATCTCCCTACTGCTCCCCTCTAGCCACGCCGCCGCACCTACACCCAGTTCGTTTTTCGAACCGTCCGTGAACCATTTATATACGTGGTTCCCTTCCGTCGACTGATGTGTATCCGCAACCTCAAAATTCCTTTCGAATCTGTAGTTGCGGGTTACCTTATCTAGCTTAACACTCCGCTTCTGATACATGGCAATTGAATGGTGATCTCCGCATCCTCGTGTAAGTGCCAGTCCTTAGAAACCCTGATCTTCGCCTTAAGTGCCGCAGCCCTTATCATAGTCTCAAGGGGTGGGAGGCCCAACACCAGCTCTAAAGCTTTCAGTGGTGTGGACTTTCTAGCTCCAGTAATGCCCCTTGTCACCATCCCTTGCAATCTATCTAGGAGCAAGTTACCTGTTTTTAATTTGCAACGAGGCCACCAAGCAATGGCCCCATGCAAGAGCCTTGGTCTGAGGACCGCCGTGTAGAGCCATAGGATCATCTTGGGTTTTAATCCCCAGGTAGCTCCAAAAGCTCTCCTGCAAGCCCAGAAAGCAGCCGTAAAGCTAGCTTTCTTGCTTTCCAAGTGTTTGCTCCAGTTCAGCTTCGAGTCGAAAATCACTCCCAGGTACTTTGCCTCATGGGACAAAGTGAGTGTTTTCCCGAATAGCTTAATGGGATCCATTTTTTTGACCTTATATCTGGTGGTGAAGTTGACCAGTACTGTCTTTTCAGGATTTACAGACAGTTCAACCTCCTTGCACCAAACCTCCACGATGCCTAACGCAAAGTTCAATAGGCCTGCTATTGTGTACTCGTCCTGCCCAGAAATCAGGATCAGGACGTCGTCCGCATACGCCTGCGCGTATATGCCTGCCTCATTTAAACTAACCAGCAGTTCATTCACGACAAGGGACCATTCGGTGGGCGAGAGGACTCCTCCTTGCGGACAGCGCCTCCACACCCGGCCCTCCCTCGTCTCAGATCCCCACTGTGCCTGGACTACTCTCCCAACTAGTGAGTTATGCAGCCATCTAATCAGGGACTTGGGAATACCATGTCTCTCTGCACCTCGGCATATGCTGCTACTTGTCGTGAAGTTGAAAGCCCCCTCCACGTCCAGGAAAGCAGCTAATACCATACCTTTCTTTTTCATCCCTTTTTTAATTCTGGTGGTAGCCTCGTCAAGTGCGGAGTCCACTGACCTGCCCTCTCTGTACGCGTGTTGCGTAGCGTGCAGAGGACGAGTCATCAGGGCCCCCTCCTTGATTTCCCGATCCACCAGTCTTTCCAGTGTTTTGAGCATGAAAGACGTAAGGCTAATCGGTCTGAAGTCCTTTACGTTCTCATGAGCCTGTTTTCCGGGCTTAGGTATAAAAATAACCTTGGCCTTCTTCCATTCGTTCGGTACATGACCAAGCGCCAGACAAGCCTTGTAGGCTGTACCCAGCGGTTCCAACAGCAAGTCCACGCCCTTTTGTAGTAGGGCCGGAAAAATACCGTCTGCTCCCGCTGCTTTGTAGGGTTCGAATGAGTCAATGGCCCATCTAATCCTATCTTTAGTTATGACCTTATCCGCCAGATCCCAGTCTTGTTCGAGGAACTCCTCTGGAGGTTGCTCCGGCGGATCCGTAGAGTTTAGTCCCGGGAAGTGAGCCATCAGAAGACACTCGAGAGCCTCTCCATTGTCAGATGCCCACTCCCCTGAGGATTTCCTGATCTGGTGCTGAGCGCTTCCGGTCGGCCTGGCCAAGATCCTATTCAGCCTAGCCGTTTCCGGAATACTGTTGAGTTCCTCACAGTAGCGCTTCCAACCCTCCTTTTTGGCCGCCTCGAGAGCCTTTTTATACTCTCGTCTGCAGTTACTGTAAGCCTGTAGCTCCCTAGATCCTCTCTTCTTTCTCCATCTGTTAAACAGCTTGCCGACCTCTTTGCGCAGGGCACCCAATCTAGGGTTCCACCAGGGTGTCGTTTTGCCTTGTCTGCGCTTCGTTGGTCTACAGCTATCCTCAAATGCACCTACTATGGCTGCTTGTATACTGCCACAGTACTTTTCAATCTCCTCCATATTCTCCAGCCTGCCTGCTTTGTCCGGGAGTCTCTCCCTTAGACGACTGCAGTACAAGTCCCAGTTTGTTTTTCTGGGATTCCTTCTCGCCTGATCATCCTTGGTCAGATCGCCCAGCTCATCCGATACTCTTCACCCCCGTACCTTCGAGAAGATACTCCTTGTTGCCAGTGTAATATCAATGACCTCCTCCCTCCTTCTGTCTCTGAACGTCGGAACCCTGCCTCTATTGAGGATATCAAGCTCCGTCGTGCAGAGGTACTCCAGGAGCCTCTCGCCTCGGTCGTTGCAGTTTGAACTGCCCCAGACGAGGTGATGCGCATTAGCATCACATCCTACTATAACCTCTCTGCCTCTACTGCGGCAGTCCTCAACCAGTGCCCTCACCTCCTCTGGGGGTGGCGAGTGCGCTGAGTCACTGGGGAAGTATGCCGAGGCCAAGATAATCTCCTCCTCAGCTCCTTCCTCCGTCCTTCTCTTCACTATTATTGTGGTGAGATCGCTGTGGCAATGAAGGGGCCAGATCTCCCCCTGCACGCCTTTTAGGAGAATGCAGGTACGTACCCGCCCTTCCCCGGCCGCCCGGAAGAGCCGTCCACAACCCCCTAATCCTGCCACCCTACCACTCGCATTGATCCAAGGTTCTTGAATCAAGGCGATGCCTGTCTGCATCTCTGCCATGCACTTAGCCAGCACAGCCGTAGCGCTTTTGCAGTGATGCAAGTTGATTTGCACGAAAGGAATTATGGCTCCTGCCTTGTCTGCCTGAGCCATGGTTCCTTCCTTCCCACTTTTTTTTTTTTTTTTTTTTTTTTTTAACAACTAACTACTAGGTCCGGCTCCTCCGTCAGCCGGCTTCTGGGCGGGGGACCCGCCTTCCCCTCCTCGTCTGCGCCTTTACCCCTGTGGAGCACAGCGTGCGCCCTACCTGCCCCACAGAAGGGCCGGAAGCCCAGCGCTTTAAGCGCCTCAGCCTCCGACTCCTCCATGAGTAAGCGCACCGCTGTCTCCACAGTGCCTTTCGCCTCATCCTTGGCATGCCAGGAGGCGGCCACTCTCCATTCCCGGACCCGCAGTGTTTCATTCTGCAGGCCCAGGCGATCCATGACCACCTCCACGGCATGCTGACCTCTTACGTACACCGTAACTCTCTCCATCTTCTGGAGGGAGCTCTGCTCCACAACCCGGAGCTTCGCCCCCTCCCATGGAGCCCACGTCGGAGCATAGCGCTCTAACCACTCCTTGTCTGCTGCGGTGGTGCAGTGAAAGATCTGCGCCCCCCGCAGCAGCCAATTGTCCTTAAAATGAGGGGTGTGGCCGTCCACTCTGCCGTCGATGGCTTTCTCCACCGACTGGACGACCAGCACCCCCTGAGCTTCAGTCAGGCGCACCTCGGGATACAGCTCAGGGACAACCGCCACCTTAAGGTCGCTGGCCGTCGCCTGGCTGTACGTTGGAGCTGGGCCCTCATGCATCTTTTTAACCTGCCGGGGGGTAGAGTCACCGGATGACCTCTCCTCCCGACTCCTTTTAAGTGAGTCCACAGGGGTCCTCGGAAGAGCGGCACCTGCAGGCTTCGTCGCTCCCGTTGCCGGTGCGCCTTGGCCTGCCCGCTCTCGCAGCCTTTGCCGTCTCTTCCTTTCGGCCCCTGTGATCTTCTTTTTCCTGTTAAACGCAGAGTCGGTCGGCGCCCCCGAGGTCAGCGGAGTCCCACTGCCCAAAGGACAGCGGAAGCCCGCCTCAATCGGTGCACAGACCTCCATCTGCGTACCTTCTCCTCCTGCACTAGTCCCGGGCCCGATGGACCCTGTCCCAGTGGGGAGTTCCGTTGAGCTAGGGAGCTCATCGCGAGATGTCACGGTTAACTCGCTTTCCTTAATTTTGTTATCCATGGTTTTGGGAATGGGTTGGGTGGAGTGTAAAGTGTATGTGAGAATCGTGTGACGGCCACTGAGCCCCGGTGAAACGCAAGCTCGGGACACTACCGAAACGCCCTTCGGCAGCCCCATCCCGCAACAGTGCTGTGGCCTCGGAGGAGCCCCCCCCCCCCCATCCCAGCAGGGCCCTACCCGGTCGCCATCCGGCACTACTAGGACGAAGGGGATTTTTCGCCGGATGATGGAGCAGCCGGTCCGATCGGCTACACCGTAACCCGGGCTTCTGTCCTATCCGGCGGCCTAGCCGTGTCATCCTAGTTTATCCCCTGTACCCTCAGCAACTGCGCCAAGATGCTACCCCCTCCAGGCCAGCAGCGCCCAAACCCGCGCCACCGAGAACTCCCCGCAGTGTAAGTGTGAATGTGTGTATGTGTGTATCGTGGGGTCCCACCCGACCGCCACGAGGGTTGTTCCTTGGTCGTCCCGTCAGCCTCAGCCACCTGCTCCCCCGCCTCAGAGGCAGGTACGAGCACCCCTTGTCCCGGGGAGACGCCTTGAGGGCCACTGGTGCCTTCTGGCCCCTCCCTACAATCTCTCCTCATGCAGACTCCACATCCAGGGAAGAGCCCTTTTTACGGGGATTCCTTCTCATGCACCGAAGAGCCCTTTTTACGGGGATTCAATCAAACACATGAAGAGCCCTTTTACGGGGATTCCGTCCCTGTCACACTCCTGTCAGACGGTGCAAGGGTAAGTGGCCCAAACGGCCTGACGAGACTCAAGCCCTTTCACCATCGTCAAGGTCGCACAACCCACAGAAAGGGAGCAATATTCTAAGTGAAAAACAATTTGGATTCATTAAAAATAAAGGAACAAAAGATGCACTCAATTATATAACAAACAAAATTTATCAATGTAATGACTCTCCCAGATTTATTTTAATTTCTTTCTTTTCTGCTCTACCTCAAAGCTACACCTCACAAATACACAAACACAAACATGTAAATGCGCGGCTACTACGAACGCGCATTCGAACATCTGTACTAGATAATAAGGAAAATTTCTAAATAAAATTCTAAGTAAAGGAAAGTCAGAAAGTACGTTATGCTTTCCCAAGCCACGAACACGACAAAAGGGACAGGAAGCGAAAAAAAATTTAACGACTCGCGACTTCCGCGCTGGAATAGCCCTTTTGAACTGACCACGTGCAAGCAAAAAAAAAAAAAAATTTTCCTTTAGAATTCCCCGTTGGCAGATACTTTCTCCAACCTTCCTTAATTTACCTTGTAATATTAAACACACTAAGTATTAATTTTTACAAATAATCAAGCGCCTATATTGTTAATACGTACATATATATCTATACTCAATTTTATTCTTTATATTACAAATTTTAAAAGGGAATCAAAACAATTTTCCAAACTTTATCTTCTTTAATAAACAACAGTTCTATCACATTTATAAACAATAAAGGAACTTACAAAAATAAACAACAGTAACGTAAATTTCCATTTCCAATTTTAAACAATTTAATAAACTAAAATAATAGAAGGAAAATTTTTTTAATAACCATAGAAATAAATTGATAATCATATTGTAATTCGTTGTAAAAATTTAAAATAGTAATAAGAATATATGTGAAACGGGAAATCGGCAAATGCAGAACATTATTAATCTAAAATATAAGAAAATAACAAAACAAACAGCCCCGTTTCCCAAGCAAAGCCAAGCTTTTCTCCCCACCTAAGACCTACAAGGGGAGGAAAGCCCTAGAGTATATAAGGGCGGACCTCTCAGCAAAAGCCGAAGTTTGGTCCTCAGTCGCTCTGCAGCTTTCTCTGCATCTTGAGCCTCTCTTTTGCTCCAAGCAGTAGTTCCTGCTCAGACCTTCTGCAAAGGCCGATTTCCCGTCTACGAGGTGACACCCTAGGGTATCATCGCCTCGCCGTTCAGACAGTGGCCGCATCGCTGTCCCGTCCCTTCTGTGGAGCCGCTGTATCGGAGATTTTTAGACGTAAATATTCTTTATTTTGTACAAATTTTAGTTTATTATTACTTTTTTTTGTTAAATAAACTAAAATTACATTTACAACTAACAAAATTTCTTTGAATTTTCTTAGAGTTCCTTAGGGCAACTCGCTCCCTTTTTCTCTCTCACACTACTCTGTCTCCTTTTCGACATTTGTGCTTTGTTACTGCGCCTTGTCAACGAAACCTTAACTAACTTAAAGCGAAAGGTGCTGCAATTTGCACTTTCCTTTTCGTTTTCTTTCAACCTTTTCCTAGGAGTTCCTTAGGGTAACTCCATTTCCTCTCCTGAAAATAGGAAAAATACATATAGCGCTCATTTACTGCGCCCCGTATTTTTTTCATATTTTTCTCCCTACATCTGCTCTTTTTCGTACAAATATATATATACATAAAAATAAACTCTCTCTCTGTCCACTTAAATAGATTTAATGTTGTTAAATCTATTTATTTTAACAAATTAAAGTTCCCCTCCGTAATACTCTTATGAGCTGATCTTCTGCACATCTGAGTATTTCAAACAGCGAAAAGGCTTGGTGTCTGCCTTTCGATTCCTCCTCTCCTGCTTAATATTTATCCTGAAATTTTCGAGTTTTTCTCTCAAAATTCCGCAGTTTTCCTGCTTTAGAATTTTAGAGGAAAATATTTAGATTTGTTTGAAAGGGAATTGCTGCTTAAACTGCTGCAGTTTTCCCTGACATAATAAATCTAATTCAACTTAACGAAAATTTTAGAAGATATTTAGCTATAGTTATTTCCCTTACCTACGAAAAGGAATCGCTATAAATTTAAGCGAGTCCATAGTATCCTCCCAATTTAAATTATTCCTATTTTAAATAAAAAGAATATAAAGCCAAGTCTCGGGTCCATTTTTATGGTTTAATGTAGCAAGAATCCACTAAAATTGAATATTCACATTTGCCGCTCGATGCGAAGTATTCGACAAAAAGAATAAATTACATTCGTGTAAAATACGCAAGGCCTCATTTCTCAAAATTTCAAGAATACAACAAAATAATAATAAAAAAAAATAAAGACGTTTGCAGAGAACAAAAACTGCAAACGTCACATCAAAACCTAGATAAGAGTATTCCTATAGCAATCACTTTTCTTGACTTAGACAAAGCTTTCGACACTGATAATCATGATATCTTACTAAAAAAACTATATGCATATGGAATAAGAGGCAAAGCATATGACCTAATAAAAAGCTATCTTAGTAACAGGAAACAGAAAGTAAATCTAGGACAGGAAGAAAGTGATTGGAAAACAATAAACACTGGAGTTCCACAAGGAACAATTTTAGGACCCTTATTTTTTATTCTGTATATGAATGACCTACTAATTACTATGACTGAAAATATAATATCATATGCTGATGATACAGCAATAATTGTCACTGGAAAAACGTGGATGGAAGTAGAAATTAAGATGAATAAATATCTTGAAGAAGTCTCAAACTGGTTAGCTATAAATAAATTAACACTAAATACAGGGTGTTCAAAAATGAACTGGCACGACCAGTATACCTGTGTTCAGAATAACATTCTAAGCACTTTTTCCCTTTTGGCATTTTTTGTAATTGTGGCTAATTATCGAGTTATGGTCAATCAAAAACTTTGATAATTAGCCAATCAGCGCTCTAGCTGACGCTGGTAGGCGGGGTTTACTCGAGCAGCATAGGCCGCGCGGGGAGAGTCATGCGGGGATCATCGTCAAATCGAGCGCTGATTGGATAATTATTGTAGATTTTAACTAACAATAACTCCATAATTATCCCAAATTCTGAAAAATGCCAAAAGTGAAAAAGTGCTTAGAATGTTATTCTGAACACGGATATACTGGTCGTGCCAGTTCATTTTTGAACACCGTGTATAAGTAAAACAGTTTTCATAACGTTCGGAAATTATTGTGATAGCGTTCCTAAAGACTTGGAAATAAAAATAAATAATGAAAAATTAAATAGGGTAAAAAAATGTAAACACTTAGGTATTATCTTTGACTATAATTTAAAATGGAATGAACATATTGACTACACTATAAAAAGGACTAGATACTTAATCTTTATTTTCTACAAATTAAAAAGTATATGAGAATAGAAACATTAAAAATTATTTACTATGCTTTTTTTCATAGTGTAATAAGTTATGGTATCATAGCGTGGGGTGGTGCCCATAAAAATAACCTATCACTAATTCAAAATATTCAAAATAGATTATTAAAAATTGTTTATAAAAATACTTTTGCACAACAAAAGCCTATGAATTTAACGCAGATTTATGCACTAGAATGCGTTAAATATAAATATAACGAACATAAAGATATATACACAAAATCAAATAGCAAAGCAAGAAATAAAATAATAACACTACCAAAAACATATAAAAGAGTATTTAATAAATAAGACTTGATCCTGTTATTGTATAACAGGAATCTAAGTCAGATACAGGATTTTTAAAAAGAAATATATACACTATTATAAAAATAAAAATGATTATATTTAGTTTTAAGGGGATGCAGAACATAATTTCCGCGCTCTACTGTACCGACAATTCTCTATATTCTCTGCTATAGCATCTAATGTAAATTTGATTTTTCAAATAATTTTGAAACGGCTTGCTTAACGGCAGTTCTGTTTGCATCAAAATATTATTTATAATTCGTAGAATGTGCGTAGACTTCTTTTTTGGCTGATTTCATTTCCTATTGCTGAAAATACAGACTTATTTTTCAATTGGAATTGAAATCAGCCAAAAAAGAAGTTTACGCACATTCTACGAATTATAACTAATATTTTGATGCAAACAGAACTGCCATTAAGCAAGCCGTTACAAAATTATTTGAAAAATCAAATTTGCCTTAGAGGTTAGCAAAGAACATAGAGAATCGTCGGTATAGTAGAGCGCGAAAATTAAGTTAGGCATCCCCTTAAGTTAGTTTGTAAGATTAGTTAGTAAGTTTTCTGTATCCAGGCCAGCGCACAGGAGGTTTGTTCTCCTCTGCAGGATTACAGTTTTGTAATGTAATGTACTATTACACTGGTTAAATAAAAAAATAGCTTTTTTCTCATATAATGCTCAAACTCAATTTTGCGAATTTCTCTTAAGTGCAAAATAAATGTAATATATAAACAAGGTCGTCGTGGTCAAGTGGACTCGGTGTTGGACTCTGAATCGGAACGTCGCAGGTTCGAATCTCAACGAAAACAAGTTTTTCCGTTTAAGGGGTCGGAGCAGGCGGGAGTGCGTCGAGGAGACCTCATTCCTGGCTTGTAAACCCCCTCCCCGAAAACCGCCGTTAGGCATTACTTCGGGGAGGGGACTTGGTTGTTTGCCACGGGGCACACTCCGGAAGAGTTATCCTCTATTAAATAGGGGAGGTCCGCCTTCTTCCGATGAAGTATGCCCTCCGCGAAGTTGGCAACCCTCCCCCAGTTCTCCTCAGAAGAGAACATCAGGGGGACGATGCCTACAGGTGTGACCCCTCCGGCCTCGCCCCCCAATTGTGCCCTCTCCGACATCCAATATAAGCAACTGGAGTCCGCGGCTTTGCCCATCCTATGCAGGTATGCGCGGAAGTAACCATGACCGGTCAACATCTGGAAAAGTAATAACTCACCTCTCCATGCTGTCGGCCGGTCTATGGGGCCACCTGACTTATTAGTCTAGCGGTCCACCTTCCGCGCGTATCCTGCGCCCACCGATCCTGCCAGCAGGCGACTGATTGCTATCTAGCCCGCTTCTTTGCTTCGACTTGTCCCTTCATTTAATGGACGATCTTCCGCTCTCGGGCCAGGAGGTCGATAGGTATTACCCCAGCGACCACTAGTGAAGCCGCCTCCGAGACCGTGCGATACGAGCATGCTACACGAAGGGCACGTCTCCTTTGTACCGCCGCCATGCGCTTACGGTACATTTCGTACCGCAACGCGTCGGCCCAAACTTCAGCACCGTAAAGCATGACGGACTCAGCAGCGCGTAGTAGCAGCCGCCTGATGCATGGCCGTGGTCCACCTACATTGATCATAACCCTGCAAAGGAAAGCTATCACCACAGCCGCCTTGTCCGCCGACCTCCGAATATGTTCTCCAAAGGTGAGCTACGCATCTAGCATCACCCCTAGATACTTCACGCATGCTTTGGTCTGTACCGACAGTTCACCTATACTTAGCTGCTGTACTCTGTGGATGCGCTTCTTCGTGAGGAAGCGCCCACATGATCTCTCGCGCCAGCCCATGATCTCTCATCCAATAGCAAATTTGACGCATGGTCTGATCGAGTCGTGTCTGCGCCAGCGTCATATTGCGAGCAATAATAACAGATGCAGCGTCATCCGCGTACTAGACCAGCAAGCAGCCTTCCGGCATTTCCAGACAAAAGATCCCATCGTAGGAAGCGTTCCATAGATCGGATCCTAAGACGGAGCCTTGGGCCGCACCAGACGTTAGCTCCATCCGCGCGGCGCCCTCCGCCGTGTCGTACGTTATGAATCGGTACTTCAGATAGTCCCTGATGATCCGAATTAGATACACAGGAACATCGAAGTCCCTCTCCAGTGCCCCCAACTCCAAACAATATTGCGTGAGGATGTAGAAGCTCCTGTAGACCTGGCCGCCTCCACTACCTCCTGGATGGCGTTGATGGTAGATCTTCCTTTCCTGAAGCCATACTGCCTCTCTAAGAGATCGCCAGCCGCCAGTATCGCCGCCTGGAGGCGGGATCGTAGAAGTTTCTCTAGGAGCTTTCCGGCAGTGTCCACCCTATTGAAAAGAAATATGTATTTTTGATTCGTAACAAAAATACGTATAAAAATTACGTATGAAATGTTCGTAACACAGCGTTCGAATTTATGTGGTATTCTTGATACGTACTTTTTTAATCTCCATTTTTTTTTTTTTTATTTGAGAATCTCGTACAGCCCTTGGGGCCTGGTACTACCTGCGGACTCTTGTTAGTGCCTACTACCGAGCGGGGGGAAGACACTGCTCTGACCCCCCCGCTTAGGTGTGATGGGAGGACACGGCTCTATCCCACCCACCCTGTAGCCCAGCGTTTCTTTTTTTTCCCCTCGACCTTCTCTGCCGGCAGATCTCTCGCCCTACGTCCCTAATATCACTCCGCATTTGCTCAGGGTTGTGCCTGTGGAACGGGGAAAACCTGTGGCCAAACCTATAACCAGGGTAAATGCTAATTAGGAAAACCCGTTCCGGAGTGGGTCGGTATATTGAGAATGCTCAAATTAGATGCCCAAGTCACATTTCGTAGGCCTGAGCACCGAATTTGTCATTCTCATACCTCCCGCTCACTTTGTTGAGTGTGGAGAAAAACACCTAAGAGATCGAGGAAGCATCGCAACCTCCAGCGCGGTCACCAAGTAGTGTCCACGCCGAAAGTTGCTTAACTTTCCCAAACGCCCGAGGTGCATCTCCACCACTCAGCCAAAGCGTCGGTATTTTTTTTTTTTAATCTTCATTTATTTCTGTTATTTAAAAAAAGAAATTAGTTTGTAGTCTGTTATACTGCTAATTACAGGGATTATCATATCTATGATAACACTCAAATTGGGGGAATGAGCTTAAAAATGATTATTTTATCCATATTAGAAATAAGATCACGTACCAAAATTATGTAACAAAATAAGGTAACAATAATACGTATAAAAGTTACGTAGAAAAGTTACGTATTTTTGTTACCTTATTTTGTTACATAATTTTGGTACGTGATCTTATTTCTAATATGGATAAAATAATCATTTTTAAGCTCATTCCCCCAGTTTGAGTGTTATCATAGATATGATAATCCCCATAATTGGCAGTATAGCAGGATACAAACTAATTTCTTTTTTTAAATAACATAGAAATAAATGAAGATTAAAAAAGTACGTATCAAAAATACCACACAAATTCGAACGCTGTGTTACGAACATTTCATACGTAATTTGTATACGTATTTTTGATTCGTAACAAAAATACGTAATAAAAGTACATATTTCTTTTCAATAGGACAGCATGCATAGGGGCCTATACGCCGACGGAGCATTAACTGATCCCTTGCCCTTGCTTATCAGCACAAATCTCGCCTCCTTCCAGCGGGAATAAAATATTCCCGCCTGAAGGCACGAGTTGTGCATGCTAAGCAAGAGCTCAGGATGGCTCTTTGCCACCGCTTTCCGTATTTCCGCTGGAAATCCATCAGGGAGCGCGCTGCGCGTTCTAGCTCCGCCCTTGTGAAGGGCGGTGCCGCGGTGCCCGGAAGCATGGGTTTTTCCCGACAATCGTTTGTTTGATACGTGCGGGGCGCGCATATTTTTCTACTTACTATTATTTTCTTAAGTCCGAGCCTTATTCTATTGAGTGACCCTTTTTACGAGTAAAACATTTAAATATTCGTGCCTCTTTTACTTAACATTTGACGCGGTCTACAAACGAGCAACGTGACGCGTAAGATAAGACGTTATTCCGTCACAAATGAATTTACAACGTGAAGTCCGTGAATACTATATCGTGCATGCAATTTCGAATCGGCACTATTCGGCAGGATCGGTATCCAATTTATCTGTCTCTGACGTATACGTAACTTTAGACTTAATCAAGCTTTAACGGAGCAAACTTTTATCAGTACATATTTGTTCGAAAAAAATGGCTCAATGGATACGACAGTTTGTAAGTACTAAATAAATAGTGGTTGCAATGATGGAGTGTACCCAGTAATAAATTATCCTACCCTATCCTTCAACTTTAGATCCTTATTAAAAAGGTTAGAACACTTTGTTAAAAATAATTCTCTTAATTAGTGTTCATTTAAATCTAACGTTTTTTATGTATTTTCAATGTAACTATTATCCCATTTATTATTCTTATTTTTTTTTTTAATTTTCTTCTTCGCAAGTGAAACTTTTCTAACCTTCTCCTATTTTTATATAATAGGTATCTCCAAAGGTCAGCAGTGTACGGTTCTACAGTAGTGGTGTTCACAAGTGCACACTTATTCCTGGAGATGGTATTGGTCCTGAAATTTCTGTAGCAGTGCAAAAAATCTTTGAAGCAGCCAAGGTTAGATATTTGTAGTAAATTTTTCTTTATTAATATTCTTGTATTTTATTAAATCTAATTTTTTTCTACTTTTAAGGAAGTTTAATTATTATAAGATATAGATATTATATTATAAGATAAAGAAAATTAGAATACAATAGGATAAAGGAAAAGAAATATAAAAATTTTTATGATTTTCAAAAATAAAATTCTGCTCAATTGTCAATTTCAATATCTGTATTATAAAGATACAATTAAAAATATAAATACTCTTATCACATGCAAATAAAAAAATAAATAGTATATTTAATCTTTTAAAAGATAACTAAAGTTCCTAGTTTACAGAATTAAATCCTATGGTATAGCATTATAATTTATTTTCCAATATTTAGAAAAATTGTGATTTCTTCTTATTCAAATCATTAAATTTTAAATAATTTTGCTAGATCGATACCTACTTCAGTACTTTTGTGAAACTATTATATCATCATCTAAAATGTTAAATATAATGTAGCATGTAGACTTTATAAATAAACTTTTTTGTAAAGAAGAATTTATATTATTTTGCCAAAGTTTAAAAGGGTTAGCCTGCTAGTAAGATTGTGTATCTGTGAGTTAATAGTTATAATTCAATTATTAAATAAAATAAAAGAAAAGTATATTATAAGAATTGTATTTTATTATCTTGAGAGTGGATACTATTATTTGTAATTGTTTTCTGAATAGTAATTTTTTTTATAAATAAAAAATTTGATTCAAAATACAAGAAGATTGATGATCTTTATAATATAGTGTTTTGAGGTCTTGTCTTGTAAAAAGGGTAGGTTTATTAAAGTTAGATAACTAAAAAAATTTATATCTTGCAGATCTAAAATTAGTTTTACAACAAACTAAGATATTTAGAATTTGACTTTTCATAAAATTGAAACAATATTTAATATATTAACTGTATAATAAGTTTTCCAATATTCACTTATTAGCGTCAGTAATTTAGGTAATAGGCTAGTAAGTGAATAGCATTCACTGCTTGATAAAACTGCAGAATCTATCTGTAGCTACCAGTGAGTTAATGACTCAGCACTAGTAAGGCGCTGGTATATTAGGTTATGTTTCGAACAAGGGTGTTAGTATGTATTTGTATATATTCATTATTTAATAACATAATGTTAGTTTTTACAGTTAATTAATATTAAAAATAAGTGTGCAAATAAAACATGATAAGTGGTCCTATAATAAATCATGCCTGCTAACCATACAAAAAAAAATGAAATTTAAAACCAAAAAAGGAAAAAGCAATTTAAAGCAAAAACAAAACGTATTACTATCATAGTTTTATTAAATTAAATATAAATTTCATTTATTTAACTGTTTATGTATTATAATTGTTTACAAATTAATTTTATTGCAAATTAAACTTATTGCAGACTATTGTTATGTTTTAATTAAAATTAACATTGTTTTAATTAAAAATTACTTAATGTACTTATATCAATAAACATTGTAATATCATTAAAAACTATACTTTCTTTTACGAATCAGAAGTATTTTATTCGTATCAATTGAAAAAAAATTCTATTTACTTATTGGGCAATAAGGATTCACATTTTACTTTATTAATGCTGTTTAAAAAATATGTATTCATTATTAAATATTATTTCTTGAATTAATTGATAGAGAAAACCTTAAGCAAGTAAATTCCAGTGCATTTTTAGTATTTCTTAATATATATAGTATTGATTGATATTTTGAACTGATTCTTGTAATTATTCACTCACTGACTGACTAACCCTAATTTAAAAATTTGTAAATTATGTCACAAATATATTTATTGACTTGAAAAATTCATTTTAGAATTTTATTTAAACAGAATTATAAATAACTAAAATACATTTCAATTTCTTTGGAAATTGTAAAATTTAATGAGTATTTTGTTATAGGTACCTATTGATTGGGAATCTGTTGATGTAACACCAGTTAGAGGTCCTGATGGAAAATTTGGTATTCCTCAAGCTGCTATTGACTCAATAAATAGAAATAAAATTGGTCTAAAAGGCCCATTAATGACTCCAATAGGAAAAGGTCATAGATCGTTAAATCTTGCTTTAAGGAAGTAAGAAAAATAATTTATGTAATACAAGACAATAATAAAGATTTGGGTGGAAAATATTATGACCATGTGAACACAACTTAAAATATTAATAACTTATTTTTCTTTTAAAATTAATAGAAAAATAAGTTATTAAAATTATTTTTGCAATATAACTTTTGCATAGTAGGGTTAAAAAGATCAAGCTAGGTTTTACTGTATGCACAATAGCCAAAATGTTTATGATAATTTAATTAAATAAAAATATTTACATGTAATGCTAATAAACCCTATTGAAAAGTCACATAATCATTGTGTCGTAATCACATGCAGATCATGTAACTTTTCAATGCGGTAGAAAGCTAAGTTTTTGGAATGAAGAAAACAGATTTAAAAATATTTCTGTATTTATTGAAAGTATGTCAAATATATTTTATAAATTAGATAAATATCTCTTTATTTTTATTTATTTTTATTTATTTATTTTTTTTTTTTTTTTTTTTTTTGTTAATGAAACTTAATTTGAAAAAATTGTACAATATACATATTTTCTGTATTGCGAATTCCATGCATTTCCTTTATAAAATATTGAATAAGAACCACTTGTATTTTGTATGATCCAGTCTGATTATTTTTAAGTAATATGTAAGGAGTGATTTATATATTATTGCTTTAAACAAATTTTATTTTTAGGGAATTTAACCTTTACGCTAATGTACGACCTTGTAGATCTTTAGAAGGTTATAAAACTCTATATGACAATGTTGATGTTGTTACAATTAGAGAGAATACTGAAGGAGAGTACTCTGGTATTGAACATGAAATTGTTGAAGGGGTTGTGCAATCCATTAAACTTATCACTGAAGAAGCTTCTAGAAGAGTAGCAGAATTTGCTTTTCAGTATGCTCAAGATAATAATAGAAAAAAGGTAATATTAATAAAATCTTGAAATTACGATTCTTTAAATCACATGAAAATCATTTTGTAGGTAACTGCAGTACATAAAGCAAATATTATGCGAATGTCAGATGGTTTATTCTTAAGATGTTGTCGTGAAGCTGCTCAAAAGTTTCCCAATGTAAAATTTGAAGAAAGATATTTAGATACTGTGTGTTTAAATATGGTGCAAGATCCAGGCCAATATGACGTTCTTGTTATGCCAAATTTGTATGGTGATATTTTGTCTGACATGTGTGCTGGACTAGTAGGAGGTTTGGGTCTCACACCAAGTGGAAATATTGGTTTAAATGGTGCTCTCTTTGAATCGGTAAGCTCATATTCCTTTAAATTGAGTATTTAAAAAATTAACTCCTCAATTTTTTAATCATCTGTCTGACTAGAAAACTATGAGACTTCTGGGTTGCGTTTTTTGACACATATTTCATTAATTAATTTTAACTCCGAACTTATGAGATCTATAGGCTCCACCAATAAATCAAATAAAAGTACAGGACAAAACCATCAATTTAAGAGTCGTTATGTTAAATAAACTCTATTGGTTCAAACATTATACGCGGTTGAACGTGAACGTGAGTATTGAGAAGTCCATTGAAGAGCAAAGGTAGGTAAGTATGTAAAAAGTGCCCTCAGCGAAATCGTTATTCGGATTTGGTAAACCTTTTTGTCATTAATATTTATGAACTCATCAAAATTTTTATAAACTCTTTAAATAAATGTTTTTTTTAATTGTAGCTTTTTTAAGCGCCATGAAATCTTTTTTTTTTTTTTTTTTTTTTTTTTTCATAAATTTTTTACGCAAAACTGAATTTTGGCAGACATTTATTTAAATTTAAATTGATATACTTGCATCTGTGACAAAATTGCAAAATCTTTCTTTTATTGATAGTATTAATAATAATTTTTTCAGATTTTAATTAAAATAAATCGAAACAGTAATCAATTCGATTCAACTCGGAATTGAAACGTAATTATTATGAAAAAAATATTTACTATAGGAAACATTGTTTATAAAATCTTTAATGAGATATTAATTTAAAATTATTTCAATTAATGATATCCTTAACCAATTAACGATCAAGACCCCGAAATTTCAACATCTTTTTCAAGGCATTTTTCTTTATTCGAAAGAACAGCTCAAAATTTGTCCGATATGATCTTTTACAGATTTTTGAATTCTTTGTTTTTAGTTGATAAAAGCTTTTAAAAAGATGTTGAAAATTCAGGGTCTTGGTTGTTAATGGGTTAATAATAATTACCCGTGAAAGAATCTCCCACTGGCTCAATACTGGCTCAGTAACGACAGAATGTAGCCCAGTACTGACTACCAATACTTGCCCAGTATTGAATCTGTACCGAAATGATAATACCGGGGCCAATACTGTTCTACCGTGCTGGCAAATTACTGGATGCTAATATTGTCCCAGTATAAAATTTTAGTGTAAATTTTGATAATTTTATTATTATTAAAAAAAAATTAAATTAAAAATTTTAATACATATTATGAAATTTTTTTTTTTTCCTCCATCGCGATCTCCTGCGTTTGAAAATCATCTCGGAGTATACGATCTTACTTGTTCCTCATTGATGTTCTTAAATTTGTTTAATAATAACTCTGAAAATTAATATAAAGTTTTGTTATAATGTACGTATTGAAATATAAATATTATATTTATATAAAATATTTACCTTTCATGTATTTATACGTTTCGGTAATACTAAAATTTTCTTTTCCATTGCCGATTATTTTGTGGCCACATGCATATAACAACTGAACATCTTTTTTCAAGATATTTTGCAGTACTTTAGCTATTGCATTTTTATAATTATCTTCGGCATGCATTAGCCTAGACATCATAGTAATCTGAAAAAATATTGCAACATATATTAATGACCAAATGCTAAAATCTAAAACATTCAGTTAGGTATATAAAATATTTACTAAGGCATCTTTCTGCTCCTTTTTATTTGGAAGTGATGAATCGAAATGTCAATATATTGATAAGTGAAATATATTTTTTACACACTACACGTAAACTGCGCACTTTACGCCTTCCGGGGAAAAAATGCGGGATTATGATGTAAAGGATTTCTTAAATCAAGATCCCTCAAATATTGGTGGAGTCTGTTAGCAAAAAATAGTTTTAGGGACCCAATTTGTCAAAAATTTTGAACGTTTAGACCTTAATACACAAGACATCTTCATATTTGAATATATAAGAATACAGTCCGCAAAATTTCAATAAAATCCGTGATCCGGAAATCTTACAGTCTCCTAGTGAATAGAATAAATCCCTCTATGTTAACTGAAGTTATCAATAAATGAAGTACCATAACTTTAGTAAATATCATAAAATTTTTAGAGATTTCTAAGATAGGAGGAAGCTGATTAAATAATTATTTCAAACGTCTTGATAATTAACTATTCTTGACCTTTTCTGACAAGAAATACAGTATTAAAGGCGATTAGTAAGATTTAAAATGTATTCAGATTCAGGATAGATGATTACCTTTTAATTTTTATTAATCGAGTTTAATACTTTATTTTTAATTGGGTTTCGCACGTACAAAACTCATATAGCAGCAGCAGCACCACATGCTGAACATGTATTACTAAACTCAATCCAGTAAGTTATATTTCTTATTTTGTTGTATTCAATGCCAGTTTTAAATACCATGTGGATAGACATGGATTCCAGATGGAGTGCACTTGAATCCACATGGATTCAACATGTACCCTGTTGAAAATATCCAGCTGGAAATCCATGCATGGACTGGATTCCAGCTGGATTTCTGGGGAATGCAGGTGCAATTTATACCTTGATTTCGAATCAAGCTGGGTGGATTTAATGGATATCCAGATGGAATTTCCACCTGGATTTTCAACTGGATATTTTCAACAGGGGTACCTACATCGATTCCACACGGAAATTTTCTACTGGGGTAGTTTAGTTTGGATGAGCAACTCGAATTATATAAGGGAGTAGCAAAATGTATTGCAAATTATCAGGTCAAATTCCATGATTTAATTACATTAACCCTAAAAAAAAAAAAAAAAAAAAAAAAAACACTTTCGGTACACTGCTCTTCGACAACCAATGACTAATACTGTTCAACACTAGAATAATTTGAGACGTACACATTTTTATTGCTTAAAATCTCCTCTTGGCAATGGCGCCAATGTAATGCTCTAAAAAAGTATATATTATTCCAAAATGCAGTTTAAAAGAAAAAACTTTTTTTTTTATCGAAGGTTTTCCAGTCGGTAATACATGGGGTTCAAAATTGATTTTTTGTTTTAGTATTTTCAGGTGCTTTAATGGCAAAATATTTTTAAAATATTCGTGAATTCTTTTATAATAAACGATGTACTTTTCGAAAAATTCGGAAACGTTTTGAGCAATTTTTTAAAATTTTGCATATAAACAATTTTTGTAGAATTTTTTCGAGAAGTACATCATTTATTGTAAAAAAATATATGTTTTGAAAAAAGTTTGCCATTACATTTTCAAAATACTAAAACTAAAAATCGATCTTTGGACCACGAATCCTGAATGTTTCACAAAAAATAGATACAAAAAATCACTTTTTTTTTCTTTATTTTATTTTATTTTATTTTATTTTTATTTTTTTAAGTTGCATTTGGGAATAATAATAAATTTTGGAGTTTCATTTGCACCATCGTAAAGAGCAGATGTTAAGCAATAAAAATGTATGTGTTTTATATTATTGTAATGTACAATAGTATAAACTATTGGCCGTCGAAGAGCAGAGTACCGGTAGTAGTGTTTTGACTGTTTAAAAGTTAAGGGGAGGTCGTACCATCCTATATTACCGACTGCGATACGAATCGCTGTTTCCAACTTTTCTCTGTCATTTGTAAGATGGTGTTATATTGTAGTTAGGTCGCAACAAGAAAGACTCCGGCAATTTATTGTTTTTCGTTTTAATAAATTATGTCTCAATATAAACAACAATTTATCGCGTACAATGCTTTTTTCTTTTTTGCCTGATGTGGCACGCAAACGTCACATAAATTTACATCAAAATTATCGTCTGTTGGAACGCTTTTCTCAAAATCTAATATTTCTTTTGTCGCCACGGGTCGCGTCGTTTTTCGGGCAACTCCGACAGCAGGATGATTCGGCGTCGCAGAATCTTCTCCCGTGTCTTTGATTATGGCTCGGCGAGCCCCTGGCCAGATCCTATTGATTGTTTTTTGCAAAGTTTAGCGACCAAATTTAACGACGCGTCCCTCTTTTAGTATTTATTATCTTTAAAAATTGGGACTTACCCCTTTCGGGAAGAGGCGGTGCGCTCGGTCTGCAGGCGGTCTGGCGAAGGAGCTGTTGCTCTGAAGCGTCGCCGTCGGCAAATAGGCCGAATGCTTCTCATTACTTTTGCACGACCCCAACGATTCGCAAACCCCTCACCTGATAGATGCGTTAATCCGCGATCGTACGTTTACAAACATTATTTCGCCGAAGACGTCAGCGTTGAACCGTTACACATTTATTAGTGAAATAATGTACAAATTAAATTCCACTCAAAAAATTCATGGAAGAAGAGGGCTCAACTAAGATAATTGTAATACGGAGTCAAAAATCGTCGCTACCTTACTAGCAAATAAGCAATGGCGCTGCGGTAGTTCAACTCAACATCGTTTTATGCCAAATTAAAAAATTTATTAATTTTATAATTTTTGACTCCGTATTACAATTATCTTAGTTGAGCCCTCTTCTTCAATGAATTTTTTGAGTGGAATTTAATTTGTGCATTATTTCACTAATAAATGACAGAGAAAAGTTGGAAAACAGCGATTCGTATCGCGGTCGGTAATGAAGGATGGTACGACCTCCCCTTAAGAGGTGCAGCGTAGTGGTGTAAAATCACCTATTAGCGAGTTAAAATACAATTTTCTCATTTTCTTACGGTTGACGTACGACTAAACGGTGAGAAATCTTTAAAGTTGAAATTACAAAACCTTTTATTAATCGGAAGACCAAAATGGTCTCTATAAAGCATATTTAATATACTTGCAAAATATGCTTTAATTTTAAATACAAAAATATGAAAATTTAAATGACTACGCGTGTGTTCAATTAGTGTATATTTATTGTAAAGTTATGGTAATAATGATTTTAAGAAATTAATTTATTTTTTTATTTTCAAAATCTTAGAAAAATATCAGCCCATATTATAGAAAACACGAAGCAAATGATAGCAAATGAGTGATTGATAATGAAAAAAAATAATTGAATATTGTTTTATGGAATATTATTATTGAAATAATATATTATTATTTGAACATAATTATTTCAATATTTTTGTGGTAGGTACATGGAACAGCTCCCGATATTGCTGGTCAAGATAAAGCTAATCCTACCGCTTTACTACTATCTGCAGTAATGATGTTAAAATACATGGGACTCAATAATCACGCAAGAATTATTGAACATTCAGCTTATGATACAATCAAGGAAGCTAAGTATTTGACTGGTGATCTTGGTGGAACAGCAAAATGCAGTGAATACACTAATGAAATATGCAAGAAAGTATCATCGCAAACAAAATAAATATTTCAATTAGGTTAATTATCATAACTGCCAAATACTCGTAGATTTTATGCTTTTGACGAATAACCAAAAAATTTTTTTTTTTCTCTTAATTTTGTTGACTGCTTCTTCAAAAAAGCACTTTTGAAATAGACAAAAACGGATCCATAGAACAAAATATAAAGAAAAAATCTTGGTAGAGGATTACTCGATAGTTTTTAATCGCAATGGAATAGTCAACAAAATTGTGATCCACTTAAGTAATTAAATTATTAAATCATAAGATAAACTTGTATAATAAAATATCAAAATATTGTTTATTATTGAAAACTAATGTATATATATTGTAACGTTTAGCTGGAGATCAGGGCTGAAGTATGGATAAATATACGAATTGTAATCTTAGATAAAAATGAGAAAGTTTATTCATAAGATAAATGTACACTTAACCTGCCCGTACACTTTACGGGAATTTAAGGGCGGCAGTCGTGAATAAAAGGAGTCGCGACACTCCGATCCTACACTGCGAGCACACGTACGCACTACGCGTCACGATCCCATCCGGAAGGGGAGAGGGGGTACCTGTCCCTCCTAGACGACGTCGCCACTCGCTCTCTATCTTCTTCTAAAGCACACACGCTGGTCGGTTGCCCCAGACAAAATATCTCTCCGTGTCAGATGTGCAAGCTCCGCCGATCTTTTCGCGGAGCCGCTGAGTTTGCCCGCCCGGTTTCGTCCGGAGGAGATGGTGACTCGCTAGAGACCAGGGCCAATACAGGAGCAGCAGGGTACATTGGTGCAATCAGACTTACTGGTAATTCTTTGCTTCGTTCTCCTTTCGTCGGCTGTCAGCTGATAGTGCTGTGCTTTATTTTTAGAGTTTGGGATACTCCTAGCTCTGCAGCTGCTGATCAACACAACGAGGAGACACTCGGTGAGCACGTACATAGTTTCGGAGAATTCAGCCTGTATTTATCTGGTTATTTTTCTAACTTGAAAAATGGGTCAACCTAACCAGCTCTCACTGTACTGGTATGGTTATTCTTCTTCTTGCTATTGTTTTGCTTTGTCTCTTCATTAGATGTAGATTTCTTGACTGAGGTCCCCTCTCGGACAGTGCAGCCTGTGAATATCTTCGCATCTTCTTCAGAGTGCTACGAGAGACTTTAGTAGAGAGTGTGGGTGGGATTTTGTAAGGGTAATAGGGCCTTTATTGAGGGTTCCGAGAAAGTGCAATGCAATGCGTGTGTTTCAGTTTTTTTCGGGTAGGTAGGTTAATTCTCACAGTTGCCCTGTGTTTAGTCGATCAGCCACTCTTGTTGTTTACGTTGCTATTTTGAGTTTTGTTTTATACTTTAAACTGTGAGTACGATTAAACTGTATCGTTTTTACGATGGGTTGACTAGTAAACCAAATATTTACAAGTTTTGCTTGGAAACATACGACAATCGCGTCAAAACCGCTGACCATCGTATATCCGATTTTGCGAAAGAGGCTAGGCGCAGCATTATATCGGGCAAAAAAGATGAGGAAGAAAATAAGGCTCTGGAAGATATATTGTATGGTGCGGGGATAGCAGATTGAAGGTAAAACATTATTACCCACATAGCATGAAATAATTATGAGAAAGATTCAAAGGAAGGTTTTGAATGAAAAGTTGCTGAATCCTTTTCCCGCAGCTTACTAATACCTTGCAATAACATTTCACAGAAATATTTCTTGAATCCTTTCAGGAACATATCAGGAAGGTTTCACTGAAATATTATTATTGAAAACATAAAACCTTTCAAGAAAACAAAGAAAAATCTTTGCAAAAATATTTCAGTTAATATTTCACGAAATGCTTGCACGAAATTGCAAGCACATTTCAAGAAATATTATTTTAAAGATTGCACCCGGTTAAAAACAGAAACGTTGAAAAGAAGATTTCTAATCAATGTTTCGGAAAGGTTGATTATCAACGTTTCAAAACCTTGAAAAAACGTTGATTTACCTTGATTTTCAACCTTTTTGTCAACGTTTCCTAGGTGAACGATGTGAACGTTGATTTTCAACGTTTCCTAGATGAGCGATATGTACGTATCATTTAATGATAAGGGTAATATAAATTTCAAAAATTTTCAAAAAAAAGGTTGAAAATCAACGTTTATATCGCTCATCCAGGAAACGTTGAAAAAAAGGTTAAAAATCAACGTTCACATCGCTCACATAGGAAACGTTGAAAAAAAGGTTGAAAATCAAGGTAAATCAACGTTTTTCACGGTTTTGAAACGTTGATAATCAACCTTTCGGAAGCGTTGATTAGAAACCTTTTCAACGTTTCTATTTTCAACCGGGCAGAAACCTTTTCACAAGCATTCAGCATAAAGGTTTTTTAAAATATTTTATAAAAGTTACTTAAACCTTTTAAAAAGGTTTTGTGAAAAGTATCTGCGAAGTTTTATTAAACATTTCACAGGAACCTTTTAGAAATCTTTTAGACTCATGTCAATGTAAGGTTAATTTTCGCAATTAAATATATCACAGAAACCTTGCTGAAAGTCTGCAGGAACCTGTCATGAAATAGTTTCTGAAAATTTTCCAAAATTTTTAGCAAATTTACAGTCATATTGAAAAATCTGCCGTAAGATTTTATGTATTTTAGGTATGAGGTATTTCTTTTAGTCGATTTTCTTTAAAGAGTAATAAACCATTTCTTATTTGTAAGTGTTCACTAAATCTATCATGGCTTGCTGGTGTCACATCTGAATACTTCTACCATATTACGCACCTTTTGTAATCGATTTATATTCACTGTACTTATTTGTGATAGGTAGCAGGCATAATGTTGACAGTCTTATTTTAATTATCATTAGGTAGATATGTCGAATATCCAAAACCAGAAGATAATACTTAGTAATGTAAAAAGGCAGTAAAATTTTAAAAACACATGCATGTTCCCTATTACAAAATTAATTACCCATTTCAATTTCCTACATAGAGATTAATAAATTATTTCATTGACAATGAAGGTAATTGGAGGCGAAGAAAGTACACTGTTAAAAAAGACTTGAATTTTATAGCACTTTCAACGACAAGTGTACTGTAAATTTAATGTACTTGGTACTGGAAAGGAAATTAATGTACATTTGCATGACAATTAATGTAGATATTTAAGTAGGCATACATTAAAATTCAACGACATGCATTAACTAAAAGTAATGCACATTTACATAAAGTTTACTGTGAAAGCACATTAAATTCAATGTAAATTTACATAAATTTTAATATGAAAGTACATTATATTCATTGTAAATTTACAAAAATTTGAATGTTCATTTTAATGCGACTACATTGAAATTATTGTGAATGTACTCGAATTTAATGTACTTCCATATTAAAATTCATGTAAAAATTTATTGCAAATGAACATATGTGACGTCCTGCCATATGTTACTAAATGTTGTGATAGCTAAGTGGATAACATGCTGGACTTGTAACTTTTTGGATCGGGTTCAAATCCCTTATGGAGCTTTTTTTTACATCTTTTTTTTTTGGTTAATAAATTAAGTTTTATTTATTTTATATGTTGACCATTTAATAAGTTTAGTTTATTTAATTTAATTAACATGAAAACATTCAAATAATTTCAATATAGTCGCAATAAATTTCAAGGATAATCCTGAAAATTTAACGTCAAAGTGAATAAAATAATAAATGTTGTACAATAATTATTGTTTAATAATAATATGTAATATACAAACAAGGGCTCGTGATCAAGTGGACTAGGTGTTGGACTTTGAATCGGAACGTCGCAGTTTCGAATCTCATCGAAAGAAAGTTTTTTCATTTAAGGGGATGCCGATCTTAACATATAATATTTATATATTTGTATTATCAATTTAATATAAATTATAGTACAATTAAAATAATAACATAAATCCTATGGTTCCTATAATAATATGAACTTTACTTTATACAAAATAGTTTTCGTATTTTATTTATTTCAATGTAATAAGTAGCTTTTTAAACATTGCAATAAATAAATCATATGAAATACTTATTTTGTATAATAAAATAATTTAAAAACCTTTCTTCTATTTTTCATGTAACTGCTAAATACTACCATAAAATATTTAAAAAAGTTTACAAAAATATTTTAAGAAAATTTCTTATGAAATATTTTACGAACATTTCATGAAATATTAGTGCGTGACTAAATAACGAAAACGTCTGCAATCTAGTATTAAATTTTTAAACCTAACCTTCACTGCAGATGGCCCTTTTTGCTCAGTTATTTTTGTTTTATTTTCAATGCAGTGCCGAAAATACATGGCCGCACTTAACCTAATCGCACAGAGAAGGAACTTTCGGCACTGGGATGAAAGCATGGATGATTGTTCGACGGCCGCCGAAATTGACATGCACGAGCGAAGCGAGTGTCATGTGGAAAAAAAACATTATAAGTAAATAGTATATTATATTAGTATATTATAATAGTATATTATTACGTAACAAGGGAGGTAAAATAGAAATGGTCCCAGGTCACACGTAAATTGGCACCCAAGCCGAAGGAGAGGGCGACAAATGTGTGATCTGAGGCATTCTTTTTTATTGCCCATGTTGCGTATACTATTTTTCAGCCTAGCGAGGACGAAATCGTAACTTTTTCGATTGGGCGCCGGGAGGAAAAGTTATGGTTTCCTCCCGGATTATGGAAATAACGTTATCTATTATTTTGATTTTAAATACATTTTAATCCTAATAGTAAAAAATTATTTGTAAAGGTACAATTATTAAATGTGTAATTCTCAAATAATGGAGTTTCTCTGTTAAAATTTTGAGGATGTTCTTATAAAACAGCATTTTTAATTTGTCCTGGTGAATGTTCTAAATTATTGTTGCTCTTTCTTTTTTTTTTGCCGGGAGTTGGAAATTATTCGACATATTTGCATCACTTCGCGGAAGTAAAATTGGTGTTTTTTTATTAATTGCGCTTCTGGTTAAAAATATCAAATAAATTCTATCTTCATCTTATGATTGATATTTTTAGAAATAATTTTATTTAAAAATAAAAATTATTAAAAAAAGGTTATGAGTTGAATGTTAAAGTGATATGTCGTTATTGTTTTGTCGCCCTAGCAATACCACAAAACGATGTTTTCGTCTGCAAAATCGATGCCGGAAATATGCACTTTCGATTGAGGGATAAAGAAAAATCAATTTTTATTGTGTTTTTTTTATTGTATTTTGAGCATTGGGGCAAAAATATTAAAAATTTAAGTAACGTATCTCTAAATTCTAGAATAACAGCGAAATTGTTTGTAACAATACTGTCCAGTAAGTATCAGTAATAATAATAAATATAAGCGGGCAAAATAATTTTGAGTGTGTCGTTGGTGGCACTGGCGCAGTACACTATACAGGGTGTTCAAAAATGAACTGGCACGAGCAGTATATCCGTGTTCAGAATAACATTCTAAGCACTTTTCACTTTTGGCATTTTTCAGAATTTTGGATAATTATAGAGTTACTGTTAATTAAAATCTACGATAATTATCCAATCAGCGTTCGATTTGACGAATAACCCCGCATACTCTTCCCGCGCGGCCCATGCTGCTCGAGTAAACCCCGCCTACCAGCGTCAGCTTCCTGTTGAAAATATCCAGCTGGAAATCCATGCATGGACTGGATTCCAGCTGGATTTCTGGGGAACCTTGGTTGAATTTATCCAGTTGGATTTGTGGGGAATGCAGGTGCAATTTATATCTTGATTTCGAATCAGTCTAGGTGGATTTATTGGATACCCAGATGGAAATTCCAGGTGGAAATTCCATCTGGATATCCATTAAATCCACCTAAATTGATTCGAAATCAAGGTATAAATTGCACCTGCATTCCCCAGAAATCCAGCTGGAATTTCCACCTGGTAATCTAGCTGGAATCCAGTCCATGCATGGATTTCCAGCTGAATATTTTCAACAGGGAGTACATATGCTTTTTTTAAAACAAATCATCTTAAACTTTGTTCTGTTAGACTGTTTAGATCATAAGTATAAGAAAAGCATATTTATTGTAAAATGATAAAATAGATTGCAAGCACACGTACACCCAGGTTTTATATTTTATAAAGTGCATATTAAGGGATGCCTAACGTAATTTTCGCGCTCTACTATACCGTCGATTCTCTATGTTCTTTGCTAACCTCTAAGGCAAATTTGATTTTTCAAATAATTTTGAACGGCTTTCTTAATGCCATTTCTGATTGCACCAAAACATTATTTATAATTCGTAGTAGAATGTGCGTAGACTTCTTTTTTGGCTTATTTCAATTCCAATTGAAAAATAAGTCAGTATTTACAGCAATAGGAAATGAAATTAACCAAAAAAGAAGTCTACGCACATTCTAGGAATTATAAATAATATTTTGATGCAATCAGAAATGCCATTAATAAAGCCGTTTTAAAATTATTTGAAAAATCAAATTTACATTAGATGCTATAGCAGAGAATATAGAGAAATTTCGATACAGTAGAGCGCGGAAATTATGTTCGGCATCCCCTTAATATTTAATACTCTTTACCTATTATACTCTTTGGAACACTTTACTATTAGTTAAAAGCATGCAGGTACATTGTTTGTTCTTGTTAACCTTATTGCTATACTATAAAAAATTTTCAATAGTAATTATGAAGAAAGATGTATAAGTGACGACCAAGAATCTCCAATAAATCATTAGTAGTAAAAGATCAAATTGATGATTTTCTCTTCCTCTACACTGAAAAAATTTGGAGAGCGCAGCACTACCTCGTGTAGGAATAGCGCGTTACCTCTACTTGGGTGCATGAGAGCTCCCCTAAGCGTAGCGCTCAGCTCCGCAAGCGGTACGTGTGCGCTACCTATAGGAAAGTAGGGTTATGCTTTCTTTCGGAGGTGCGTCGATCATACTCGCTGATAGTGCTGAATGCGCGGACTTTTAAAAAATAAGTGCGTGAAAACAAATATGCTGAATTTTTTGGAAAAATATAATTTTGAATATTTGCAAGACAGTTTCATTCGTAAGTATATATTTACAGTATAATTATTGCAATAACCATAACATTATTCATTTAACCTCAATTTGTGTGTCAACAACTTCTTGAATGTTGTGTTACATTACAATTTTGTTCATTCACTCCTTTTTCTATAAAATTACGTTCACAAAAAACAACATATAATTTACATTAAATCTACACATATAAAAGCCAATGTAATTTTCATGCAATTATTTAACATTATATGGCCCTTCCAATTCTAAATTGTAATGTAACACAACATTCAAAGAAGTTGTTGACACACAAATTGAGGTTAAATGAATAATGTTATGGTTATTGCAATAATTATACTGTAAATATATACTTACGAATGAAACTCTCTTGCAAATATTCAAAATTATATTTTTCCAAAAAATTCAGCATATTTGTTTTCACGCACTTATTTTTTAAAAGTCCGCGCATTCAACACTATCAGCGAGTATGATCGACGCACCTCCGAAAGAAAGCATAACCCTACTTTCCTATAGGTAGCGCAACACGTACCGCTTGCGGAGCTGAGCGCTACGCTTAGGGGAGCTCTCATGCACCCAAGTAGAGGTAATGCGCTATTCCTATACGAGGTAGTGCTGCGCTCTCCAAATTTTTTCAGTGTATGACTGATGAAATATTCAAACCTTTTTCTTCTACTAGCCAGTTCAAATATCCAGTGTTGGTTAAAGGTTTGTTATTAGATGGCTCGTTTTCATTTATGGATTCCACTAAAATGCACGAATTATTTCTCACCGAGCATAATTTAGCTTCTTTGTTTATTTTTTCCTTTGCTGACTAAAAAGGCAAAATGCAAGAAGACGTGGCACGATCAGATGACATTAATGTAGCTTACGTTAGCTTACGTGATGTCAACGCTTGCCAAATTCGTTTGTGTTCGTGCACAAGGCAAGAGATTCAAGAAGCGCGCAGTATCGCCTCAATTGTATTAGGATCTTCTTAACCTTATACAGCAACTAATCGTGCTACGTGCTCACACATACTTGAATTTCTCGTGTGTTGGTACCACAAAAAAAATCACATAAACTACATTAATGTCATCTAATCGTGACACGTGTTCTTGCATTTTGACTTTTTCGTCAGCAATGAAAAATATGAAAACGAGCCGTCTAATAACAAACCTTTAACCAACACTGGATATTTGAAGTGGCTAGTAGAAGAAAAAGGTTTGAATATAGAGGAAGAGAAAATCATCAATTTGAATTGGCCATTCAACTGCAGCATTAGTACAGCTTCCAAAAAAAAAAAAACAAAATTATAAAATACAAAATTCGAGCATCATCCAGCTAAAATGATACGTTTAGATGGTAAGTAATATATTATGGATATATATATATTTATTTATTTATTTACTCTTGTCAAGTAATTGTTTGTACAAAATTCGAACTGTAAGCTTTCCTTGTTCATTTCTATATACGATGGGTCCATGGGAGAATAATTTTGAGCATATAAGTATCTAGAGTAAAGAAAGTCACTTGACAAGTTATAATAGGGAATACATAAGAATCGAAGGGAAAATACAATGTGTACAAGACAAATAATTGTAAGCGCATAAAGATATTCACTCACAAAAGAATATTTTCCCTTAACTTTCTTTTCTCAAGATATTTAGAGGTACAATGATTTTCTCCTATTGTCCCATCATATAAAGAAACAAACAAGAAAGTCTTCAATTAGTATTCTGTAAAAAAAGTTATTGGATATGCTATAAAAGGGAATTCAAGACACAAAGAAAGAAATTGGATTGACCGGTGTAAATATTTTTATCACCTGGACCCTTTGTATAAAGAAATCTACAAGAATAATCTTAATTTTGTATTCCATACAAAAAATTAGTAAATGTTAAAAAAATTGTCACTGGTCAATATAATTTCTTTTTTTTGAGTCTTGTATTTCCTTTTATAGCTTGTCAAGTGATTTTTTTTTTTACAAAATACTAACTGACTTTCCTATTGATTTCTTTAGCTGATGGGCCCATTAGAGAACATTTTTGAAAGTATAAATATCTGGAGAAAAGAAAGTCACATGCTAAGATGTAAAGGGGAATACAAGACTCAAAAAAAAAGAAATTATATTGACCGGTGTCAATATTTTTATCATTTGCTAATTTTTGTACGGAATACAAAATTAAGATTATCCTTGTTGATTTCTTTATACGAAGGGTCCAGATGATAAAAATATTTACACCGGTCAATCCAATTTGGATCAATCTGGAATTTCCACCTGGAATTTCCATCTGGAATTTCCACCTGGAATTTCCATCTGGAATTTCCATCTGGAATTTCCATCTGGAATTTCCACCTGGAATTTCCATCTGCAATTTCCATCTGGAAAATCCATCTGGATATCCAATAAATCCACCTAGATTGATTCGAAATCAAGATATAAATTACACCTGCATTCCCCAGAAATCCAACTGGATAAGTTCAACCAAGGTTCCCCAGAAATCCAGCTGGAATTTCCAGCTGGAAATCCAGGTGGAAAATCCAGCTGGAATCCAGGCCATGCATGGATTTCCAGCTGGATATTTTCAACAGGGCTAGACCGCTGATTGGCTAATTATCGAAGTTTTTGATTGACCATAACTCGATAATTAGCCACAATTACGAAATATGCCAAAAGGAAAAAAGTGCTTAGAATGTTATTCTGAACACGGATATACTGGTCGTGCCAGTTCATTTTTGAACACACTGTATATTTATTTTTGTATCACTCTATAACCTCATTTTCAATGCAAGCTATTGCTATTTACAGAATATTTTATATATTATAAGTTCAACAAAAGTAGAGTTAATTGTGGTTTTTTTAATTTAAAAAAAAAAACTTGAAAAATCATGTTTTTCCATTTTTCTCAGATTCAGCAATAAAAAATACGTAGGAATATATCTATTTCCTCAAAAGTTTCGATAACTTTTATTTTGTGGGCCCTGTCTGTTTTCAGCATTGTCTATATATTCGTTGGTTGTTGGCCTCTAGACAGAATTTGTAGCTATTGGACCCCACCTTCACGTTCAAAAAATTCAAGGCTTGCAAAATTCCGATAAAACCATCATTAAACCTGATAATGCCAAGATCTACCACGACATCGAGGATTTTTTTGCCGCTTGAATGAATTTTCGGAGCACACGACATTATTAAAAATTTCATTTCCATTCTGCATGTATCCGTCCAGATTAATAGAAGGAAAGTCAATAGTAAAAAAGTGTTTGGGCATGTTCATGTATTAATATTTATTTACAAAATAGTAAATTTTTAAGTAAAAATATTAAAAAATAATAAAAATATAGCCGCTCTCCGACGTTGTTTTCAATTAAAGGCGGTTCGCAGCACGCATTGTAACTCATCCAAATTTGAGCCTGGAAGACAAAAAAAAATTCACCTAATTTTCATGAGTATATGTATATATCTCCCTATATTATATAGTTATAAGGTCAAAACCTAAGATTATTCCCCTCCGCCCCCCTCCTCCCCCCTCCTCCCCGCTCCTCCACCCCTCCTCATTCTTCCTTTCCTCTCCTCATTTTTTTCATTAATTTATGTTACATTTATCATTTTAATGATGTCTTTTCATATATTTAAAAAATATTTTTGCTCCTCTTCAACTATCCTCCCCCCTCCTCCCCCCTCCTCAGTGATATTCCTCAACCCATCCTCAGTAACATCCTCATTATTGAACCCCTCCTCAGCCCCTCCTCAATTTATATGAAATTGTAATTTTAGCTCCAAAAAATGTGGATAAAAAATTTACAATAAATTTCTTAATCGTATAGCGATACAGTCTACGCTATAATGAATCATTGATATAGCAAAAAAAGAATAATGAAAATAAAATTAATTATATCGCTAAAGCAAATGGCTAAATGAAGTTTTGTATCGTATATACAGGTAAAGAAAAGGTAAAAAATTATTTTCTAGAAATCGACTGAAATTAAATAAATTCAATGATATCGGTAAAGTAAAAGAGTAGATTAATGGGAAAAAAGTGACAATTGAAAAATGACTCAAAAAGTAAACAGATTTAATTGTATCGCTAAGCAAAGGTGTATAAACAAAGGGGAAAAAATAAAAAATAGGAGGTTTGAATAACATAATAATAAAAATTATAAAGACATTTTAAATGCTGTAGAAAAATGTTTAATTGATTTATCTGATTATAATGAAATATTTGGAGCAAAAGAAGTTCTTGCATCAAGAGATTTTCGACGTATGTTACTAATTGTTCCGTCTGGGAATCGAATTACTGAGAGTTATTGGGAATTATAAAAAATAGGTATACTGCGTCAAAATTTTAAATATATGTTATTAAAGAAAAATAAAATAATTTCGGAAAATGATATCGAATTTAAATTTTGGCTTTTAAATGTAGCCAATGGCAATTTTTTATCAAACTATGATCGATAAAGTAAAGTAACAAAAATCCCAAAATCAATTATACAAACGAAAATATGATAGATGAAATTTTTGGATACTTAAAGATATGAAAAATCGACATTTTTATGAAAGTGAAATTTTAACTTCAAAATCGTATAACGATACAGTCTATGAAATATTTAATCATTGATAAAACGATAATAATGAGCATTTAGTACATAAAATTAAAAAATGACGCAATTATCGTGTTGCTGAAAATTTTAAATTGAAATAATAATTTTAAAATAAAATAATGGTTATAAAAAATTATCTTCTGGAATTTGACTGAAAAAATAAATCTATTTAATAATATCGCTAAATCAATTGGGTAAATGAAATTTCATATCGTATACAGGTAAAAAAATGAGAAAAATGCAATAATTATTTTCTAGAATTCGCCTGTATTGCAAAATGGGGGTGGACGAGCGGAGCGAGTAGGGGGGGACCCCCCCTAGTATATATATATATATATATATATGGGGCATTCTCTGTCAAATCAGCCACCCCACCCTCACACTTGAATTTTTGAGATAAATGGACGTTCTTGGACTTAAAATTTTCGTTATCACTTCTACTTTTTAATGCCGTCTGGCATTTTAGTGAATCTTCAAGATGGTGGACCTGTCATGGCCGAAACAGAAAGGTCAGTCTAATATTAAATGCATATTTTTCATATTATTATAAAAACGTTATTTCAACCGTAGTTATAGGCTTATTATATGTTTTCGGGGTCGCTAATAATGTTTTTGTAATAATATGAAAAATATGAATTTAAATTAGACTGACCTTTCTGTTTCGGCCATGACAGGTCCACCATCTTGAAGATTCACTAAAATGCCAGACGGCATTAAAAAGTAGAAGTGATATCGATAATTTAAAGTCTAAGAAGGTCCATTTATCTCAAAAATTCAAGTGTAAGTGTGAGGTGGCTGATTTGACAGAGAATGCCCCATATATATATATATTGAAATATAGAGGGGATTTTAGAAATATTAATTTTTATATAATTAACTTATCCAAAATTGCTTGCGTATTTCAGTTCGAAATGTTGTTTTAAAAATGTGCTTGGAAGTTTTAAAGAAAATATTGAAAATTGTTCGAATTATGTTCAAAAGAAGACAGAAACAGAAACAGAAATTCTACTGTATGACCTATCACATTCAAATAGGCATCCTCGTTATCTTTTCTTGAAGCGCAAATGGTGAAGCTGACTCTTTCGCCGCGTCAGTTCAACTGCTCTCGGCCTCCCTTATCCGCTTAGTGTCGTCTTCCAGACAAAAATTGTACGACGGAAGCCAATGTCGATTTCCAAACTCTTCAGGGCGCAAAATATTGATGAACCCTTCAGTAAAATTGTATACTGCAATGTCAGGTAAGAAATTACAATTTTGAAGCTTAACCACTGAGAACTTCTTTCAGGAATGTCGCCAAGATAGCAACAAGATTCACAGTCCGATAGCCAAATTGGTAATTGATTTTGAAATCTTCAGATGTTTTTAATTTGTTTACCAAAGGTTTGACTTCATCCGACTCGGTCTTTGCTTGAATTATATTTAACGGGCATCTGAGAAATAAGCTGCTCTAACGACGCGTTATAGAATTTTATACCTTTCTATCCTTCGTTTACTTTTTTCATTCATTTTTCTAAAAAGAAAAAAATAATTGACTTTTATACGCATATCGACGCAACGACATTCTTGCACTGACGCTAGACTATAACATACCTTTTCTTTACAAAGAAAAAATTATTATAAAAATTTGGGCACTCATTACTTCCAATAAAACTAAGCATTTCTTACTACTGCATATTTGGTGTTAACAAACTTCTAAAATGATAATGTGACAGTTCAAACAGTCTCGGTGACATTGAAATTCCAAGAACGAGGCATTACTATTCCAATTTGGAGATCTGTTACCACCTGGAATAATAGAGTAGGCAACAGAACAAATTGGACACTTGAGATGCGCGAATTGTGCGAAGAGAGGGGCTTGGGGTGATTCACTGTGGACCAACTGCCACCATATCTACAACTTGGGCATCTCGTATGCCCAATGTTGGCATTTCTACGTCATCGAGACTACTTGGGTTTGCCGCACAACCATGTTGGAGTTGTAAAACGGCTTTTGCTAAGTAGTAGTCTTGTAACAGCATTATGGGCATCCTTCGAAGCCAATTTTTTGTCCTTGTAGTCTGCCTTTAACTGAACGTAAACACTTTCATATGTTTTCTGGTAGGCAATTAGAGAACCTGGGAATTGAAAGATGTAAATCTAAACAACAGGTATGCGACCGATGCAGGTAGTGCCCTATTGAAAAATCTGATCTGAAATTTTTTATTTATAAAGGCCAACAACAGGCAAAATGTGGATAAACTCGTTATTAAAGATTTTTTTTTCGATGGGACTTTTCGATGGGAAAAATTCTAAGTTCCATCGAAAAAAAATCTTTAATAACGAGTTTATCCACATTTTGCCCGTTGTAAGGCCTTTATAAATAAAAAAAATTTCAGATAAGATTTTGGCATAAGATGTCACGTAAGAACTTACGTAAGATCTTACGTAAGATTTTTCAATAGGATCATTGCCGAACCACTGGACGGGCTCTGTAAACCACTCGAAATTTGTAGAAAAAACATATTTTTGGTAATGCAACTTTATCTGCATATTTTATTGAAAACAAAAATCTTTTCCCTTCGCTCGGCCAAAAAACGTAATGTACTATCAATAAGAAAAGCGGCAATCTTACCTACTACACCAAGCTTGTTTTTACATATGTGTTTATATATTTAAATGCTAATCGTCTATATAACTTACATAATAATAATCATTGTAACTTTTGTCAATTAAGCAATTGACGCCTATTGCAGAAAAATAGATTAAAAAATTAATACTTTTGCAATTTTATATTTTCATGACCTGTAGCATATTTACGTAAGAAATAATTTGTCTACAAACAATTTTTGAGTATATCAATTTTTTCATAAAATGTGGTATAACTCCACATATTTTCCTAAGTTTTAGTATATTTCGGTATGTTTGTGCACATTTGCGTACGTTTTTATGTTTTTAGTTACTGTCACGGCTCTGTCTACGAGGATATGAGCAACACACGAGGCAGGCGGGGAAAGAACTATTATTAGAAGAAAGAACTACTATTAGAGAGAGATTAGTTTAATTCGGACGATTGACCGCGTCAGTCGAATTCCGCACGCGAGAAGCCGCTTTGGACTGCCTTCCTGGCGTCGAGTCGACGAACGACCCGGATGGCGTGGAGATCAAAGCTAAGAGAAGAAGTCTAGGAGAAGAGCAGTCCAGGTGCTATCATGCTACCCCTGTTAGAAATTGAGTTTTAAAATGTATTAATAAGAATTGAAATGTAATCAATGGCATTAAAAGGTATTCAGATTCAGGATTCAAATATATATTTTAATTCCTTTTCATCTGTTTTAATTCTAAAGTTTTAGCAGGGACTCCAAGCCGCAGAAGTTCCTGGAAACGATAGCTTGGGAAAGCGAGAGCGGGTCGGCCGACCATGATAATCGGAGTTTGTGTATGAGTACTCCTCGGACGTGTTTGTGTGGCGTAGCGTGCGCAAATGTGTAAAGCCGGAAGTTCGAATCTTCCGGCGTTTGTAGCGGACGGCACTAAAAATGTGCAGCACCATGCGAGCTACCCACAGCTGCATTGTGGGACGTCGGTGCGGATGAGCTGCGGCCTCGTTAAAGTACGAAATTCCTTCTTCATGTACATAATTCTTAGACTGAATATACGTTTGAATACATTTTTACATTTTAGTAAGTTACTGTATTTTTATTATTACCAAAGTACAGAATATACAAAAATAATTGAAACGAATGAACCTTTTGCTTCGAAGGCTACAGGATCACCCTCAGGTGATCAGCCAGATCAGGCTACAGGTGTATGAATGTTTTTTGGGTATGTAAGTCACATTTTGTAGACTTAAACATGGAAAACACGCTCAGACTCACCTGGCCAAACACTTTGTTGTGAGCTGAAAATTACCTAAACGATCATCGAAGTTGTAATAGAGCGGTCACGCATCCAAGTGTTAACCACGTCCAGTGCTGCTTAACTTTGGTGATCAACCAAGTTGCAGCTCCGCTAACCCACCAAAGTGCCAGTTTTTTCGGTGCTCCTGTATTTAATGGTTTAAAATCACTAGTTTTGCCATTTATTATAACTCTTTGTGTTCTTATACTAATATAATTTTTTATTAAGTTATATACTTTTCCTCCAATACAATGTTTTTGTAATTTATCTAGTAAAATTCGGTGATCTACAGTGTTGAAGTCTCACGCTAGATCAAGAAAAATGACAGCTATTGCTATTGCGTCTCTCTTATGTAGTTTATTGTATATTACAATTAGTAGTATGGTGGAGTAGGATTTTCAAGTTTTTATATTTTTTCTAAATACATATGTCTTATTTCAAGAAGAAAGAGCACGTAACCGAATAGTTAAAACAGTTCAAAAACTAAATAAATTGATTAAAATGAAGAATTTTAAGTAGTTTTTGAAATGTTCTAACTACTTAAACAAATAACTGTACATCTCTGTATTCTACAACACTTAAGGCCAGAACGACATAAATTACGAACAATTTAACCTTAGTCGAATAAAAATTAGTGCTTTTTAAAACAGTATAAACTAAATATAGAGTAAAGTACATATTAAAAGTAGAGTAAAGATATTAAATTAGATAAAAATGTGGATTTTATTTTAGAAAATTTTGTTGAAAATAATTTAAACGCCAATTTGAATATATACTATGTATAAAATATATTTAAATAATTAGTACTTTTTTGAATATTTAAAAATTTATTTTAAACCTTTATCATCTTTACACAAACATATGTAGAATAACATAGATAAAAATTGTAATGTTTCGCTGAAATATCATTAATCATTAATAATATACATCGGTCGGTCAGCTTGAATGAGACACTGCACTTGAAGTAATTATTGACTGCTCCGCTGAAAGAGATGGGAGTGTACATTGCATCTCCTTTAAATCAGGATGCAGAATTTCTTCAGCAAGGTCTAAGGTAGAATTCGTTTGATTACTGGTTTGGTATGCATCAGAGTTAGACTGCACTTGTAAATCATATTCTGATACTAATTTTTTTATATGACCTAGCTTTTCATGTAAGTAGTAAAAGCGTGCGTTCACATTCTTAGTTTTGGCATATTCTTGAAGAATCTGATTTTTAATTACCTGCAATAGAAAAATTGCATTATATTGCAAAATTTTACGAATATGCATATCTAAAGTTTTTATCTGGTATGTTTAAAAAGACAGTATTGCGTTCTGCATTGCAATTTTATGAATAGAAAAAGGGTGAAATGGATGGGAGAAGGAAGATTCTTGAAATCAAGGCGGCAATATCAAACGATTAATTTGAAATTAAAAATTATTCATTATCATTATTGTCACATACAAGTTTTCAGTCGCCGAGAAGTTCATTATGGCATTCCGTATCGGTCGCGAATTCGCACCATTATAATCAGTCTTTTGAGAGTGTTCATAAGTTTTTTATTTGATTGCGAATACATACTATCAGCTATTGTTCGCTTGAAAGTGACACAGAGTAAAATTAGTACATTAAAGTACAAGAGACGAAAGCTGAAGTTCCGCCACCGCATGAAGTTGACGCCCGAGGCGAAGCCGAGTCCGTATAAGTGTATACTATTTTTCTTTATACCCGGTCAAAAGTACGCTAAGTTTCGATTGAAATTTGTATTTGTTAGCTCGAGTAAATTTATTTTTCTTTATCCCCTGGTCGAAAGTACGCACTTTCGCCACTGATATCGATGGCAAAAGATATTCTTTTATTCATTATACATATATAGTCGAGCTTTCGCTACTGATAGCAGTTTTCACCACGCATGCCTTTGAGCTGGTAGCTAAGCAACTGTAGATTTTGTTAAAATAAACGTTTTGGAGGTTTTGTTTATGTTTTGAAAGATAGCGCGGTTTTGAAAGATAAGGCGAAGCCTCGGGCGTCAACTTCACGCGGTGGCGGAACTTCAGCTTTCGTCTCTTGTACTGTAATGTACTAATCGATGCCCGCCCCGACATTTGCGGCACAAGCGCAGCGAGTGTTGATAGTCGGGGGGGGGGGGGGGTCGAAACGCGCTATATTCGTAAAATATAAACAAAACCTCAACCGCGCTATCTTTCAAAACATAAACAAAACCTCCAAAACGTTTATTTTAACAAAATCTGCAGTTGCCTAGCTACCAGCTCAAAGGCATGCGTGGCGAAAACTGCTATCAGTGGCGAAAGCTCGACTATATATGTATAATGAATAAAAGAATATCTTTCGCCATCGAAATCAGTGGCGAAACTGCGTACTTTCGACCAGGGGATAATGAAATTAGTACATTTTTATACGGGTGCGGAAGTGAATTATTTGCGTCGGGAGACGTTATTTACTGTTTATTTCAGACTCATTTTTGAGGTTAGAAATTTTGAATTTTGGACGAACCAATCTAGTTCAAGTTTTCGAGGCTTCACAGCATCCGGTCATCACTTTTTTAAGAGAAGATTAATCAAATATTTTGTTGACTGATAGAATCACTAGATTCAAATTATAACAAAATATTTGTTCTAAATAACTTAACCTTTTGTTAATTTAATTAAACACAATTACTTATTTCAACAAAATATTTAGTAAGGAGGAATAAACTAAATTACTTAGTCGAATCAATTAAATATTTTGTTGTTTTGATTTGACTTACGTTATTACCTTAACTTATATTTTTTATTTCGCTAATTACGTTTAACATATTTATTCCTGTACATTTACATAATATACACTCCCCTTCACATGCTTTTGCCACCCTTCGGCAAAAATCTGGGTAGAAAGAAAGTTTTATATTATTGCGAAAAATGATCGCAGCTTCAAAATTCCGACGGCATTCTTTTCTGAGAAGCAAAAGCTTTAGAAAAATACATTTACATTTGAAAAAAATTAAATTTCCTCTTTTTATTAACATTTAAAAGCTAATAAAAAAGTCAAAAATTTTAACCCTCATAAAACTCTGTATAGTTTTTGAACCGATTATCGCATCTCAAAAATCTCAATGGTATTTCAAAGCTTATGCTTTCAGCTTGAAAATGCGGTGACGTACAAATTTATACAATCATTTCTAACGGAGTTATTATCATACTAGTAAAAAATTGATCGTTTTCTTCTGTTCCAATTATCTCAAAAGATAGTAAAGACAGAAACAAATTCTAAAAAAAGAAAAAGATGTCTTTTGAAGTAAAAAACATGAATTTAAAGTAAAATAAGGTTTCTGAACAAAAATTTTTTTTTCAGTATTCATGGATTCCAAAAAATCAAAATTTATTATTCTGGGGAACGAATATTTGAATTACTTTGAATGATCATAATAGAAACTATTTATTAATAAGCAACAATAGAGCAAAAATATGTAAAATTATATAAAAATGCTATTCTTGATATTTTTGTTTAATTATTTACAAAAATAATTTAACATATTTTTGCTCTATTGTCTCTTATTAATAAATAGTTTCTATTATGATTATTCAATGTAATTCAAATATTCGTTCCCCAGAATAATAAATTTTGATTTTTTGGAATCCATGAATACTGAAAAAAAAATTTTTGTTCAGAAACCTTATTTTACTTTAAATTCATGTTTTTTACTTCAAAAGACATCTTTTTCTTTTTTTAGAATTTGTTTCTATCTTTACTATCTTTTGAGATAATTGGAACAGAGGAAAACGATCAATTTTTTACTAGTGTGATAATAACTCCGTTAGAAATGATTGTATAAATTTGTACAATACCGCATTTTCAAGCTGAAAGCATAAGCTTTCAAATACCGTTGAGATTTTTGAGATGCGATAATCGGTTCAAAAACTATACAGAGTTTTATGAGGGTTCAAAATTTTGACTTTATTAGCTTTTAAATGTTAATAAAAAGAGGAAATTTAATTTTTTTTTAAAGTAAATGTATTTTTCTAAAGCTTTTGCTTCTCAATAAAGAATGCCGTCGGAATTTTGAAGCTGCGATCATTTTTCGCAATAATGTAAAACTTTCTTTCTTCCCAGATTTTTGCCGAAGGGTGGCAAAAGCATGTGAAGGGGAGTGTATAATCGCATATTTGCAAATTAAATTATCACAGAAAAAATTCTTTCCTGACAAGAGATCAAGGCACACGCTCTAAACATTATACTAAGCTACGCTTGTTACAACGTTTATTTGAGCTATATAAGGTAAATGTACCAATAAGTGGCCACTGATCAGTACTTGGCCACTAACAAGAGCTTTACTTATTTTTAAGGTTTCTTAAAAAATAAGTTGCAAACTATGGCACAGTATCGTTGAATATATAATCAGTTCTTTATACAGGGTGATTCATTTTAATTGCCCCAGGCAAATATCTCGAAAAGTACGGGAGATGGAAAAAAACGTTAAATGTAAAAGTTGTAGGGTTCAGAGGGGGAAATCCAATGGTGATCTTGACCATGACCTTGGGGTCAAGTTTCAAGGTCATTTCAACGTCAAAGTAGTTTTTTTAAATAGGAACACCAACTTTTGACCTCGGAAATTAGAAGAGGGGAAAACTTTACATTCAAACATGATGTTATGTCATGGGGTCCAGTTGACCTCTGCAGTCGCATCAAGGTCAAATCAAGCTGTCTACACAATTCGTAGACCAATATCTTGAAAAAAGCAAGGTTGAGAAAAACTTTAATTACCAATTTCCCCCTCTGAACCCTACAACTTTTACATTTAACGTTTTTTTCCATCTCCCGTACTTTTCGAGATATTTGCCTGGGGCAATTAACCCATTACCGCCGGGACGGACGTTTTTTTTAGACAATGTTCAGTCTATTATCTACATTATTTAAAATGTTTCAAAAAATTTTGGAGTCAATGATTTTTAAGCAAAATTTAATACTCTTTCAGAATCTGGCCTAGGAATTGAGCTAACTGCTAATTTTAGAAAGTTAATAACAATTAAACAAAAAAAAACACGAATTTTTCGTAAAAAAATTTCTTTTGACTCGAATTTTAAAAGGGAAAGAGGATTGATACATAGGTCTAGGTGACATTTCTTGCGTCCATGGTATCTGGGCTTGAAAGTCTAATAGTTTAAAAATCGAAATTCAACATGGCGCCCATCAAAATGGCGCCTTGTAGTAAAAAATCCGTACAGAAGCTAAACCAATTTTTTTATATGACAAGGAAGTACGTAGCAAAAAAACTTTATATAGAAAAAAACCTTCAAATTCTTCAAATATCACTCCTGAATTTTTTCAGAATTTTCCGAGAAAATTTTTGGATTGTCCAGAAAAATGGAGGAATTAAAACAAACAAATTTGTACCAGAAAATTTCCGCTACAAAACAAAAAAAAACAAAAAAAAACTACAAAACGAAAAAAAAAAACAAAAAAAAAAAAAAAAATACATAAAAATAAAAAAAAATTAGACTTTCAATAGCGTTCACCTCCCCGTGGTGAGAGTCGGGCAACGGCAATAATACTTGCCGGCTAAGTAACGTATTTTGTGTATGAAATTGTATGTAGAAAAAAATGCTTTGAATTCGTCAAACAATAAGACTTTTTTTAGAATTTTCTGGTACAAATTTGTTTTTTTTAATTCCTCCATTTTTTGGACAATCCAAAAATTTTCTCGGAAAATTCTGAAAAAATTCAGGAGTGATATTCGAAGAATTTGGAGGTTTTTTTCTATATAAAGTTTTTTTGCTACGTACTTCCTTGTCATATAAAAAAATTGGTTTAGCTTCTGTACGGATTTTTTACTACAAGGCGCCATTTTGATGGGCGCCATGTTGAATTTCGATTTTTAAACTATTAGACTTTCAAGCCCAGATACCATGGACGCAAGAAATGTCACCTAGACCTATGTATCAATCCTCTTTCCCTTTTAAAATTCGAGTCAAAAGAAATTTTTTTACGAAAAATTCGTGTTTTTTTTTTGTTTAATTGTTATTAACTTTCTAACATTAGCAGTTAGCTCAATTCCTAAGCCAGATTCTGAAAGAGCATTAAATTTTGCTTAAAAATCATTGACTCCAAAATTTTTTGAAACATTTTAAATAATGTAGATAATAGACTGAACATTGTCTAAAAAAAACGTCCGTCCCGGCGGTAATGGGTTAAAATGAATCACCCTGTATATAGAAAAATCCGAAATTAATCATTCATATTTTGTAACGTTCAGCTGGGAATCAAGGCTGAAGTACTCAAGAATACACGGATTGTAAAATAAGCACTAAATGAGAAAGTTTATTTGTTAAATAACAAAAAAGAGTTCATTTTTTCAAATGCAGCTCCGCCGATTCCGAACTATATCATTAAAGGTGCCTTAGAATTTCCCGAAATCAGAAGAAGTTCTCCCATAAATACATTAGAAGCTAATATAAGCAAAGAAGGGTACAAGCACATTTTAACTTCTAGAAGACAGACCTATATCGAACCAGAGGATGAAACAAAACTTCCTGATTTTATTAGAATTAATTTCGAAGAGGTTAGATATTTTATATATCCGAGCACACCCTGTTGAAAATATCCAGCTGGAAATCTATGCATGGACTGGATTACAGCTGGATTTCCAGGTGGAAATTCCAGATGGAAATTCCATCTGGATATCCATTAAATCCACTTAGATTGATTCGAAATCAAGGTATAAATTGCACCTGCATTCTCCAGAAATCCAAGTGGATAAATTCCACCAAGGTTCCCCAGAAATCCAGCTGGAATTTCCACCTGTAAATACAGCTGGAATCCAGTCCGTGCATGGATTTCCAGCTGGATATTTTCAACAGGGCAGACATCGTAAAATGCTTTGCTTGCAAGATCGATCGCCACATAGTCAAGCATTGTCCCTCGAATAAAAAAATCCTCCGAATCCGAAACTTGGACACTACTAAGCAAATCAAGAATAAACAAGATTCTTGGCTCCCACAGACGAAGCTCAACACAGAAGACTCACAATTTATAATCAACACTCTAAATACCACTAATGCTGCAATCTCCGAACAATCTAGTGTATCATCTACCAAAACAGTGCATTCCAGCTCGACTTCAACAGCAAGCAGTAAGGTACACATCCCAGAAAAGGGCACTATCAAAAAACGTGAAACTCAAACCACTTTAAGTTAGTGTTACACACCACTGAAAATATTGTCGAAAAATGGTCAAGTTGGGCGTTAAAGGGTTAAGATAGAAATACAAAAAAAAAAATGGGTTTGAAAGCTGATGTAATTGCCAATAAGGGAAAAATAGTACCATAACGTAATAAATTTCTTAAACCCCGAAAAAACGAGGTTAAAAATGAATTTTTTAATAAAATATATGTCTATAAGTGGGATTTTTTCCGCGGCGTAAAATGATGTTATAAAATTTGGTCTTTAATTACATTAACAATTACTAATGAATCTTCCGATTTTTTTACATAAAAAATTTTTTACAAAAAAATGAAAAGTTTACTCATGAATTATTTTTTTAGATATTTAATAAAAAAAAAAGCAATTTTCAACTCTAACGGCCATTTGCAAATTAACTAGTGCACTTACTAACTTTATACGGGCGTACTTTTCTAGGTTTGCCGACGAAACAGTGGATCAGGAGAAAATTGTATATACTGCCGCGCGGGCAATTCCACTCCGCTACCGCGTTCCTCTTCACCTCTCCTCGTGGCATTTCCACTGGATTAATAGTTGCACGTAGGAAAAAAAAACTACTAAAAGATTGACATTCGGGACCTCATTTTAACACGAAACAGGTATTTTTTTATTTCTACTGCTTGGCCTACAGTTGCATGGCGGGAGAACGAGACCGTCTAGTCCGGACGAGAAATCTACCTGCATCTCGATTGCGCATATTTGGATCCACGTTTGTCATTGCAATCCATCCCCAGCCTTATAATAAGTGCGCCATTCGAGAATATCTGATGAAGATGTCGCTTCACTTTACAGAAATGAAATCCAATACTTTTTTACTACTCTTGGCTCGTTTTTATGTGAGTGTGATCGGAGTTATATACACCATACACAATAGTATATTTAATTTGTCAACAATAATAATATAGTATATCAATTTATCAGCGAACAAGCGCGTTCTTAGAAACAAGATTTTCCATTGCAAATATTGTATGTGCCAGTTGCCATGATATCTGTTATGGTATTCCGTATCATTTGCGAACGCGCGCTATTATAACACCGGCACAAAAAGTGGTTATTACGTATGACCCATACATCTATATGTATTTCTATATAGCCCGTAGACCCTCCAAATGGCTGAAAAATTGGTTAAATTGTATTGGTAAATATAAATAATACTAGAAAAGTTATTTTTGAAACAGAGCGAGTACGATTTTCATGTTTTTTTCCTTTATAGACGAGAGTCTAATGCCTGGTTAACGATTTTGTATAAAGATTCTGCAGAAAATTTAAAAAAATCATTAAAAATAGTAAGATATTTTCAAAAATTGGCAAATATACTGCTCTTGTACTGTTTTGTATCGAACTCTCCATTTTTGTCAATGGTTTTTTTCTGCAACAACCAGCAATAATATGCTATCATGTTGGCATCCCATTTACCTTGGTAACAACTTTCTAATTAGCTTATATATTAATAGAATTTTTCGCCTTATCCTTCATTGCGATCTCCAATGTTCTCAGGAAAGTAGTCGAGATGAGAGTATAGGAAATGCTATTTTTAATTTATATTGCAGCCAAAATTTTTGTAATTTTTCAATAACTCTTCATTTAAATTCTCGTAATCTTAACTTTTTTCATTTACGAAAAGCTTCTGAGAAACATTCTCAAAGCTGCTTTTTCGATGGCATTGATTGTTGTGATGAACTACATATCTTGCAACATCTTGCAAATTTGTGGACCATTAAAAATACCCTATTTTATTTTAGCATCACTTGAAGCGAAACTTTTTGTCCCATATATTGAAAACATTCTCTATTATTATAATTATGTTCCTGGTTTCGTTGGTTTCGTCTGGTAAGATGTTGTTTTTTTTGTTAACAAGTATTTCTTATTGAGTTCTGTGGCTAAATTTTCATATCCATCTTTAGATAACCCTAAATCACTAACATGTTCAAACTCTTTTTATGTAAAAGTTTGAGGAACTTTTTTCTCATCAGTTGGTAAGTATTCATTACCACTTGAACTTTTGACGTTGAATGATTCATCAACTTCAATTTCTATATCGCTACTAGAAAGGTCTACATCCATTGATACAGAGACTACTGTTTCACCTGCGACTCTTAGTTCACAACTTTATGTTATCTTTAGTAGTTACAGTAAAACCGCTGTTATTTCTATCATATAAAAATATCCATCTATTTGTGATGACGGTGAAGACCGTGTCATTGCTACATCTTAATTTTACTTGATTCATCGAACTATTCCATTGTCTCAAAATTGTAATACATCGGCCACAAACTATATTTGGTACCGAGGTTGTACTCTAATTTGTGATTTTGATTCCAAAGTAGTTAGAGTAGATAGATTTCAAAGTATCAGATACGGGTTGGCGGTATTTTTTTATTTCAATATTTAACCAAATTCGATCTCTATAAATAAACTATAACTCAGAAATAACTTTTTACTATTACTCATATACAGGGTGATTCATTTTAATTGCCCCAGGCAAATATCTCGAAAAGTACGGGAGATGGAAAAAAACGTTAAATGTAAAAGTTGTAGGGTTCAGAGGGGGAAATTGGTATTTAAAGTTTTTCTCAACCTTGCTTTTTTTCAAGATATTGGCCTACGAATTGTGTAGACAGCTTGATTTAACCTTGATGCGACTGCAGAGGTCAACTGGACCCCATGACATAACATCATGTTTGAATGTAAAATTTTTCGCTCTTTTAATTTCTGAGGTCAAAAGTTGGTGTTCCTATTTAAAAAAACTACTTTGACTTTGAAATGACCTTGAAACTTGACCCCCCAAGGTCATGGTCAAGGTCACCATTGGATTTCCCCCTCTGAACCCTACAACTTTTACATTTAACGTTTTTTTCCATCTCCCGAACTTTTCGAGATATTTGCCTGGGGCAATTAAAATGAATCACCCTGTATATCAATTTGATTTTTTCGCAATTTTCCTCTATCATGTTTTTTTTTTTTTTTTTTTTTTTTTTTTTTTTTTTGTAATTTAACCAATTTTGTATCCAAGCGTCTTACGGTACCCGATCTGTACTGCAGAATAAAATGGGAATGATGATTGGTCAAGAGGATCATGCTGAATTTGCCGTTGCCCTTTTCTTCTCGGTGCAACGAAGTTTTTTATAACAGCCTCCGCAAAGAGAGCCTCTGAAAAGGTTCGCCCGGCAGCAAATTTTTTACTTAAGGGTTGCTTCGTTAATTAGCCGGTGCAATCGACTGCTTTCAAGAGACCACCGAGATCAGCGCGCGTTCTTTTACAAGTGTTCATTTTTTTATTCTTGCATGACTTGAATCACTATAATTGATTTTTGTATTGATTTAGCAAGGATCAAATAAAGAGAAAGTGTTCATCAGTGAAGTTTAGTGATTCAAGGAACCTCTTTTTTCTTTCCTTAATTACTCGTCCTGTGTTTCGTCTACTTCTTGCCACATCACTCCAGCCATGCAGCCCAGCAGCAAGAAGCAGAGATATCGAGGAACTAACTGTGCCATCTTTTGTATAACAAAAAAAAAAGGAATACCCGTGTTTTTTCGTTTGCCGATTACAATTGTTTATAACAAATTATTTAAATAAATAACCCAAAATGTCGTAATTTAGCAAAACTGAATGCGGATATCGATTCTACGGGCAAAAACACGACAAAAACCTATGTAACGTTTTTTTGACAGAGTTCAATTTCTTAGTGTAATATAAGGATAAACAAGATTTACATCTAAGACCGATGACAAGGATACGTTTCTTTCTTTCTTTTTTTTTTTTTTTGATTATGCAAAGGTAGACATAGTTTGTTTCTCGATATCTCTGCCAGATTTTGTCTGGTTTTTAATGGGTTAAGGAGACTTTGCCTGCTTAGAAGGGAAGGTGAAGGAATATGACCTGGAGCCAGAACTCGGGTTAAGGGTGGTAAAATTGGAAGAGCCCAACATTACAAAGGTAATCACCAGATTTCCTCCGAAAATTGATTCTGCTGAGAACTTTCTCAAGCTGGTAAGCAAGCAGAATGGGGGAGCGGGTGAAAACGGAAAAATGGTCGGTCCTGCGAGGCACCACTAGTGGTTACCTCATTCTGGGCCTGGACGAACCATCCATGGCCACCCTAAAGAGCCGGAACTTTAAGCTTGCGGCGGTCGTGGGCACTATGACTCTTAAGTTACTAAGCCGGGAAGAGACTGCCACAAGAAATGCAGCAATCGGTGCAGCTTAATAAATGGCTACCACCGTATTGTGATTGTGGAGAAGACGTAAAAGAGGACTCAACGCAATCGGGGAACTTTTTGTAGGGAACAGTAACGATAACGCACAGGCGTGCATCGTTACTAAAAGTATTAATGGCATTTTGTTGCAGGAAATAAATTCCAGGGATATCACCGCCATCAAAGTAGACTTAGAAGATACAGAACATCAAGTGAGAACAGTAGAACTAGTTACAGCATACTTTTTACACGAGGAAGATGTACCGACAATGGATCCTAGAAAAGTGGTGGAATACTGCAGACAGAATAACCTTGATCTAATTGTCGGATGTGACGCCAACGCTCACCATGAAGTTTGGGGGAGCACTGACATTAATGATAGGGGAGAGAAACTGCTAGAATTCATCACAGGAACAAACCTGCACATCGAGACCAGGGAAAAAGAACCGACCTTCATAACATCAAATTGTAGGGAGGTTCTCGATCTTACTCTCGCAACGATGGCGATCAAAGAATACATACAAGGATAGAAGGTCCGTGACCAACCATCTCTGTCAGATCAAAGGACCATAACCTTTGGGATTGAAATACAAAAACCAAAAGTAGAACAAAGAAGAAACCTCAAAAACACAAATTGGGTAGCATATAAGGAAGAGCTAGGCGAGAGACTGGCCGGCCTTAAGCTTTAGAGGACGGGGAATTTTGGAATTTTCAATTTCTCAGTATTTTCTATAAAAAAACACATAATATGTTTTTCTAATATTGGGAAATACTCATATGTAAAGTGTCTATCCGTGGTCGAGCCACTATAGTGGTTTTCCGTCCCCTACAGGTTAAAGGGATATATGGTTCTTACCTACGCCTGCAATGGACGTTAGAACAAATCCAAACGGCGATGGTCAGAGCCTATGAAAACAATTGTCCCCTGAAACCTAGAGAAAGCAAAAACAGCATACCATGGTGGAATAATAACCTGGAAAAGATGAGGAAACAAGCAAGAAGGCTGTTTAACAAAGTAAATAAATTAAACGACCAGGAAGCAGGAAGAGCGTACAAAAGTATGCTGAATACCTTCAAAAAGGAAGTTAAGGCAGCCAAAATGGAAAGCTGGAGGAACTACTGTTAGGACATTGATAGTCTAATGGATACCGCTAAATTAACCAAGCTCCTCACCAAGGATAATGACTGTCAGTTGCAATGTATAAAGGATTCTGCAGGAAGTTTTACGGATACAGAGGAAGATGCTCTGGAAATCTTACTTAAATCATATTACCCTGACTTCACCAAGGGAAATGCGGAATCATCGCATGCGCTAGAACCCTGAAGGTCTTGTGGATCTACGAGGCTATACTGAAACCGAAACTAACATATGCTGCAGTGATATGGTGGGGGCAATCCCTAAAAGAACCTCAATCAAAAGCCTGGAGCGTACAAAAAAAACAAAGAACTGTCAAACTTAATTGCGCGAAAATCAAATGTTATATTCGCATATTTAGTATCAGCCATCTTATGGTCTTGTAAGGGTTAAGGAGGTGGCGGCCAATTCAAAAGGAAATTTTAACGAACATAAACTTTTGGTCAACACAAGACCAGATAAAGAGACATATCAGCTTCGGAAAATGGTTTAAAACTAGAATACCGAATAGAGAAGAATGTTAGAAAAACCAGTTTCTGGGACACGGAGAAATATGGTTTACCGATGGATCCAAGTCGGAAAAGGGAAATGGTTTCGGCATATGTGGACCAGCCAGGAAAAACCAATTTATCTGCGGGCTCAATGGATTCAACACAGTCTTTCAGACAGAAATGGCTGCGATTTGTATAGATAATCTGGCGAGGAGGGACACAGAGGACAGATTTGTATAAATATGCACTGATAGCCAGGCCTCAATAACGGTGCTGAAAAGCCCCCTCATCAAATCAATACTAGTCAAGGAAACCAGTGCCGTGCTTGACGAACTGACTAAGAGAAACAAGGTTACTATCAATTAGATACCAAGCCACGCAGGTTACAAGGGTAACGAGATGGTGGGTAAAATGGCAAGACAAGGAACTAGTTCTGGCAAGCAACCGAAATGGGAGGTAGGAGTACCTTATCAGGAAGGTTGCAATGTCATAAGTACCATAATCATATAGGTGGGCCAAGGAACTACTGGGAAAGCATATTTCTGAATGGTTCTCAAAGAGCACAAATCTAGAAAAACGAAGGGCCCAAACCCTTCTAGGCCTATTAACGGGACACTGCGATCTTCGCTGCTATACCCACAAAAGTAAGGGAACAGTTAAGCTATGTAGGTGGTGTTAAAATGAGGAAGAAATTCCGAAACACTTCCTGTGCGAGTGTCTCAACTTAACGGGCGCTCGCGCGAAGTGGCTAGGGTCAGGAGTTTTAGACTCTAAGCTTTTAAGCAAAGTAGAGGCAAACAATGTAATGGCCTTCTCCAAAGCATGAGGAATTAACCACTTTGCTAAGGAATAGCTAGGGGGATAGGAACACAATGGCGAGAGCTATGTGTCCCTAAGGATTATAGCCGAGCAATCGAACTATAATAATAATAATAATAATAATAATAATAATAATAATAATAATAATAACAGGTACCTTTCTCACAAGTGCGTTACCGCTGAAATTAGTAGTTTTGAAAATACTTTCGAAAAGTAGCTTCGAAACTAGCGCAACCTTCTCGTTCAAGAGTATGAAATTCAAATAATTTTTTTGCAGGTATGAGACTTTTGCATATTCTTAAGCTAAAAAAATTACAATAGTGTTATAGTTTAAATTATTATTACATATAAGGTATCAAACAAGAATCTAGGCTAGTGTTAGGAGCCAGTGAGATTCACAGTACCTCATCGTGCGGCCAGCACATTGCAACCTCTGATTTCAATCTATCCAGCTTTACACATATACACTTTTTGTTCAATATCCATTAACCCTTTCGTACATATAAAGAAACTGACAATCATAACGTTTCTAAAACTAGAAAATTTCGATGTCCGGCATCGAGTTGAATCCAAATCTGGAATCAGATTTTCGAAATTATAAGAATTGGGCCCAATACCGAGGGGGCCCACTCTCAAAATGCAAAGTTTTGGAAAATAAAAAATACCATCGTATTCTACACAAAATTTTATGAAGAAATCATTCTTGTCATTTTTTTTTTTTGATAAGACACATCGATTTCGAGTAAAAAATTATTGAATTTCTAGGATATCGGACCCCTGAGACTCAAACATCAAACATCAAACCAAGTGAAATAAAGTCTTTCTATGGAGTTTTGGGGTAGCTGATGATGAATCTGGGGTCATATTTCCGAAATTACAATAATTGGGCCCAATACTGAGGAGGCCCAATCTTAAAATTGAAAATTTTGAAAAACAAAATACCAACGTAAATGCGTAATATTTTAAGACGAAATTGTTTATATCATTTTTCTGATTAGACACACCAATTTCGAGTAAAAAATTATTGAACGTGTAGGATATTGGGTCCCAGAACAACTCAGGGGTCCGATATCATAGAAATTCAATAATTTTTAACTCGAAATTGGTGTGTCTTATCAAAAAAATGGCAAGAGTGATTTCTTCTTAAAATTTTGTGTAGAATACGATGGTATTTTTTATTTTTCAAAACTTTGTATTTTGAGAGTGGGATTTCTCGGTATTGGGCCCAATTCTTATAATTTCGAAAATCTGACGCCAGATTTGGATTTAACTCGATGCCGGACATCGAAATTTTCTAGTTTCAGAAACGTTATGATTGTCAGTTCCTTATATGCACGAAAGGGTTAATGTGAATGCTTATCTTCAGCCACCGATTCGGTAGGTTAGCACCCGAGCTAGCCTACGACCGTTCCTGAATTACTTCATCCGTGACTTGCCGACATGACAGATTTCGATCGTACCAGTACTTCCAGTAACCAGTACACGCCCATTTAGTGGCTAAAACCGAACGGAGAACTGAGCTATCATAATGACTCTAGTAAATAAAGATTTAGTTATACCGCCTGCCTATATACTTTCCCTACATCTTTCTACGGGAAAAGCGAAAATTTTCACACTGTAGGGCGGAACGATGAAGGTGAGTGGTAATACCGACAGTCTGAGTGCTCTATGCTATGAGATACAGATAGATAGAGCATAGTAGTTCCAATAATCAAAAGTGACGAATAAAATTTTTATAGCTATTATACTGGAAAGCGTATTTTTTCAATTTAACCTAGTCAGGCCTGCTTATGCTGATGGAAATTCGTTAGGCATTTTCATTGAAAATTTAGCTTTCCCATTTTCCAGTAGATTAAATGTTAGATGTAGCAACACCTAATGGGGCTGAGTTGTTTAATGCAATTTAATTACTGTACTTTATATAAAAAAGTCGTGCGTTTCTATAAAATCATTATAGGAGAGAGAGATAGAGAAAAATACATTTTAAAATTAATTTACTAAATTACCTCGTATCCTTCTCTGTTGCCACTTTCTAGCTTTCCTTTTAGCTCTTCTTCCAGCTGACTAAATTGTTTGGAAATGTCCACAACTTTTACATGCAGTTTTCTGTATTCTGTATAGTACGTATTAAATTCAGCTTTATAGTGCGTCCTTTGTTCAGCACTATTTATTGTCGTATAATGCCTGAAAAATAATTCAGTTTATAACAGAATGTTTTTATCTGCAAACTATTTTATTATTCTTAAAAATTTTAATTTATAACTATATAACAGTGCTGTCAACTGTAATTGCACCATGTTTAATAAGATAAACAACTACTATTCAAATATAGATCTTGTTATTTTAAGTTACATCAGCTTCCTTTCTTTTATGTCAGCGATAAATTGAAAATACACTCAAAACTATCCTTAATAGTAACGAAATTAATAAAACAGCTGGGATATTGAGTCAGTAAGGCGAGTTGTTGCAATATATAATTGTTAAAGTAGAACTTAACATAGAACATAATATTTATATAAAAAAGAAATAAATAAAAAAAGAATTCGATTTTAATAATTAGATTTGCCGACGCTTTGTTCGTTGACATGGTTAACACAGGAGTTAACAGATTTGCAAGACGTTAGATACAGAAGCGCGTATATCAATCACTTATCTATTAATTTAATATCCGTTACTTTACCAGGAGTGGACAGGATGGTATTTTGAAACTCAGACGCGTGAGTCAGAAAACCACATTTTATATTATTCGTGCTCAGTCCTCGGGGATAAGATTTGGGCTAATGTCGCTGAGAAAAACTGGTTTCCTGCAGTCAAATTACGCACTGTTATTTAGCAGATACGGAAGACATTCTCGTTAACACTAACTTGTGTTCATATAAACACAATGAAATAAGACTGATACAAATGAAAGCAGAACCTCTTGAATTTTCAAATTAATTTTTTATCCATATTTGACAAACAAAATTTAGTAAAAAATAACGTTCTAAAAAATTATTTATAAGAAAGAAACATAAATCTTAAATTTTAATGGGAAGTCTTTGCAAATTTAATCACAGTTAATTGACGTGATTGTGTACGATATTTTAAAATGATAAAGATTTTAGCTTTACCATTATTAACCTACTAAACGACAAAATTGAGCATTTTAACTTGCAATTTCATGGAACGGATCTGCTCGAAACAGCATCTTAGCCTTGAACTTTGAAAATGCCGTTTATGTTTTTCTAAAAAATAGTCTGATACCGTTTGTGACATTGCGTTTCGTCCGCGAGAGTCGCGAGACTTCCCCGGGCAATGCCTACAAAGAGTGTACCACAAGTGCCCGGGACTTTTCTTGTTGAACGGGCGCCAGGTGTTTGTCGCGATGCGTGCGCCCTCTATTCCCGGACGGCCCACGAGTACTTTCAGCATGGCGGAGGCGCCGTGTTTACGCGAGGACTCGCGAATATGGCGAACGTGCGCTGCGCCACCGCTTACATTAATTGCGCGGGTGGAGGCACGGGCCCTTCGTACGGCCCTGCCTACAATCGAGCTCGTCAAGCTCGAGCGGCGCCTTCGCTCGTGGCGCACGCGCGCCTCTCGCGTCGTTCGGCTCCAACACGTGTCGCGCTAGGCGGGCAACACGTGCTCGCCGCATCTTCGTTTGCCGCCGGTCTGCTGCTCCCGTGGCCGTTGTCCAGGTCGTCGTACCCTCTCGTGGCCGTCACAAGCTTCTCTGCCTTATGCGCGAATGATGGTGGCATCGGGCTGTCAGCTGGCTCGTAACCTCGGATGGACGTGGTCTTTGAGTGGCACAGTCGGGTATTCTCCGAGCGTCGCGTCATCTCTCTCCTTTTCGTCTGTGCTTCGGATAGGCTCGCCGTTGCGTCGTCGCGATGAGGCAGTCGCGAAACCTCCGGAAACGTGCGTCGTGTTAATAATAAAATAACATAATTAAACGGCGCGATTGCGTGGCGTCGATCGGCCTCCTCGTTGCCTGGGAGAACCTCGTCTCCGCGAAAATACACGTCACACGTTACTTCACCGTTTAGCTCCGTTTAGCTAACTTGATCGCATGTGTGTGCCGCTGAGTCGGATGGATAGCTTCGGTTTATGTACGTGAAGGCGGTGGTACTTAGAATATCGTTCGTAGAAGATTGGGAAGAAAAAGAGAGAGCATAGATAATTAAAACCAAATATTTTATGTGAAATAACATCAAAACTTAAATAAAGATAATCAAAATGCAGTAAAATAAATAGTAATTTTAAGAAAAAGAAAGAAATACTGATCTTTTAGTAAATGTTAATAATAAACTAAATTTTGATACGCAAATAATTGTTGCAAATTCATGGATATTATTAATTCAAATTTATTATTAAACTAGTTTTAGCAGACTGTTTTGTATACTCTGAAGCATACTTAAGCTTTAGAGGACCGGAAATTTTGGAATTTCCAATTTCTCAGTATTTTCTATAAAAACACATAATATGTGCCTCTAATATTGGGAAGTACTCATATGTTAAGTGTATATCCATAGTCGAGCCACTATAGTGGCTTTCCCGCCCCCTACAGCCGTTATTCCATAATTCATTATACTATGGTGTGAGGGAGTTTTTGATTAAAATTAATGTTGAGGACGCGAGCCTGCGAGGTGCAAGTCGATACGTGCACACATGCGGAACGGTTTCGTGAACGCGACAGAGCAGTACACTAAGACAAGTGTAGTACACGTATTTAACTGAATATAGTGGACTTTGAAGTGAATTTTCTGCGAATTGATTTGAGTGGTTCTGCCCCCTTTCCCGTGAGTGTTTGGGTTTTGGAGCGCGTTTTTCAGCGGCCACGAGGCGGCGGTTAGCCCCAGTAGCAGCCAAGCGGGAAGGAAGCAGGTAGCAGAGTTTGCCTCAGTTGCCGAGGATATCCCCGGACTCGGCGCGTCAACGATCTCCCTTCAGTCTGAGCCAGCCGGACAATGGACCCAAGGCGGTGCATAAGCACCTGGTGCCCTTAGGATAGTCGTGAGTTGGTGTTTGGTTTTCCGCGTGAGATAAAGCTTGGGTTTTTGGTGTTAATTAAATTGAGTGAATCGAGTGCAGCCCGCTGGTCCGTCACTGAATAGTACGGGGATATACAGGGTGTTCCATTTTAATCAATCCACGCAGATAACTTTTCAATTTGACTTTTTCAGAAAAAATGTTTTGAACAAAAGCTATTGGGTTTGAAGGGGGACATCTTGTGGTGACCTTGAAATTGACCTTGAACATGACCTTGACAGTTTTTCCAAGGTCAACTTTTGTTTTTTAAATAGGAAACCCTATTTCTGATATCGGATTTTGAAAGAACATAAAATTTAGAGTCAAAAGTGTTTTTAGCATTTTTTTAACTAAACGCATAGTTTCTGAGAAAAAAATTCGCTAATATTTAAACATTTGTAAACCCTTCAATTTTTTCTCAAAAAGGATGCATCTAATCGAAAAATTACAAAAATATTATTGATTTAGAATTGCATGAAAAAGAAGGTGGTATTTTTTATTTTTCTAATTTTTAATTTTGTAAAATATTGTTTTTAAGACAATTGCATAAAATTAAAAATTAGAAAAATAAAAAATACCACCTTGTGCGACTTGTGAGAACCTCAGGTGTTCGTGTTTCTCCAAACGACTTTAGGATTTACTTCTCTCAGCAAGCCGAACACAGAATTTACACATTTTTATGAAAATAAGTACGCTGGTAAAAGGCATACTACCAATAATATTTTTAATTTTATCGCAGTTTTGAAGAAGCTAGGAAAAAGTCTTGTTTTATGTTATGATATCATTTTGTATATTTAATTGGGGGCGTGAAAACAGAAAGGGTACGTAAGCGTGTCTCTAACGCGTGGAAGAGATTACGAACTTTACGCTGCTTGATACAGTAAAAAGTTTATGTCGGCATTTCAGCTTCTATCATTTCTATCGAAGAATTGTACCTGCGACCGCTGAGATTTTACACCCTTTAAAATTTTGAAATCTACTTAAATCTCTTCATTTTATGAAATTTCTAAGATTTATTTAGTTTTGAAACTTTTTCAAGTACTTAATCAAATAATTTTAAATCCCACAACTCTTAAGCCCAGAATCACATAAATTATCAACAATTTAAGCCTTATCCCATTCAAATTCATGCACCGATGGGACCTGTAGGTTACACCGAAGTGTCTATTTTCATGTTTTTCAATAAACAACTTTATAGTTAATTTTACTATGCACTGAAAAAAAAATATGTTAAATATTCTGAAAAGTCTAGTCGTAGTTATGTCAACGCTTAGGTAAAGAGGTTTGAGTTGTATCCACTTTCCGATAGACGTCATAATAACTGCATCCTATAGTAACCTCTAACTTAGATGTCAAGTAAAGCCAATTCTGTAGCTACTACGTAATTCGTCAAGCAGTCTTAACTGAAGGCTCGAGTTGTCATGCTGTAACGCTTTTTGTTTCATCGTCAATTTTTTTTATTTCATTCATACAGGTTATACACTGACATTGTTTATCATGCTGCACAACAGTTGCTATCACATACTATTTCTCTGTCGGTAATGCGTCAAAGATAAAGAAGATGTTACTGGAAACTTGCGTAAACGCAACAGAACTCTCCAGTTGAGCTTGCTTGAGTTCGCGTGATTGTCCCAACTTGATTCAGTTGAGCAACCTTAACTGATTTTTTTTTCAGTGTGTAGTACTTACAAGTCAGAACATACTAATTAACACGTGTAGAAAAAGGCAGGGATTTGTCAGATATCAGGGAAACAGTAGGGATAATTTGCTGGATTCAGGTCGGATTTCGTCCGCTTCTTATATATGTGCCTTATGGAACAAACCAGGGAAATGTTGGATAAGTAGGGAATCCTAGTCCGAATCCTGGAAGATTTTTTTATCCAATTTCTACACGGGAATATGTTCCAAAATTTATTTTTTAATATTTAACAAGATTGAGAGTACTTGCAACTAACGATATATTCCATTTAATAACATAATCCATTTAAATGATGAGTTTTTTTTTGGAAATAAATGGAAAACTTAACAAAATTCCTACTGCATTTTAAAATCCAATCAATCACTAATATTCTCAGTATGAGATTTAATAAGCTTTACTATATTTATAATGTATAAAATATTTGGCAAATTGCAACAGCCTGCATTAAAAATGAGGTTGTAGAGTGACTTAAATATAAATGTACAGTTGTACTGCGCCAGCGGCACTAACGACACAATGGGAATTATTTTGCCCACTTACATTCAAATATTATTACTGATACTTATTGGACAGTGTTATTACAAACAATTTCGATGTTATTCTAGAATTTAGAGATACGTTATTAGTATTTATGTCCTAATAAGAAAAATGTAAACTCGATATTATTAATTTTTTTTACATTTTGCGATCTAATTTCTTAAAATTTTAATATTTTTGATCCATAATTTCTCTTAATTCTTTTCTCAATAGATTTAAGATTGTCAACTTTAATTTATGTAAATTTATGTAAGGAGTATAAAACTGCTGATCATATTTTTTGAGAATGCCAATTATACTGTAAAGAAAGAAAATAACTATTTTATAAATTACATAACCTAAAAATTTTTGGTCCGTACCGTAATAAAAAAATACATTCCGGAACACCGTATACCTGTGTAGGGGTCTGAATTTTAAGCACTTTTTGCATTTTTGCCATTTTTCGATATTTTTAGTAATTATCGAGTTATTGTGGATGTGTCGTGTGTCTTATAATCATTTTTAATTTGACATATTTTTTCCATGTGTAGATCGAGTTTAAGGTCAAATAGGGAAATGTATAGTGCAAGTTCAAGTGCAAGTGCAATTGAAACTGCATGCAAATATATCCAAGAGCATTAATGTACATTTTTTTCCCAAGTGATCTTATAAATGTCTAATGCTCGGAGTACATTATAAGTCCACGTTTTCCCAATATTTTTTGATGGTAGCATTACCCTTCCGTCTCTCCAGGTTCTAATGCTAGCATATGCTTTACTAGGAATTAATCCCTTTAGGATGATGGTTTCATTCATGTGTCTTCATTGAAGTTATTTTAAGTAGTGCAAGTACTGAGAAGTGTGGGTGGAGGCTGTGAGGGTGTTAGGGCTATAATGAATGAAAGTATCTCCGTTAATTTAGTTTAGCTATTTTCCGGATTGGTAACTAATTCGTTATGAATTTTTTCCATGGTTCTAAGTTCTATGTTACACTTAATGTTAGAACATAGTTATATGCAAAAGTAGGACTAAATTGTAAGATCTTTGCTTAACATTGGGTAAAATAATTGTGTCACAGATTTTATTGTAAAATGTTGTACATGAAAAAGATGTATTTTTTAATATAAACAACTTCTACATTTAAGTATTTCGTACAACAAAAAACTGTTTGACGAATCGATCTGAAATGTTTACCATATCTTCATAATACTACGTTCCTACTTATAATCTAGTTGTTTTTAAAATAAACAAAAATAAAGTACTTTTTTATTTAAAAAAGATATAAAAATAGCTTGAAAAATGAACTCTTAATTTAAACGCAAAAAATATTGGATTTTTTAGATTTTTATTTAGATTTATCGACGAACTATAAGCATAAACTTTAATACTTTTTTATTTTCTTCTTTTTCATTATTTTAATTAATTCAAGCTAAAAAGATCGTAATAGTACACTGCAATATGCCTTAATAAACTCTAAGGTTCGACGATCTAACATTATTTTTTCCTGACCAAATAAATATTTTTCTCCACTCCAACCTCAAATACGCATGTTTGCATGCGATTTACGGCTCTCGTGGAGAAAAATACGGTTTCACACTGGTGCGTAAGTGAATCTTTGCCTCGGGAGACTTTTCGGCCTCGCTTCGTTCGGCCTAGAAACGTCTCCCGACGCCAATAATTCACTTCCGACCCGTATAAAAATGTACTATTTCTTTATCCCTTAATCGAAAGTGCGTATTTCCGGCATCGATATTGCAGCCGAAAACATCGTTTTGCGGCATCGCTAGGGCGACAAAACAATAACGACATATCGCGGTATCATTCGGTTCATAACCTGTGAATAATAATTTTTTATTATTATAAGCATTAAAATGTATTTAAATGAAAAAAGAATAACGCTATTTCCATAATTTACAATTTATTTAATTATTTTTTACTAATAATGTTTTTTTCGACGGCCGCCCCGACCACATGGCACTCGCTTCGCTCGTGCATGTCAATGTCGGCGGCCGTCGAACATATCATCCATGCTTTCTCTCCGTGCCGAAAGTTGCACCTCTATGCGATTAGGTTAAGTGCGGCCATGTATTTTCGGCATTGCATTAAAAAAAAAAAAAAAATCACTGAGCGAAAACGGCGTTTTCGTTATTTAGGCAACGCACTTTCGATCAGGGATAAAGAAAAATAGTTTACACAACAAGGGCAGAAAGTAAAAGTAGCTTAACTGCGTGTAAACGAAGCCCTCGGCTTCGCCTCGGGCTCATGTACACGCAGTGCAGCAAACTTCTACTTTCTGCCCTTGTTGTATAATGTACTATAAAAATCATGTAATTTTACAGTTTGTAAATGAATCCCCCCATTTAAAAAACTAACTTGACTTTAATCTGTCGTCCCTCTGTCCATAATCTCTGACGTCCGTTGTCAATGTAAATTCAACAAAAATTCTTTAATATGTGTAAAACGTTTTTAGTACTTTTTTACGCGTTTTTCTAAAAACCAAATTTTTAAAAATTGGTCTACAAGATATTTCAAAAACAATTTCATTGGTCAGACTGATAATTTTACACAATCTTATTGAAAATAATATTTAATCATTAATTAAGGGATTTTGTTTTTCATTTCTTTGTCATCTATAAATAAATAAATAATCACTTTTTGAAAAGTCGTTGTTTTGTTAAAAATCAATATTTTGCTTATTCCTTCTCTTATTTGTTAAATAATCCACTATATTAACGATATATTTTTGTTTTTGCATTTCAGGTACAGTTTTGAAAGGCGGTATGGATCACAAAATATCACACTTTCGAGATGCGTATACAATTTTTTACCGTAATCATTAACTTTGACAATAAATCAAATTTCTAAGTTCTATTCGAAAATGTGTCTACAAAAACTACAATATGTCTACAAAAGATAAAATGTGTCAACGAGTCCAAGGTCGAGTTCAGTGATGATAAACAAAAGATCTCGCTAAATAGATATCCAGCCAGTTGGAAGGGTGCGGCTTTCCGCAAAAGCAATACGGCGAAGCATTCGATGACTCACGACATCTGTAATGCGTGCCATCAAGTAACCCTAGGATAGAACACTTTCGGTTTAGAAGAATTTCGAATTTCAAAGCTGTTCCGATTGGAGGACGCAGAGACAACTTTTCAGCACCTCATTGACATGGTCATTCTTTTCGTCCCAGCGCTTTCCCGATATCGATACGTCAAATCTAATTTTAAATTTATGCATTGTAACGGGGCTGAATATGGGTGGAAACTGCCTATTTCTCTGCGCGGTTTGATTCGTTCGAGTACCACGAGACCTTACCTCAGGGTGTGCGAGAGCACCCAGTGAAAACATGGTCAGTCGCCGCGGGCCGACTTCAACGCGAGAGTACGCGTCCGCTTTCGTACTCAAGTACTCGATGTGTGAGTGCGTTACATGTATTCACGCCGCTGCTCCTGCTTAGCTACGGCTGCCGACTGCTCCTCTCTTCTAGAGAGTGGCGGTATCCGGGATTCGGGCTAGGAAATAATTAACATTGTAAAGGAGCAGTCCCAAGGACTGATCAGGCTTTATTGCTATGAACAAATCTGATAAAAGTCTTGCGTCTCATTCGGTTAAGTGTTAAATGGGTGCGTGGGCCGAGCGCACACAAAGCGAGAACGCACGTCTGTATGAATGCCGATCGCACGACGTTTTGATCGGTGTTGAAGGGCAACGCTGACCAATTGTTTCGGCGCTGTTTAAGGGGGGCAACTACTTTAGAAACGAAAAAATGATGGGTTTTTTAAGAATTTTTTTTTGAAGAAACAAAAACATTTATTATTTCCAAAATTTTAATATTATGTTTACACACTATTAATATACTTCAAGTAAATTTTTATTAAAAAAAAATAACAAACAAAATGGCGGTGATATGCGGCGCTGTAGTTCGCAACGCGACGAGCCAACTTGTAATTGGCGTAATTTTTTCAAATTTTTTGGGTGATCTGAAACAAAAAAAAAGAAACAGTTTTCGATTAGTAGTGTAATTTCGCTCTATGCTTACCTACAAATACATAAAAAAATTACAAAATTGTAAATTCGACATCTTTTTTTAAAAGAAGTACAATTTTTCACCGTTTTTTTTTATATTTTTGTTTAAAAAATTACTTTTTTAATAAGAAATATTTAAACCCTTAGGTATAAATAGACAACAATACTATAAGGTAACTTTGTGAAAAGTTTGAGTAATTTCTATTGTTTAGTTTTTAAATGAGAACTTACGCCAATTCAAAAAATGTAGTTTTTAGAAAAACGCATTTAAAGTTTTTACACATGAAAACTACTGATTTTAATGACTTACCGATTAATCTGCGATCCCTGGCGCATACAATATTCCTTTAGCTTCATCAAATAAGGCATTTTCTTGAAGACCTTGTTGCTTTCGGGCTAGTCGGGCTTCTTTCGACTCATTTAAGCTGCGCCAGTTCTGCCGAGCTATTCAGTCACGGTCCGCATTTTCAGCAAATATTTTGCATTGAGTCCCAATTTGAATGTCCAAATTATTCATGATCTTTAAAATAGAATTGTATCCCTCGTTGAATATACCCGCAGCAATAAAAGCATCAATTTCTATAATTTTAAACCCAGAATGCAGATGTTTTGGAGTCATTAGCAAAACGATCGAATTAAAACTCTCAGTAGCATTCTGGGTGTGGCTACCTAAACATCTTGTAAGTAAATCGTCTCTTGATAAATCTTCGTAAATTGAAAGAAGATGTTTTTTAAAGATGGATTAAGTGGTGGAGAAGTATTTACAAGTGACGGAGTGCGCTCTGAAATGAGTCTCGCTCATAGACTGTAGCTCTCATAGGACTTAGAATTTCACTTTGAAACTTTTGCACGATATTCTTGAAGGGATAAACAATTTTTTTATGCAAAAAAATAAATTCGATTTTGTGAAAATTGTAAAGGAGTTGCCCCCCCCCCCCTTAATAACTAATGCTTCAATAACCAAAAAGTCAATCATTTATAATCTAATCAATGCAAACCTAAATCATCTCATTAACTAGATACATGAGCTATTGTGGAGGACAGCCAACGCAGCAAATAGATTCTGTAGCGTGACAGCGCCTTCGCGATACTCAATTTAAATATTAGTGTAATAAGTTTAAACATTTTTTTAGATTCAATAGAATATGTGCAATGAGAAAATGAGAGCAAAGAAATATTTATTTTTTAAATTTGAAGTTACGGATACCCTTAATTTAAAAGAAAAACACAGTAGTAAACAACCAAATTTCATAAAAATTTCAGATTTAAAAATTTGTTTGCTTGTAAATCTTTTACATCGAGAAAAGTTTAGTTACCAATATTTAAATTGATACAAATATGTACATATTTCATTAATATCATGAATAATAAATACTGCAAAATGAATGTTACTTACAAAAGGTAGTCTGGATACTCTGATGTTTTATAATTATCTGTAGAGCTGGATAATATTCTATTACAAGAAGAAGAGGAAAATGGAAGTAATGTATCTTCAATAACACAACTTTCAAAATGATTTCCAGATTTAGCACTTTTAGAACTGCCAGGATAATCTACTTCGGATAACTTGCATTCTTCATCATTGTTCTTAAAATCATTAAAATCTGAATTTACTTCTGTAATCATATGTCTAGGACTAACAACTTGTATATTATGAAATCCGCCAGAGTCAACAAAATGAGTATCAGAATTATTATTTTCATTACTGTGTACTTTTTGATTGTTGAAATTCAATATTTTTTGTTGATCTTGCTCTAAGTACTGCTGATGGGAATAAGACTTATCACTTGTATCGCTATAGATAAATTCATGAATATTAATACTTGAATCATTTGAAGTATTCACTTTACTTAAGTCTGTAAAAGTGTTTATACTATTTTCTTCACTATCACTAGTAGGCGTTAAACTTGTTTTCGAGGAGCTAGAAGTAAGCTTATATTGTTGTGGTTGATGTCGTTGTTGATTTTGACGATATTTTTGATCGGGACTGTTTGTACAACTAGAACTTGATCGTCCACTTTCTCCAACATTAACAGAATAATTAAAATCAGGTTTTCGATAATGAGATATTCTTTGTCTTTTTGTAGGTAACCCATCGTTTCCTTGATAATAACCAGGTCTCTTGGAACTACAAGTCCCTGGTGGTGGAGCTGTTATCACCGGTGGTGAACCTGGATGAGTAGAGTTGGGTGATTGTCCGCTACCTAAAATGACCTCTATCAGAAAAAAATGTTCAACATATTATGTTAGATTAAAAGTATTACCACTTGAACTGCCGTCACTGGATCCTGGAGGAGTTAAATTCTGCGGTTTTCGTCTTTTAAGAATTGATTTCTCTTGCTCCGTATAAAAAGGCCAATCCTCGTGGACGTCATTCCATACGCATCTTTGCAGATGGTAGGTATTGTCTCGCATGAAAGCAATTTGCTTTAAAACGGTTGCAATGATGTTTTTCTCTTTATCACGTATGCCCTCTGCAACAATATCATTTTATAAGAATTTTATTGGCAGTTCCACGATACTTAGGTGAACTTTAGTAACGAGTATAAAAACTCGAAAAAGAACAGAATATTATAATATATTTTTAATTGCACAAATTTAGTATTTTTAAATGGAAATTTAAACTGTACTGCAGTTTTAACAAATTTATAACTATTAAAAATTTGATGCTTCTTTTCAATTAAATATTGTAAGAATATAGTTAGTACTAAATATACTTATATACTAAAAATACTAAATACACTAAAATTATAAATATCCGCTAAAACTAATAAAGGTGATCAGCTGATTAAAACAGAATTGAGTAATCATTTAAACACTAATTCCCACATAATATAAAATACTTACGGATTATCGTTGTTCGAAACCTGCTACTGCAGGTCATGTAAGTATCCGTTAATTGACTATACAATCTATTTTTACAATTAATTTAAGAATATATTATAAGGATGATTTTTTATCCTTCTTTTTCTTTCTGAAGCATAATGCATTTGATGAAAAAAAAAGAAGTACCTTCTAAAAGTAGTTCATCATTAGTAAATTTATGATTTTTTTTATAAAAGTATTAGATAATATACAAAAAAAGATATATGTGATTTCTCTCAATTTGTTATCTCCAGTATCAATTTGTAATGAAAACATCATAATGGATGAACCGGACATTAAAGCCTGTAACCGATGTGATAATGGAGGAGCCATGCTCAAGTACAGTGACATCTAACTGTGATCAACTTTTTTACAAACGTAACTCAACTTATATCAGGCTAGGGGTATCTTTCAAAGGGCTGTGGATTAAAGAAAAACTGCGGGTGCTTTGTAATATTTATTTGTAATATTTATTTATTTATTTCTATATGGATTAATACAAGTAAACCCTGTAAAGGTAAAAGCAGTTAGCTGTACGTAAGATGGAATAATTAAAATTCTTTTTTTAATATTTCGATTTTGATCTTATAGAGGTGTACTTTTTTCTAAATCATTTTCAGACGATTCATTTACCCGTTGACTAATTTCAATTGAAAACATTAAATCAATTTATTTATTGTATTTGCAACTATAACTTTTAACGAAAAAATATTAATGAAAAAATTGTAATTACTTTCTTACGAAAGTGTAGCTCAAGTCAAGTCTGAGTTTATTGTATTTTTTCATATAATATTAAGCGAATGAAGGCTGTGATTTTTTAATTGCCAATGAAATTAAGCTCCCAAATTTAGGGTTTTTAGATTTAATAATAAGAGCTTAATAGCCATTAGACTTGACACTATATTATCGATTGATTTAAATACGTTCACTAGTTTAATATGTTGTATATCGCAGTGAAAGTAAGCTCTGAAATTTAGTGTTTATAGGCTTAGTAATGTAAGCGTGACATGTATTAGACGTGACTTTGTATTATCGATTGATTTCAAAATTCCCTGTGTTTTATATAAATCAACGTATATACAGGCACGCGGTGCAGCCGCGTCGTTCGAAAGCTCAGACTTGCCTTTAGCTATACTTTCGTAAGAAAGTAATTACAATTCTTTCATTAATATTTTTTCGTTAAAAGTTATAGTTACAAATACAATAAATAAATTGATTTAATGTTTTCAATTGAAATTAGTCAATGGATAAATGAATCGTCTGAAAAATGATTTAGAAAAAAGTACACCTCTATAAGATGTAACGGAGCCGCCCCTGGGCCACACCTACGTCCCACGGTGCGGCTGTGTGCAGCAGCGTACTGCACATATGAGATGTTGGCCACTACAAACGCCGGGAAAATAACAGAAAGATTGAAATAAATATTAAAGAGATTTATTTCTCTTTCGTCAAATCAAAACAAGACAAAACAAATCACGCGTCGTAGTTTCGCAGGTCAAGGTCGATCGCGAACGAGCGCGATGTTCGGGACGTTGTTCTCACACATACACGCTTGCGTACACTGCGCCACATAAATGTACACGAGGAATGCTCCTGGACACGGCTGTCCAGGACACGCACACTCCTCCTACCTTGGTCGGCCGAACCGCTCTCGCTCTCCAACGCTCTCGTTCCCAGGAACTTCCGCGGCTTGGAGCAGCTCGATGGTATCAGGACTGCTCTTCTACTGGACTTCTTTTCCTGGAGTAGCCCTCCACGCCACCCTGGTCGGTTCTCGGCTCGACGCCTGGAAGGTGGACCACAACGACACGAAGCGCCTTTAAGTTCTCCCCCCGCCTGCCCCATGTGTCGCCCTTATCCTCGCGCCTTCGCGGCACGAATCTTTAGACCGAGCCGTGACAAACATTAAAATCGCAATATTAAAATAGAATTTTAATTATTCTATCTTACGTATAGCTAACTGCTTTTATCTTTACAGTGTTTACTTATATTATTCCATACAGAAATAAATAAATAAATATTACAAAAAAAATATTATAAAGCATCCTATAAAATATCTTGAACCGCCAAAATGCTGCCCCTTCAAGGAGCGGCTGGTGAAGACTCAGCAGTTTTAAATAAAAAGCTTGCGAAACTTGTAGAACATTTTATTAAGATCTTGTGTTATCGGGTGCTTCTTCTTTTATTAACTTCACTTCATCAGCTGCTACTTCAAGAAGCACACTGGTGATCATTAAATGCAGGATTGTAAGAAACAACTGGTAAAACTAATGTCTTTTTATTAAAGGATGCTAGTATTCTTTTCCTTTTTTCCCCTGTATTAGCTAATGTGTGCCTTACTGTGTCATTAGTAAGTCACTCACTTTTTAAATCTCTATCAATATTTTTATTACTTACAGTATTAAAAATATGGCTTTTCATTTAGTAATAATGATAATGATGATATATACTTCTCCTTCACATCATCATATTTAATCAATGCTTAATTTAAATTTAATCATCACACACACGCACGCACACGCACACGCACGCACGCACGCACGCACACACACACCCAATGAGACCAACAAAAACGATATATGAATATTACATTATACTAAACGATATAATTACACTAAATAACGTATTTTATTGCATAAACCTTTTTATGCAGCCAAAATTATAGATATATATTATAATAAAAAACGTCATATAACATAAATGACCAAATAAAACATGTATATAAAAACAACATGATATACAGAGAAGAAAACCTAAATCAATGTAAATAGAGGTACGCGTTGCGACCTCGAGTGCTCGTCGTTCGAAAACTCAGACTTGCCTCGAGGCGCTACCGAACCTCTTGATGAATCATCCGCGTCCGGCTAATAATACCATTATAACTAAAAATGCTGTGATTTAAATTAAGTGATGTGAGATCTAACAATGAAGGAACTCCAGACGTACAAACTGAGGGTTATACGTTACGGGGCTTGCAGACCGACTCCGCAAGGCTGTAGTGAATCTGCAGACAAAGGAAAAAGTTGAGAAATCTTACAGTGGATTTCAAAGGAGCATTAATGGTGCCTTTGAAGATAGTTGCAAGTTGTCCACAAAGAAAAAATGTAAAGCAGCACCTCCAACCAATCTCGTTTATCGCAACCAATCTCGTTAATCTCAAATATAGCAAAAATTTTTGAAAAAGTTATCCACAAAAGATTATATGATTACGTTTCTAAAATAAAATATTATCTAACAATCAATTCGAATTTATTAAAAATAAAGGAACAAAAGATGCGATAAACTACGTCACTAACTTAAGATACAACAATCTAGACAAAAGCACACCTACAATAATTACTTTCCTTGATCTAGCCAAAGCTTTCGATACAGTAGATCATAAAATTCTGTTAGAAAAATTAAAAAATTATGGAATAAGAGGAAAAGCACTGGACTTAATTAAAAGTTATCTTTCAAATAGAAGACAGAAAGTAAAAATAAACAACGTTACAAGTGAATACCGCAATATAAGCACCGGAGTTCCACAGGGAACAATTCTTGGAGCATTGCTCTTTCTACTGTACATAAACGATTTATTAAATAATCAATATCTAGTTTCATATGCGGATGACACAGTAATTTTATCAACTGGAAAAACTTGGGAATTAGCTGAGTCTGCAATGAATAGGTATTTAATGGATGTTGCTGACTGGCTGGCAACTAACAAATTATCTTTAAATATAAAAAAAAAACAACTTATATGACTTTCGGTAACTATAGAGACAGTGTTCCTAAACAAATCTGTATAAAAATTGATAATAATATAATAAAAAGAGTCGAAAGTTACAAATATCTAGGACTAAATTTTGATTTTAAAATGAAATGGGACAGTCGCATTGAATATATTATTAACAAAACCAAATATTTACTGATTGTATTTTCTAAACTCACAAAATTACTCCAAACTGATATCCTAACAACGATATATTATGCCATTTATCATAGCGTTGCAACTTATAGAATAATAGCATGGGGAGGAGCTTATATGAATGTCTTAAGTCTCCTACAAAGATTACAAAATAGATTATTAAAAATAATCAGCAAGAACAACTTTATTAAAAACTATTCATTGAACCTACAACAATCCTTATTCTTTGAAGCAATAAAATATCACTACTCAAACCTAAGCGACACTTACAGACAAAGGAAAACAAACACTAGAAATAAAAGTATTACAGGACCTAAAATTACTAAAAACATAAGCAAGAAGAATAGCTATACAGTAGCGATAAGAATATTCAATGAACTGCCAAATAATCTAAAATTGTTATCTAACAAAAAACAAGTTCTAAATAATAAACTTAAAAAGTATGATTAATTGTATAATTTTTGAATGATTTTAGAAAATTTATAAAATGTTAACATTTGAACACTTTAATACTGTTATGACCACAGAGATATACAAAGTTTGTTAGTATTAAGTTATTTTTAAGTTAGTTTTTAAGGCTCTTGTAACCAGACCTATGTACAGGCGAATTATGATAATTCACCTCTATAGGAATTACTACAGGAACCTATAGTAATATAGGTATTCCGTTGTTGTAATTAATTAAAACTGGTTTAATAAATAAATAAAATAAATCAAACCTTGGTGAAAAACAAAATTGGAACTATAACACAAGAAATTAAAAAAGCTTCATAGATTATGGCGGAAATATGAGAAGGTAACTGCTAAGCCACCTTTATAGATGCACAAAAACGATACAGACGAATATTGGTAACAGCAGAGAAAGACGATTGGAAGCGTTACTGAGAGAAACTGGATAGTACTCTCGAGCAGTCTAAGTAGAATCTTAACCGAACCTACGGGGGAACTTCATTATGGATAAAAGTACCGTCGGGGAACTAAGCAAACACTTCAATTCTAAACATTATACACGAATCATACAAATAAGTTTTAGTAGGTGGGCTCAGTAAATTGTTAGGGCTTATCAAAAGTGTCTTGGAAATGTTAAAACTAATGATGTTAAGTGCATTTTTATATAATTTTAAATATTTTTGCTCTACTGTTGGTTGTAACAAAAGGTATCCGAGTCAAGCGGCTCGGAGCGAGTTGGAGCTGACTGACGAATGCAGTCCACTCGGCGCACTGAGCCGAGCTCTAACCCTAAGCGGAGAGGTCGCCGCGCCCAATGAGCGTGAGCGATTGGGCTGCCGCGATTTTTGAGAATAATATTGTTTGGAGGATTAATTATTCGTCTTTTCGGTTGCATTGTTTTAGAGTTACCAGCGCAGAAGGCAGAGCAAAGCCTTATTAATTGTAAAGCGAGCAAGCTCGAAGCGGATCCATTTAGTATTTAAGTAAAGTGTAATTTTTTTGTATGTTTTTTATCTGTTTCTATTTTTCATAAATGAATAAAATTACAATAGTTTAAGTGAAATTGAAGTGGAATTTGTTAATTTACGTTTAGTGAAATTCGTATATATTATTTGAGTATCGCGTAAGGGAGTCGCGAGCGTACTGAGCTCGTGTCGCTATAGTGTTGCACGCGTATTGAGCGTTGCAACTTGGGGTTATAACGGGCGTACTGAACCCGTTCGCGAGTAGTGTTCCTGAACGTACTCAGTTCAGGAGCAAATCGGAACACCTCATCCTACCACATAGAAAACCCGACTGTTACATGGCGCCCGAACAGGGACCATTGCCAAAGATTTAAAACTGCACAACAGGCGCCGGCAGGGCAGTTAAAAGCTACTTGTCCCGGCGACCCGTGGGAGACAGTTTCAATGGATCTCGTAGGACCATTACCTCGATCCAATAATGGTTTTACGCAAATGTTGGTTATGCAAGATGTTTTCACGAAATGGATCGACTTGCGGCCAATTAGAAAAGCAACAGCGACGGCAATTGTTAAAGGCGTGCAAAAGCAAATTTTGCTCAGATTCGGTTGTCCGAAAACAATATCAACCGACAACGGCAGGCAATTTACGTCCCGTGAGTTTAAAAAATTACTCGAAAATGCAAAAATACGACACCAATTAACACCTCCGTACTCACCGCAGTGTAACGCAGTTGAGAGGGCGAATCGTACTGTGAAAACAATGATAAAACAGTACATTACAGGTTCTCAAAAAACTTGGGACGCCCATTTACCAGAAATAGCATTCGCATTTAATACCGCACATAGCGAATGTACCGGATACACATCCGCTTACTTGAATTTTGGTAGAGAATTGATATCTGCCGGATCACTAGAGCAAGGAGAGCAAGGGAGTGTAAAAAACTCATTTGAAAACCGTATAAAGAACTTGCAGGAAGCTTTAGATTTGGCCGAAGTCAATGCCGCAAAAAGCTTCCAAAAGCAAGAGAAATATTACAATCTCCGCAGGAGAGAGTGGAAACCGAAAATCGGCAAACAAGTGTTGAAAAGAAATTTTGTCTTGTCCGATAAAGCCGAAAATATTAACGCAAAGATGGGCGAAAAATATATTGGTCCGTTTAAGGTATTTAAAATAATTTCTCCAGTTGTTTTTGACCTTAAAAATGATGAAAATGTGATTATTCGTCACGTTCATATCAAAGATTTAAAACCGTTTGTGTCGACAGACGAGTACGAAATCTAAGGGTTGACGAACCCTGCTGTACATATTGTATATAATGTAAATAATGCACAATACAGCTGTTAGAAACAAGGAGCGTTAATGTTTACATTTTAACGTATAAAGGAAGACTCCGAATTGCGCGAAAGCCAGTAGTAATTCGACGAAATGAACGGACAATACTTAGAAGACTTCGAGAAGTGGCTACAGGGCCGAGGACCACCACCCGTCGAGGAGGGGTACGTCCCTGCAGGGATTGCAGGAACGGTAGCAATCAGTGCAGAGTATACTCCAACACCGAAAAGTCAATTGGAGGAGAAGAGTGTGTTGAAGTTACCGCAGATATCGAAGGAAAGGTTGGTGGCCAAATGGCGAGCGGCAGCCGCGAGAAGGGCAGCAGCAGCGGTGACGGCGGAGACACCAGCAACCGTAGCAGCACCAGCAACCGCAGCAGCATCAGCAACCGCAACAACAGCAACAACGGAAACAGCAGCAACAACGGCAGATCTGAGACCGACGTGGACAATTTCGATACCTTTCGGTCCCGAGGTGAAGGAGCCTTTAGGTGTCAGAAATTTCCGGACGACTTCATGGGGTTATGCGTGGCGAATAAAATTTTCAAAGGAAGGAGTACCCCGTTTTATGCCGCTACGCAAGTGAGTTGCTTCTATCATTATTAGTATTTTTTTTTCTCTCTCTTCTAGTTCAAATTTATTTTTTTGTAAAGTTTAGTATATTTTTTTTTTTGGCATGTAAAACTCCGTTTTTTTAAAGGGGGAGGGTCATGTAACAAAAGGTATTGCTCGACAGCGCGAGCAATAGCTTTGTTACAAATTGAAGTCGGTACGCGACGCGCGTATATTTAATACATACTTGCGTTAGCGCGACCGCGACGGCCGGAGAGCAAGTGTGCTCCTGAGCGTCCCCACTACGCGACGCCTTCCCACCCGCGGGAAGACGTCGTCATGACAACCGGTCGCTCCCACCGAGCGCGCCTCGAGTCGAGCGGCTCGGAGCGAGCTGGAGCTGACTGACGAATGCAGTCCACTCGGCGCACTGAGCCGAGCTCTAACCCTAAGCGGAGAGGTCACCGCGCCCAATGAGCGTGAGCGATTGGGCTGCCGCGATTTTTTAGAATTATATTGTTCGGAGGATTAATTATTCGTCTTTTCGGTTGCATTGTTTTAGAGTTACCAGCGCAGAAGGCAGAGCGAAGCCTTATTAATTGTAAAGCGAGCAAGCTCGAAGCGGATCCGTTTAGTATTTAAGTAAAGTGTAATTTTTTTTGTATTTTTTTTATCTGTTTCTATTTTTCATAAATGAATAAAATTACAATAGTTTAAGTGAAATTGAAGTGGAATTTGTTAATTTACGTTTAGTGAAATTCGTATATATCATTTGAGTATCGCGTAAGGGGGTCGCGAGCGTACTGAGCTCGTGTCGCTATAGTGTTGCACGCGTATTGAGCGTTGCAACTTGGGGTTATAACGGGCGTACTGAACCCGTTCGCGAGTAGTGTTCCTGAACGTACTCAGTTCAGGAGCAAATCGGAACACCTCATCCTACCACATAGAAAACCCGACTGTTACATGGTTATTAATAAATAGTTTATGATTATTCAATGTAATTAAAATATTAGTTCAACAAAATAATAAATTTTGAGTTTTTAAAATCCATAAAAACACAAAAAAAAAAAAAAAATTTCTGAAACCTTATTTCACTTTAAATTTATGTTTTTCATTTCAAAAACATCTTTTTTTTGTTAGAATTTTTTCCTATCTTTACTATTTTTTGAGATATTTGGAAATGAAAAAAAACAATCAAATTTTTACTAGTATGCTGATAACTCCGTTAAAAATGATTGTATAACTTTGCACGACTCCAAATTTTCAAGTTAAAAGCATAAACTTTTAAATACTATTGAGATTTTTAAGATGCGATAATCGGTTTAAAAACTATATGGAGTTTTATGAAGGTTAAACTTTTTGACTTTTTTATTAGCTTACAAATGTTAATAAAAAAAGGAAAATTGTTTTTCAATTGTAAATGTATTTTTGTAAAGCTTTTGCTTCACACAAAACAAGGCTGTTGGAATTTGGAAGCTGCGATAATTTTTCGCAAAATAAAAAACTTAATTTCTTCCCAGATTTTTGCCGAAGGATGACAAAAGCATCTGAAGGGGAGTGTATACAGGGTGATTCATTTAATTGCCCCAGGCAAATATCTCGAAAAGTACGGGAGATGGAAAAAAACGTTAGATGTAAAAGTTGTAGGGTTCAGAGGGGGAAATCCAATGGTGACCTTGACCATGACCTTGGGGTCAAGATTCAAGGTCATTTCAAAGCCAAAGTAGTTTTTTTAAATAGGAACACCAACTTTTGACCTCGGAAATTAAAAGAGCGGAAAATTTTACATTCAAACATGATGTTATGTCATGGGGTCCGGTTGACCTCTGCAGTCGCATCAAGGTCAAATCAAGCTGTCTACACAATTCGTAGGCCAATATCTTGAAAAAAGCAAGGTTGAGAAAAACTTTAAATACCAATTTCCCCCTCTGAACCCTACAACTTTTACATTTAACGTTTTTTTCCATCTCCCGTACTTTTCGAGATATATGCCTGGGGCAATTAAAATGAACCACCTCTGCAGTCGCATCAAGGTCAAATCAAGCTGTCTACACAATTCGTAGGCCAATATCTTGAAAAAAGCAAGGTTGAGAAAAACTTTAAATACCAATTTCCCCCTCTGAACCCTACAACTTTTACATTTAACGTTTTTTTTCCATCTCCCGTACTTTTCGAGATATATGCCTGGGGCAATTAAAATGAATCACCCTGTATATATACATTTTTTTTGTGATGCGGGAGGCGAATTCAAATCTTAATCGCAAATATACTGTTCTTACGCTGTTTTTACTTTTATAACGAACTCCTTTTTTATCGAAATTTCTGTGTACTGGATTTCCCTTTCTCTTTTTATGTTTGTCAATGGTTTCTCTCTTCAGCGAATAGTAAAAATCTGCCATCATATTAATATCGCACCTTCTTTGGTATAGACTTCCTAATTGGCGTATATCTTGATGGAATCTTTTACCTTATTCTTCACTGCAATCTCCGAGGTTCTCAGGAAAGTCGTCGAGATGAAAGTATAAAAAGTACAATTTAAATTTACTATTACTGTCTACATTTTTATAATTTTTTGATAACTTTTCATTTAAATTCTGGTAGTCTTGACTTTTTTCATTTTCTAAAAACTTCCGAGAAATATTCTCACAGCTTTGCAAAGCTGCTTTTTCAATAACATTCATTTTTGTTATGAAATTCAAATTTTTAAACAGCTTGCGAATTTGTGGACCATTAAAAATACCCTCTCTCATTTTAGCACCACTTGAAATGGAAAACTTCTGTTTTATATCTTGAAAGTATTCTTCCTCTTTATTCACAGCTTTTACAAACTGTTTTATAAGACTTAATTTCATAAAGATTAATTCGTAAAGATATGGAGAGGTTATAGTAAATATATGTATATGGTATTCATTCATGCATTAAGTATTTTACAGCAGTACACCAATGAATTTTCTTTATCATTTAAAAAAAATCGCAGTTCCTTCTGTCTATCCCGAAAAAGTAAGCTGTTGTTTCTTTTGTCAAAAGGTTTTTCTTATTGGCTTTGAGTGCTGTGGCTAAATATTCAGCTCCATTTTTAACCTTAAATCTTTTAAAGACCGTTCTACCCTTTTTGTGTAAAGCTTTGAGGAGATTTTTCCTCCTCAGTTAGTAAGTACTCATCATTATCAGAACATTTGACTTTCAATGATTCATCAACTTCTATTTCTTCATCACTGCTAGAAAAATCTATATCCATTGATGTAGAGGCTACCTTTTCATTTAGGATTTGTAGATTTATTGCTGAAGAAGCGTTTGCATATTTAATGTTCTTTAAAAGCTACAGTACATATTGTTAATATAATAATGGTTCTAGGATAGTGTCACAACAATTACCGTGCAGTGGCTCGACGGTATGCTGAACGGTTTCATTTGAGAAGGCATCCTGATCACGCGATAATACGAAGATTAACTGAAAGAGCGCGGGGGGAACATTTTGTTCATCAACGAAGGCATCGCGAATACGACAAAAATGGAGAGTGTTTTTGCACAACGGCCAACAACTAGAGCAGTTATGATGGACCGTATTCGCCAAGCTTGTACAGCAATCTCAAGAGAGATCTTGCTCAGGATAGTACAACACTTTCAAAAACTTGTAAATTTGTGCCTTCAAGCTGATGGAGGAAATTTTGAACATTTAATGTAATACAATAAAAGTGAGAGGCGAAAGGGGACTCACGCTAAACAAGCACCACAAAGGAAACAGAACTTACTACGTCCATGTTTGAAGAAATCAAGTCTAAAATAAAATATTCAAAAGCTAAAGACAAGGATTCGAACGATAGGGGATAGCGGGTTCGTTCGATGTTGAAACTTTTCCAAAAAAACCTCCTGAAGTTCGGAATAAGGGAAACTTCTATATCTATTGATGAAATGATGGTCAAGTTTTATGCAAGAACTGTATTGAAATAATTTATTCGAAGGAAACCAATAAGGTTTGGATTGATATTTTTGGGTTTATGCGGTTAGGTTAAACTTAGATTTGACCTTAACTATGCATTTGAAGATAAATTTAACATTTTTAAATGTGAACTCCTATTTTTGACCCCGCAAATGAAAAGATTGAAAATTTTACAATCGAATATGATTTGTGAACTACAAATTCACAATTTTCAATGTTTTTTTTTACATTAACCCATTTATTTTTGAGGATCTTGACAATTGATCTTACAATTTAACTTAACTATATGTTAGAAAATAAGCATAAATCTAATCTGGGATTTCTATTTCATTAATACGATTAAGAAGTAATGTAAATAACAGCCTACTGATTCCATGTAAATGGTGAGTTTTTTTAGATATAAATTAATTATATCGCATCCTAAAATCTAGTCAATCAATAATAAGTTATGAGTTGTGATAAATTTTACTCTATTTTATTTATTTTGCAGTTTATAAAATACTTTATGAATAATTTAATAATGGCTTTGTGGATGTAGTTTAATCATGAAAAAGGGAATTTTTTTAAAATCTAGGGGAAATACGCATTTTCGAAAGTGTTAATTTTCTAAACTAAATCTCTAAATTAGAATAAACTAAATTTTCACTTATTTTTTAAGTAAATTTTTTTCCACTAGTGAATAATTGGGTTCACACTTATGAGCATTTGCTGGTTATAATTAATACCACGAAAAAAAAAATTATAATTTGTTTTTAAAGATATCTATCTCCCACTCAAAAGTAGTTTTTAGCTTCTAATTTTCAACACCCATCTTAGTATGGATACCGACGCCTATTACGAAGAAAATCTCTTTTTAGTTTTGCGGCGAAGAAAATCCCTTCCAAAATTTGCGCCGAATATAATCCCCTCGCTGATTTTTCCGACGAAAAAGATCTCCTACAATCTTATAAAACAATTTTCTACCAATACTAGCCCATACTTTTAATCGAGGGAGCATTTATTTAAACAAATTATTTTACGTTTTGTGTTATCCTTTTTTTTTATACAATTTAATGTTAAACGTAATTATTAAAATATCTAAAGTGCAATTACAGTAAAATGTATTCTAGTTTTCTACAACCGTTGGTTTATTCATGGCTTATGTTTGGCTTATTCGTTAACTAAAACCATTAGCCAATTATTAGTATACCAGCGATTTTACTTCGTTTATTTTATTTCAATAAAGCGCAAAAACGCCAGAGACGAGAGTATTTGCTGCAAAATCGTTCAAGAAGATTTTATTCGCCGCAAAAGAACAAGACAGGCTAGTTTTTGCTGCAAAAGTACTAGAAAGGATAGTTTTCGCCGCAAAAGTTCTAAAAAGGATAGTTTTCGTCGGAAAATCAGCTAAGGAGATTTTCTTCGTTGCAAAAATGCTAGAGGGGCTAGTCTTCGCCGCAAAATCGTTCAAGAAGATGATCTTCGCCGCAAAAATGCAAGAAAGGATATTTTTTGCCGCAAAAGTTCTAAAAAGGATAGTTTTCGTCGGGAAATCCGCTGAGGAGATTTTCTTCGTCGCCAAAATGCAGACAGGGGATTTTCTTCGTACGGGGCATTGATACGAGGTCCACCGTATTGTGTACCGTCGCGACGAAGACGTAAGTTGAGTCGGTTGTGGAAGAATCGGAATTAATTGAGAGTGAGCCTGTAGAAGAATCAGAGATAGCCTACGATGAGCGACATGGAAAGGAATGCATAATCGATTGCGGAAGCAAGGTAATAGGGTTCGGAATTATTGATTTAAGTATATGATAAAAACATGATCGCACGAGTGATCGAGACTCTTAAATTAAATCCGACAACGATGAGTCTTTCTAGGACGGGCAACCCCTTGTGTGAAAGTGGGAAGGAAGCAGAGCACTAGCCCGTGTTTTTTACCGGTTTACAACAAAGAAAATGAAACACCGAGGAAGAGAAGAAGAGTATTGGAAGCACCTTCTAAAAAATTGGACGTACTATACGAGGAATTTAGAGATTTAGAGGCAGCGACATTTTTGAAGAGCAAATTAATTGGAGATATAAGCGATGATCCAGAAGAGAACGCAAATCATGAGCATATAGATGAGAAAATGTAAGAGCTACTTTGAGAACATTTTAGAAGGCACGACGGAGGAAATAGGCATTACGCAAAAAATCACTTAGAGAGTGAAACACCTCCAGGATGAGCCGTAGCCACGCGGATCTGAGGAAATGGTTGTGGGGAGCTTGGCCGGCACTGTGGGACTTGTTGAAAGAGTTCAGGGAATGCATCGAGGAGATTCATAGCGTAGAAGAGATAGAAACAGATGCAGAGTCAAATCCGGGTACTTTATCAAGGGAAAAAAGTTATCATGAAAGTGAGAAAATCGAAGATCGCGGCAGCTAGAAAAACAACGCCCAGGCAAGGTCTAGTGCTAGGGGCCCAAAGGTGGTGTAAATACCAGTGTTTTTGTCAAAATAGAATTTCCTTTTCCTTTCCATGCTTCTATTTCCGATGTGGTGAGATTTGTCGATGATGGGTGGAAGTTAGTGATCTGGCTTATGTAACGTACGTGACGGAGCCAAAGCGCCTTTGTTTTCACATTATGAATCTCGTGTAGTCAATGAGAGACTTTATTGTGTGCGAAGTGCATCATTGCTGAACGATAATGACGGGTGTATGCTGCTCAAGCAGCCAATGACAGCATCAGTCGTAGAGGACGCGAGGCTCCCGATAGTTTATTGATATTTCGTGGTCGAAGGTGACATTAGATATAAGCTTATATAAACTAGTGTAAAGAAGAGAATGACGGAAGGCTCAGGATGAAGCAAGTCTCGTGCCGGAAGTAGATTGGTCTCTATGTCCCTTCGATTTGTTTTTCCTTGCTCGAGCAGCAATGGACGAACAGCGAAGCTGTGATGCAGTTGTGAGGCAAACCTCAGAGCAACGAACATGTTAAGGGCTATGGAAGCGGTGTAATGAAGAGAAGTAATTTGAATGCTGAAATGAACCAGTGGCTCCGAGAGACCAAGGGCCAATTGTGTTTTCGAGTCAAGTGAAAGTAGCTGTGAGTTTGCAATGACGCAAATATACGCATTAATACTAAACTTACATTGGTAACATCAGAGAAGCAACGAACGAAAAATACATACGAACAAGGGGATTATAACAGTATAGTTTTGGGTGAATAAATAGTTGTTCTCGCTGAGCCTCCTTCGAGACGACTTCGTAAAGCAAAACCAGAGAAGGAGATCCAGATGCATCATCCAACCGGATGATTCAAACACGTGTCAACTAAGTTTAATTTTACGATCAACGAAGTAAAAACGAGATAGTGATTGATGAAGTGAAGAGCCCAAATTGTTTTTTTCGTTAGATTTTTGTTTTTAAATGTTGGTAATATCGATAGTTTACTTGTCAACTTAGAGTAACGCTGAGGTTGCCGTGGCTCATGTAAAAGCAAGTACTCTGCGTCGTCATTAGCGATAGAATTATAGGTCAGTGGCCCACAATTGCGCGTTTAAACATAACGAGTGTTATGTGCCAGACAAAAATCTATTTTGCTGTGAGATTCTTTTAAGCTATGTGCAGATCGAAAAGGAAAACTTACAATTAGGACACAATTAGGTGCACCCTTACCACCCATAGTGCCGGGGGTGTGATGTCTAAAGCGTTGCCGTCGGCAAATTGAGTCCTGTTTTTTCAAACTCGGAACGTATTTTTGGCTCCAGCCAAGACCTCAAAGCAGCGAGCTCGATCGCGATCCACCGTGCGCGATACTCAATCACAGCGGCGGTCAACTCGGCTAGTAAAATGTTTATTTCCTTTGTTACTATGTATTGGTCCAGGGATTATTGTTTCAAGTAAATTTGTTTCTCCGTGTACTTAAGTCGCGTAGTAAAAGTTAATAATATCACATCCGAAAAACAGATTAAATTTTATAAATTACTATTTTTAATATCAAAAATTACTATTTTTCTTAGCAGTTTTGGCTATTTATAAAAATTGCTGTAACCCTTTTCTTATAAAATAATAGCAATTGTTACTGTGAATTTTCACAATTCTTATTAAGTTTTTTCACTGTAGTTAGAAGTTGTAAACCCATAGCCAAGAGCCTCCATTTTCCTTATTTTTGTATTCAGGTACAGACGAAACGTATTAGTTTTCACCCTCTCCACGCTATTCCCAATATAAATAGTGCGTAGTTATCCGCACACGCGAAAACTTTGCAGATGCGTCGCGTAAATTCGAACTGTCGACTACGGTATTAATTTTTTCGTTTATTGAACACGGTTGACTATAATTAGTAATTTGATTAAAGAAAGATTTCACGAAATTTGGACGTCATCACCAATGTAAGTCGATTAAATAAGAGACAACAGTAGGCCGCGCTGACAGAATTACAATTCTTTTGTCAATAGCTTTGCCGCTTAGTTAAATTTCTTTTTGTATATGTTTAATTTGCAACTACTAAAAAATAAATTTGAGTTTGATTTACCTCGAGTGATACGATCATATAGTTCAGGTCTTTTGAAAGGTCTTAAGGCAAGAAGATGAATGAGCCGTTCTCTGAAAGAAAGAAGCATGATATGAAAGTATATCTTAAAGATATCTGCTAAAATTACATTTTGAATACATAATCTAATTATTTACTTGAGTGGCCTGCGCATGATTTCCGTGAGTCTTTTCTGAGGTTCCGATATTGGACGATTTGCAGTATTATTTAATGGAGCCTTAGAAGGATATAACGGTTTATTAGCTATCTGGTGTGTTAAAGTTGTAAGAGCTGAAGGTTCTCGGTATCTTGTTCCAGTATTTACGTTTGCACTGACTGAAGGTGGAACAGTTCTAACAATGCCTTTTACTTTTACTTTTCTACCTATTGGTTCATTTGCTTTGATCACTCTTGTACTATATTCCGAATAAAACACAAATTAGTATAATCAACATTATATATATATATATATATATATATATGAATTTACATTTTATTTAATATTTATAAACAAGGTTTATCAAAAATTCAGTATTGATTAAAAAAAAAAAAAAAAAAAAAAAAAAATTGAAAGATTATACACGGTGTTCAAAAGTGAACTGGCACGACCAGTATATCCGTGTTCAGAATAACATTCTGAGCACTTTTTCCCTTTTGGCATATTTCGTAATTGTGGCTAATTATCGAGTTATGGTCAATCAAAAACTTCGATAATTAGCCAATCAGCGCTCTAGCTGACGCTGGTAGGCGGGGTTTACTCGAACAGCATGGGCCGCGCGGGGAGATTCATGCGGGGTTCATCGTCAAATCGAGCGCTGATTGGATAATTATTGTAGATTTTAATTAACAGTAACTCCATAATTATCCCAAATTCTGAAAAATGCCAAAAGTGAAGAAGTGCTTAGAATGTTATTCTGAACACGGATATACTGGTCGTGCCAGTTCATTTTTGAACACCGTGTACATACATGAAGAAAAAACTTAAATTATACTGATTAATGTTACATCTTTCATAAATTTTAACTCATCCTAGAAAAAAAAAATGCAATTTCGTACAATATAAATTAAGATATGAAAAATGATGACCTGTAGGTTATGACAAAGAGTCTATTATATATAGTAAGATTAACATTACTTGCAATTAAAAACATATTCAAACCATTTAAATAATGAGTTCTCTTGGAAATAGATTCAAAATATAACAAAATTTTTATTGTGTCTATAAATTTAATCAATCATGAATATTCTTAGTATTAATTATTGTGACAAACAATTTCGATGTTATTCTAGAATTTTGATACATTATTACGAAAAAAACTCGTATAAATATTCGTATTTATTCGTTTTTATTTTACTTTTTGAGATCTACTTTCTTAAATTTTTAATTTTTTGTCCCAATTTTTTTTTTTGTTAAGTCAAAATAACATACGTAATACAAAAATGCAATAAACAATTGATTTTTTTGAAAATTTTTAGGTTAAAACTCTTCTTAAATGGAAATACCTATTATTGACATGAACAATCGAATGAATGGAGAAAATTGTACGTCACGTGTGACGGAGATTTTGGCCATTCGCTATTTTACACTTTTTCTCGCTACTTTGCTATGCCCAGCCCCATGGATGCGGGTAAGTGGCCAAATGCTCTGTCACAGAGAGGAAGCATGAAACTCTTCTGCAAAGCGCTCCGGCTAAGTTCAGATGAAGTCGATTCAATCGGTTAACGAAGAGTGGCAGCATTCTTCACGCGAGGCTTAGAAGGAACTTTATTTTCTTCCTTTAAAGATACAAGACACGCGAGGCTCATTCGCTGCCGCGTATCGTCATGCATATTTTCCCGAGTTCGCACCGCGTCAAGAGCACTTGGAAAGGAAATACGGTACCTCAAGCGCACTCGCCCACTGCCCCAAGGCTGCGGCTCCCTGTGTGCTTGGCCTCGCTGGCCTACGCTCGCTAGTCATTTTTTCTCACAGCGCCATTGGGGAGCTCCGGCTCGCACACTGGTCAGGACAAGAGAGAGAGAGAGTCGCGATATCCATCAATATGCGGGGGTCTGTTCCCTTGCCTCGCTTCTTGCGTTTCTTAATCCTAAGGCGCGCTTAATACGCTGGCGCCTCTCTAGGCAGTTTATCTCGCGCGCGCGAGTACCTCCCGATGCTGATATCCTTTTTCCTAGTCACAAGTAACACTACCCAAGTGATACTCACCGATTTAAATGAAACTTGGCACAATGATAGAACACAAAAAAATATTGAATCCGTGTTTTTTTTATTTTGGCCCAATTTACTTCCTAGGGGTGGAAACCACCCCTACCAAGCCACAAGTATTCAAGGTATTTGTCACATTAGGGTTATTAATTATTAATTTTAATTAATAATTAATAACCCCAATTTAATTTGTCGCATTAATTTTATTCAATTATTTTATTAAAAATAAGCGATTAAACTTGCTGTATCCAACGTTAAATGGGTTAGGCTGATGGAGAATTGTTTGGGGTTGTTTACAGGGGTTAGGGGGTTACGGTTAGATATGAAGGTTGATTAAGGGTAGATTATCACGCGGATTAATCTACATTCAATGGAATTTAATTATTTTAAGAAACTTAAGCGATTGAACTCGTTGTTCCTATGGTTAAGTGGGTTAGCCTACTTGTGGCTTGGTAGGGGTGGTTTCCATCCGTAGGAAGTAAATTGGGCCAAAATAAAAAAACACGGGTTCAATATTTTTTAGTGTTCTATCATTGTGCCAAGTTTCATTTAAATCGGTGAGTATCACTTGGGTAGTGTTACTTGTCAGAGTCGTCCTTAGGACGACACTTGTGACGGGGTCCCGTATTGCCACGTTACAAATGGAATATTAGTTTCAAAATACAAATAATTTCAGAGTATTGTTCATAATAAATTTTTCTAGTCAGAATCCGCAAATAACAATATTGCCTGCAAATGAGCCAAAGATAATTTAGTAATTAAGGAATTCATAAAGGCTATGTGGAAATACATTTTTCACAAAAAATAAGGGAACAAAAATAAATTTTTCGAAATTTTTTGGCAATTTTCAACAGGCTGTATCTCAGTGAAAAATGGTCGTACAGAAAACAAAAAAAAAAAAAGCTTTTGAAGTTAAAAAACTTTTTAATCAGATTTTTAACATAAAATTTTTTCGGAGCACTGGTAGTTCTGCAATCCTTAGATGAAGCACAAAAAAAAATCCATGAGAAAATGAGTTATCCATTAGAAAATGTGTTTGGGGTCATAAAATACTGTGAAGCCGATGAACCACAGGGTCTTAATTTTTGTAAAGCATTATTAACACACGTGCGTAAGCACAAAAAAAGCTTAAGCCCGAGCATGCAATTTCAACGTGGTATGCTTTGGATAACGTTAATGCCGGCGGTGAATCGGTCATCAACAAAATTTTTTCAGCAACTTTGATTTTTTTAAAAACGATTAAAAAATTATTTTTAAATCTTTTTCAATTTTTTTTTAATTTTTTTTTCTTCAAATTTTGGAAAGTGTTCGCGATTTTCATTTTGAATCGCGCGCGCCCCCATTGTTATCGATAGAGCTCATACGCGCGTCGCTGCTCTGCCGCTGCGACAGGCACTGCATTCAGGTACGCGCTTGCTCCGGCGATTTGCGCGCCTAAGGTAGCGTTGCTACGCTGTCTCTGTCTCTTTCTTCCTGCTCGCCTTTCGACCAGCTCGGACGCTTCTACACCCGCTCATCAAGCCGCTCTTTTCGCCCTGCTCGGCCTCAGCTTTATTCATCACCGCATCACCGCATCATTGCATCACCGCACCGGCTCAACTCTCAGAGAATCGGCTCAGCACTCAAGTACCATTCTACGCTCAAATATATTAAGTCAAGTTTAATTTGAGGTTAAGGTACGCTCATTCCACTTGGGCTCAAAATAAATCAATCACAGCTCAAAACTTGCATTCGTTTATTCAATTCCCCGCCCTCTGTAACTACTATGATCCTTATATACACAAAAAATCTCAAACATTTGGTCCTTCGAGTACCTGTATACGACGCTCTTCTCATACAACAGTGATACAGGAGTGTGTGTGTGCGAAGCTCTACGGACAACCCTGCATAATTCTTTCGCTCAGTAGCCACTCAATTACGTGGTTATGGCCGACGAGAAGGCACCGTCAGCCAGCACAAGCGGAACGACCCTCAAGGTGCTCAATGTCCAGGACACCAAGAAGTTCAAGGATATTCGCTTAACCTCAATTTCTAACCTCAACCCTCTCGCCGCCACCGAGCACTTGTTCTTATCAGCCGCATTTCATTGTAATGTGCCCAGCGTTTCTAGCGCTGGAAGTTCAACTGGGTCACAACTGTTTAGGGCGACATAATCTGAGCATCAACCCACACAACAGCCACCAACTTCAGCTGCTACTCAATCTGCTCATACATTAAGCTCAAAATGCTTATTGAAATGTCGGTGCAGTCGTCTGCTCAACGCTCACCTCATCGAACAGCTCATCTCATTTAACTCTGCTCAACCCACTACTCAGCTCATCACATGTCAATCTCAATGAAGCAACGCTCTTAGGTACAACTATCGCTCAGCTTAGAACATCATTCTCCTACGTCCCAGGAGGTGGAAATGCTGCTAACACTCTCAGCTCCGCTCAGATCTCTCTCAAATCAAGATTCACTCAAGAGGTTATAAGTATTAAGGCACATATTCTCAAAGTGGTCACCTCGATAATACCATCAGTCAAGATCACCATACAAGTTTGGCCGCATTTAATGAATTTAAAATTGGCTGATGAGAAGTTTTCCAGCCTCGACCAGTGGATATTATCATTGAAGCTGATAATTATGGACTCATTATAAATTCTGGACTCATTAAATCCCATCCAGGATTGCCAATTGTTCAATCTTCTACTTTTGGATGGCTTATAGTAGGACCTGCTCAAACAACATCAACTAAATCTGCTTCAGCACACCACAGCATTGTCAAGATAGATGATGATCTTCACAAACTGCTCAGCAGATTTTGGCTACAAGAAGAGCTCAGCCACAACTCAGACAACAGCTTGAGTCCTGAAGAAGTGAAATGTGAAAAACATTTCCGCTCAAAGGCAGATATGTTGACAGAATTCCGCTCAAAGAAGATCCTACAGCTCTTGGAAACTCTCGCTCTATAGCATCTATGCCTCAATGGAATGTCCAGAAGGATTGCTCAAGACACAACCATGGGCGAACTTACACTAAGTTCATGGATGAATACTTAGCATTGGGACATATGAGAAAGGTGGAATCATCTACAGCCTCAAGCTTCTCACCGTTTTATCTGCCTCATCATGGTGTCCTCAAACCTGATAGTGCAATCACCAAGCTCAGAGTTGTTTTCAACAGCTCATGTTCAACATCTTCTGGTAAATCACTCGAAGACATCATCTACACTGGTGCCAATTTATTACTCAACATCAACGAAGTACTCATCTGGATTCGCCACTTTCGTCACCTCTTTGCCACGGACATTGTAAAAATGTATCGGCAGGACCAGGTACATCTTGATGATTTAGATCTGCAGAAGATCCTTTGGAAGTATCAAATTCAAGATGAAGTGGATTTTCCGTTCACCACGGTCACGTACGGGACCAAAGCTGCTCCGTTTCTCGCCACAAGGGAAGTGTTGAAAAATTTTTATTAGACTTTTTTGTTAGTTAATTAATTAATTAATCTTTAAAAAACATAAAATTGATTAACAATTAAAAAAAAAAAAAAAAAAGAAATTATTGATTTTTAAAAAAATTAAGCTTAGTTTAAGGAACAAAAACGCTGTTCCCTTAATTTTTTCGAAATTTCAATCGATCAATTCAATAAAAATCGCTGAATCGATCAATATAAAAGATTAGGGGGTTCTTCGGGGTACATTAGGCTAAAGAATTTTCCTGTAACCCGAGCTTTCCGCCCAATATTGACAAAGATGCAGTCAATTAACCAAAAAGCGGGAAAATGGAATTTTTTTGCTCTTTTTTCACGTTAACGTTAAAGTTTGAATTTTTTTTTTAAATTAAACATGACAGATTTTTATAGAAATTTTTTTGCAGAAAACGAAACTCTCTGTCCAATCGCTGGGCGACCAGTAGTTCCAATGATATCGGCAGTTAAACGAAAAAGGATCTTTTTGCACTCAAAATTTGATATCTTAAAGATTAGTAATAAAGCAAATTGAAGCTGAATAAAGCTTAGCTCGAAAAAAAATTCCATGTCCATAGAGCAAGAAAAAAAAAATGCAAAAAATTTGGAAATTTTTTTTGTGCTTCATCTAAAGATTGCAGAACTACCAGTGCTCTGAAATTTTAAGTTAAAAGTCTGAAAACTAGAGTTTTTAAGCTTCAAAAACTTTTTGTTTTATTTCCTGTACGACCATTTTTCACTGAGATACAGCCTGTTGAAAATCACACGAATCTCCGGTGCGAGTGCGTAAAGTAAGCTTTACACACCGCGAGCGGAGCTTGCGAGCGTGCGAGCTTTACACGCACGACGCACGGAAGATGAGTGTGTAAAGTCGCTAAAACGCACGAATTCGCGAAGACGAGTGAGAGAAGAAACGCCCGTGTAGCTTACGCTATTTTTTGCAATTTCTGTGCGGAAAGTTAGCAGTAGTTGTTACTAGTAAAAAGAAATTGTAAATAATAGTTGAACTTTCCACAAGTAAAAGATGTATAATGTGGGTAGTTCTGGGCGGAGAGCGGGGTCCAGGAGCGGAGCCCCTGGTGGGGGCGCGGGGGCGAAGCCCCCCCCCCCTCCCCCAAAAAACCACTGACAATAATTTAAAAAAAAAAAATGGAAATAAAATCAACAGTAAAATAAAATTTAAATATTTTTATTAAACTTTTTAAACTTTTTTAATAAATTAACATTATTTTTTCAGACTTTTTGTTAATCATATTTGATTATTATAATTAAATTTAAAATAAAATAAATAAATATATAATTATAAAATATAAAATAAATACATAAGTATTATTGCACTTTACAATTTTTCGATTCTATTTTTATAGTAACAGATGGATCATTTTGTTTACTTGAAGTATCGTCAAGTTTAACTTTTTTATACAATTGCTTGACACAGTGTCACAAGAATCTTCATTTAAAATTCAACGTGTTATAGTTGAGCATACTTTTCTTTTATTGTTGATGGAATCGTCTATATATCCTTCTGCACAGGCACTGGATTTCCATCCACCATGTCGTTTAAGTGTACTTAAAGCAGCCCCTGCATTGGCCAGCAATGTAGCTGACGTTCTTCGAAAGGCATGGCCTGTGTATGTCTTAGGCTCAGGCAGTTTCAAAAACTCTGCAATTACTTCTGGCATCTTGCCTATTTTATTAATCCCAATTACTTGCTTCGTACATTTTCGCTTTTGAAAATTTAAAAACAAATTTTTTACTATCACATCTACAGGTCTCAGTTTTATATAATCCAATACGGTATCTCGGAAAGGATTATTGATTGTGAAGGTCTGTACAATATTAGTTTTAGTTTTTGGAAGAGTTATCGTAAGGTGGGTCATTTCATCTTTGATGTCATCTATCTTGATATTATACAACTCTTCTCTCCGACAAGCACCAGTTACACCAATAATCATTCCAACCTATAAATATTACAACATAAATATACAGTAAATGCATGGATTTATTAAAAAATATATTTAAATTTAACAAAATTTCAAGAATGTAAGAAGTAAAGAAAAGAAACTTTAATTTTAATACAGTCAAAAAAATGAATTTACCTTATGATCTAAAAATGCATTATCTGAAACTTCGCTTAAGAATTTCTTCATCTCCTCTGCAGTGAAAGTTTTAGATTTTTTAGCCGAATACCCTTTATTGCTATGCTTTATAAAAGCAATCAACTTTTTGTAATTAGTCAAGTCAATGTCCTTTTCTTTAATAAGCATTGATCGGAGCATGGAAAACTTGGACCATAAACTGTTTGGAGCAATTTTTAGAGATAATTCCTTGAAATAAACCAAAAATATCATTTCATCAAAACTATTCGTTTTATTTTTTTCCATCCATGACAAAAAATCTGTGTAGGTTTGTTTGTAAATCTTCTTTGATTTGTCTGGCAATGTTTCATTCATTATTGCATTGGCAGCTGCAATTAATTCGGGGGGAATACATTCGTTTTCCATTATTCGCTTCAATTATAAACTGCTTTGCATGAATAATTAATTAATAATACTAGTTATAATAGTTTTATAATAGTTAATTGATAATATTTACTTTTATTTTTCGCTGAACTGGTAGAATGTTCCGGATGCTACGGTTGCCTTTATTTAAGTTTATTATTTACCTAGCCTTTAATAATAGTACCTATCCGCGCGACAACTGTGCGAGTCTAAATGAAGCTTAGCAATCGGAATCTCGCCAATTCGAACGTACTGAACTCGAATTTCGGAAGTGGGAAAAAGTGGCTGATTTAAACTTTACGCACGCTTAACGGTGCGTAAAGTAAACTTTACACACTGTTGCCTGTGTGTAACGTTATCCCGTGTGTAAAGTAAAATTTACACCCTAGCCAGAGGCATCAGAAGAACTTTACACATTAATTTTACGCACAGAATTGCAAAAATTTTATTTTCGTATGAAACATCACTTTCTTCTAACCTTTAGCAGACCAACTCTTGTTTCTTGGTGTTTCTTTAAATTTTAAAGTGACCGTATTTATTTCTTTTTTATCAATCAGGTTTTTTTTTTTAAAGGGAGATCCTTAATTGAAGCGCTATTTTTTCGCGTTTTTGAGAATATAAGTAAAATCCAGCGCGCTATACGCGCTCAGCGTTGTCTTTATGCTGTTTTTTTCTAACCAGTTCTTCTAAATAATGCATTCTGATTTTTTAGTTAAAATAATATCGTAGTGATATTTAATTTATCAACAAATTTAATTAATAAAAACTGCAGTTAAAAAGGTTTAATACAATACTTATTTCATTAAATTGTTTAATGGAAAACTAAAATCTTTAAGAATTGAACTTTGAATTGACCAATTACATTCACGAATTACTTAAATGCTTCAAAACAAAAACCATTACTTTTTTAAGATTCGAGCAAAATTGAGCGCGCTCAAGTTCCTTTTGTTACTGTTATTTCGAGTTTATTTTTGAGATTAGAAATTTTGAATTTCAGCGCCATCCCAGAATATGTGTACGCACCAACCAAGTTCACGTTTTCGAGGTTTCACAGCATCCGGTCATCACTTTTTTATGAGAAGATTGTGAGAGCAAATTTAAATACAATTAGATTGTAAGTCGTAAATAAGAGTCAAATATAGTATTGTGAGATGTCGTGGTTTCTTTCAGAACTGCTGAAGATTCTGATTGGTTGTATATTAATATTGATGACCCACACAGATATATTTTCGGCCCCTTGATATTCTGTCGGTTATACCTCTTGACACATCTTCTACGCTGATGATCTTCAAAAACAAGCTTCCTGAAGGAAAGTTACGGCAAATTTGGCGCTACTAATATTTGAGTAGGCGGAGCACTCTGATTGTAAACTCAGCACCTCTAAGAGCAAAGTAATAGCCACCAGCTCTAACAGAAATATAAATGCTGTTAAAGAGCATATACTTGCAGGAAATACATCTCGTTCAGTGATAATGTCGTGAGCCGTTACATTCGACAGCTAATACATGCTTCTGATGAATAACCTATACGTCTGCAGCGGCTGAGCTATTTATAAGTAGGGTATATTTATGGAGTTAGAAGTGATTCTCATATCACCTCTTACTGTGTCTATTGATGTACAGGTTCATAAAGATACGTAAGCCGGATTATGTAGCTGACTTTTTCTCCGAAGTAGTGTGAACTCAACATTCCATCAGTTCATACAGAAATAGGATTAAGTTCATAGTAGTCCATAATGGTATATCGACGTAATGTTTTCCCCGGCGTAAAATGATTTTTGTAGATGAGGTACATTTTGCAATTAAGAAGAAAATAAAAATTCTATCTTTAATTGCATCAACAATATTTAAAGAAACATCCTGAAAATTTGTTTACATATTACTATTGTTGTAAACTAAATTTCAAAATAATATAAAATTTATATTGATGAATTATCTTTTCATTAATTCAATTAAGAAAATAAAGACATTTTTCAAATTTGGTGGCCATTTGCAAATTAACTATTACATTTACGAAGTTCATTCAAGCGTACATTTTTAGGTAATTTAAGGGGCCAGTCTGGGTGAAATCGAAAAAAATACATTTTTCAGTATAATAGCTATGAAGATTTTATGCATCCCTTTGAATCCTAAAACTTTTTACACTTTAAGTATTAATATAATTGAAGCTATTTATATACTATTAGGACCCAAAAAGTGTTCTTTATTTCTACTATTGTTCCATGAAAAATATCTTAAAGATTTATTTATTTGTCCACTTACCATAGCTTTTATCTAGTACAATGACTTATATGTCACCAGACCAGGCTTAAATTACTTTTCATAACTTGCACCTCAGAAGTGACGGATTACTTTTCTGAAAAAAATAAGAAAAAAATTATCTTATTTTTTTCAGAAAAGTAATCCGTCACTTCTGAGGTGCAAGTTATGAAAAGTAATTTAAGCCTGGTCTGGTGACATATAAGGTTACTTTATTGAGAAAACAGCTATAGTAAGTGGACAAATAAATAAATCTTCAAGATATTTTTCTATATATCTTTAAAATTTTATATTAGTATTAATATTAATATTAGTATTAGTATCAATATTTAGCACGAAAATGTCTAAAATAACTTTTTATGTAAATTTTTTTTCAAAAAAGTGATCCGATACATCTGAAGTGCAGGTAATGAAGAGTATTTTAAACCTGGTCCGGTGACGTATAAGTTACTTTATTGAGAAAACAGCTATGGCAAGTGGACAAATAAATAAAAATTTTAAATGTTTTTGATGGAATACTGGAGGTAAAGAACACTGTTTGGATCTTAATAATGAATAAATAACTTAAATTGTGCGAGTAGTTAAAGTGTAAAATGTTCCAGCAAAAGTGATGAATACAATTGTTATACCTATTATACTGGAAAGTGTATTTTTTTCAATTTAACCCAGGCTCGCCCCCTTAATAGCGAAAAAAGTTCCCTAAACACTTTTCCTCTAAAGTGATTTTAAACCCGTGAAAAAACAGAAAAACTAAAAAAGTAACGAAAATGCTTATAAATTGTTAAATAAAACATTTAGCACAGCTTTTAGACAATGCGGATAGTCGAAAATTTAATTAGGAGATTGAAACGAAGCGAAATAAAAAAATTTCGCCAGTTTGTTATTTTGCCCGATTTTGGTCTTTTATCCGTCCACCGACTGGACTATAGGGTTAGGGCGGACGACATTGGAACTCACTGCCCTTCAACCTGCGCAACTTACCGTTTTACATATCATTCAGGACAATGTTGTAAAAACACATTTCTATCTTCAAATACGAGATACTCACTTCTTATTTATATTTATTTATTTTCTTCTTGTATTTTCGGACCATAGTATTAATATTGCCGCTACAACAAATCAAATTTTAAAGCTATATGGTGATTTCTCAAAATATCGGTCATTTCGAAAATTAATGAATTTTTTTTTTGCAAACACGTTTACTTGACTTTTTTCCGGCTGTCACAATTTAAATAATACGTAAAATAATAAAATCTTAGTAATTTAGCTTAAAGACAAAGACAAAGACATAAAATCAAAAATTAATGTTAACGGAGGTTACTTTTTATTTTATAATAGAATAAGACACGTATAATGACCCAATAAATAAAGAAATTAGCAATATTTATGGAGAGGGCTATATAAATGAAATTTTAGTGAAATATAATATGTAACATAAAAACGAGAGATCGAAGTGCCTCCACATCGATCATTTATCAATTTTGCCTTTGGATAGCCTTTTTATGTTACATAGTTAGTATATTAATTAATATTATTTATTAAAAATCATATTTTATTTTAAAATAGAACGAAAAATCAATGAATTATAAGTATACATATTTTATTTGTTAACGGAGGTTACGGATTTTATTAATTATCGATTAAAATCTTGGACATAGATAAACATAACATTTTTTAAATATGCGCATCATAATATGCACAAATTTGCTCAACATTTTACCGAATTTTTAGAGTTATATATATATAAGCATTTCATTAAAAAAGCTTGTTAACGGAGGTTACGCGTAATTAAAATACGCATTATATTTTATCAATTCTTTTTAATTAGTTACTGTATATAGTATTTATTTCAAGGTTAATTTGTCAAAAAAGTTTCAAATAATATTTTAAGCGTATTAAACTGCATATAATTTGTGACGCGGGGTACTGCGGGGTACCCTCGCATCGTCGCGAGCTGGCGCGAGCGGGCGCGAGCGCGGCTGAGGTTAGGCTAAGCCGGCGCGCGGAGGAGAGATTGCCAGGTGGGCAATCTTGAGAGATTCTCTCGAGCCGTCAGCGAGGACGGACGCGTGTGTGTGCGTGTGCGAACGGGGTACGATTAAGAGAGTCGAGAGGAAGCCGTCCACGTGAAGGAAGCACGAGGTAGCAGCCGAGAACGAGCGTAGGCTGATACGGTTGTAAGTACCGCCCGTAGACTGTGTTGCGAGTGCGGGCGTGTACGCGGCGAGGAGTCGAGGAGCGCCTCGACTCTAGAGCGGAAGTTTTCGTTCGTCGAACGCGGGGAACGTTTACCCCGTTCTTTCTCTCTCTCTCTCTCTCTCCGTAGATTGCGATCGCGGACTCTCGTGCGGCGAGAGTCGCGGCTCTCGTAGAAGAGCCGCCGCGTAATTCGACATCGGAACCTCGAGCGCGGGCTCGAGGCCGAATTCGTTGTACATTGCGTGGAACGGGCAAGCGACCCGTTCCCTCGTATGCGTGCGTACGTGTGTGTACGTGTAGAGTAGGCAAGCGGCCTGCTCTCGGACGCAAACGTTTGTTTACGTGGAGCAAAGTCGTGCTCCGCGTAAACACCACCGATCGCGGACCGCGCGATCGGCCGGCGAATTCTCGACGCGGCCGAGAATTTGTAGGAGCGCGCGCGCTTGCGTTTGCGCGCGGCTCCGTTCGGCTTTACTCGGGCGCGTTCGGAGCATTCGGCTCGCGCGCCCGACATCTACTAATTTCTCCGGGACGCGACTATTGTAATTTACTTTGCAGAGGCAATAAAGGCCTCCGATCTATATTTTACTTGCTCGCGTCATTCTTTCGGGTAGTCCGCGGGACTACTCGACAAACCTTCCTCGTCCCCAACCTCCCGGATACCGCCACTCTATCGTAGAGCTGAGCGGCCGGCATCGGCGATAGTCCAGGAGGACGACAGCCACGCGAACGCGAGGAGCGCGTTCGCGCAACGGCACGCGAGTACAAGAAGTGAGAGTACAGGCGTACTCTCACGTTGTATACGGGCCGCGGCGACGTGTATTCGCTGTCGGGTGCTCGCGCGCACCCCGAGGTAAGGACCTCACGGAGCACTCGTGCGTGCCCCATTGCACCCATCTCGCGGAGGCAGGTCTCCTCCGCGAGGTGAATCAGTCAAGGCAACCCCGTTACAACTGGCGCCCATTAACGTGTGCACTGGAGGGAAGGACCGCGGCGCGACGAAACTTAGATTTTTTTTTTTTGCGAATTCTTCCAGAAGCAGGAGAAGCTTCGTGAGTCAGCCACTAGGTGGCGACGCGCTTTTTCACAGGGAGTGAAAAAGCCGCGAAATTTGAATTCGATTTAAATTCTGGAGGTTGTGCGTGCGCGCAATTTAGGAGGAAAATTGAATTTTCTTTTAGAAAACGGAGAAGGAAAAATCGGGGGATTTTTCCACTAGTAGATTTAGGTGGAGAGAGAGAATCGCGCGTGGCGGCGAACGTTCCTTCAAGTGAAGGAACGTCCGAAAAGGTGAATGAGTGTTATTTTTGCCATCAGATTTATTTGAAAAAAAATTTATTTTTATTTTTGTTCGTGTGCGTACTAATAGCTCGAACAGACAGTCGCACATTGCTTCTGTCAAAAAAATTTTTTTTTTCTTTAAAATTCTTGGAGTGATGTCGCAAAGCAAACAGTTGCAGCCGTGCCCTGCTCCTGTTTAGAGGCTTCGCGATACTGGAACTCACGAGGAGTTCCGGATTTGGATTGAATTAGCGAACGGTCGCAGCCGTGCCCTGCTTCCGTTCAAGACGCTTTTAATCCCTGAACACGCGGGGTGTTCAGATACATTCGACAGCATTCAGTCGCAGCCGTGACCTGCTTCTGTTTCGGGGAGCTGTCGAGTGAACACTCGGAATTACAGTAGATTCAAGGCAAGAACAAGCACAGCATTCACATTTTCGGAAAGGGAACCTTTCGAGTTGGCTAGTTAGCTAACACTTGTAATTTACAAAGATTGTAATTTACTAACACCCGAAACACGTTTAGGAGAAAATTCTAGGTAGAATTTTTTCCGTTCAAATTGAACTCGAAAATTGAAAGTTTTCGAGGAAAATTCATTTTCTCGCTGAATTTGGCAGCGAGAATTTCCAGTAGAATCGCGTAAAAATAAGTGAGTATTTTTGACGCAGATCAAACGCGACTGTGCTACAAACGGTAGGCAGTCGTGGAGAAATTCTCTGGAGCGTGTTTCGGATCGAGAATCTCCCACACTACACAGTAGGCGTAGTTGCGCCGCCAATCGAAAGGGCCGTCCCATAAATTGTTTCGCGTTTTTGGGACAGAGGGCAGACCTGTACACAGTCAGGTGAAGATGGAGTACAGAGCGGAACCCACGGAACGGGACGTCCAGCAACGGCTGCTGGCGATCCCAACTGCTGAACAAGACGACGGGAGATCGTCCTTGCACGCAGACTCTGTAGTAAGGGATACTACAGAGGAACAGGTCGCTGACCTACAAACACTGCTGGAAAGGATTCAGCAGGCGGTCGAAAAACACAACGTCAGATACAAAGATCTGACGTACACGGTGACGACCCAGGCGAAGACCATCGCGACCCTGACGAGCAGGATAGACCAGCTAACTCGAGAGGTTGAGCAGCTGAGGTCTCCAATGTCAAACACGAGGTTCGACATTCGGCAAAACGACTGGCAACGGGAATGTACACACCCAATGCAGTCATCGCCAAGGGTCGAATCCCAGGAGACGTTCACGAGGAACTATCCCACATTCGACTGCAATTTGGACGACACGCCGGCCGTCCAGAACACACAAAGGAGCTTTCCGTCACGTGAGATAAGGACGTGGGCGGATTTCACCAACGGGAGGACCAATGGATATCAGATTGGCCCACCCAACAGCGATAGGAATCGCACAGGCAGGGGTCACGAGGATCCTAGCCACACAGCCAAAGCGGTGATGCCAGAGACGGTAGACAAACCACAGGACAGAAGGACAGGGGTGTCTTTCACGGAGGTAGCGGCAACGGTCGTACCGACATCAGCGAAACAGGAGAACCCCGAAGCTCCAATAACTGGCGTCGGACTTCAAAACGTCCTGAATTTGATAGCGAAACAGTTCAGCTCGCTATCAAAACAAAACGAGGAAATCGCGAAGGCGCTTCGCGAAAAGAACGCGAAAAGGCAGAGGGGGGAAAGCAAGGGTGCTTCCTTCTCGACGAGCAAAGACGGTCGATCCGGAAAAGGTAGCACAACTTATAGAGGCTGCAGCGGGAAGGATGGCCAGAAAAGCGGACAGGCGAAGGAGCCCCTTCGTTGCTACGGATGCAAAAAGAAAGGGGTGATTCGTGCGAAATGTCCAAATTGCTCGCCCGAAAACGGACAGCGGGGGGAGTAGGGCTCTCAACTGCTCCCCCAGACGCAACCGAAGCTTGTCAGGAAGCTTCGGAGATAACCTCCCAGGGAGTCAGCGGTGCGGCACAACCGGACGTCCCTACGGAGGAATTCCTGGAAACCAGAGGGTGGTTACAGGTGGAAGTGGAGGGTTCCCACTTCCGCGCTCTGTACGACACAGGCGCATCGGTCATGATGACGAGACCGACCGGCCTGCAGTTGAGAACTGCATGCGGCCAAACATTTATGCCAAGCGAGCACGCAGGAGCTAAGCTTGCTGACGGTAGCACAAGCTTGACGATGAGTTGTGTTCACCGTCCCTTTAAGATAGGTGGCATAAGTAGGAAGATCAAGGTGTTGATCATCCCTACACAGGACGTAGATTGTTACTTGGGCACGAATTTCACGACTGAATTCGGCTCGAGACACAATCCGCGGTCCAACCAACTGACGTTGGTAGACGACAACGTCAGGGTCGACCTCCAGCTGACATCGGTCAGGGAGGTTGACACTGTTCCAGGCGGTGCAGTAGGCATAGGCCGTACGACTGAGGAACAGCTGGCACAAGTGGAGGCACTTGTGCAGCAGCTGGTCGACGAGGAGCCGACCACATTTGGGTGCACCACGAGGGTGACCCATATAATTGATGTGGGAGATGCTCGCCCCATCAAGAAGCGCTATTACTCGGAGTCGCCGGTAATAGAGGCTAAGATGCATGCGCAGGTCCGAAAGGTACGGGACGCTGGCGTCATCACACCATCCACGAGCCCATGGCCAAGCTCGGTCGCGATGGTAAAGCAATCCGGTGGAGGATACCAGATATACATCGACACGAGGTCGAAAACGTTCGAGGAGCATCTCGAACACCTTCGCAAGATATTAGGCCGTCTAAGGGAGGCGGGCCTAATTATCAACCGGGAGAAAAGTCACTTCTGCCAATGCGAAGTCAAGTACCTGGGTGCGGTGCTGAACCAAGAAAGGTTCCGCCCCGATCCAAAGAAAATAAGGCCGGTACTGGAGTACCCGGCGCCGAAGGACGTGAAGCAGCTAACACAGTTCTTAGGCAAGGCATCGTGGCATAGGAGGTTCCTGAACAGCCTCGCCACGATGGCCAATCCGCTTACGCAACTTACGGAGAAGGAGCGTAAGTTTGAGCAGCGTCCTCACACCTGCCGAGAGGACCTACAGCGTGACAGAACGAGAGTGTCTCGCTGTAGTATGGGCGATAAGGTTTCGCCCATACATCAAAGGCTACACTGTCTGAGTAGTCTTGGACCACATCTGTGGACCTTGGAGCTGCAAGGTCACCAGTGCTTTGTTGAGCACAGAAAAGGTGCGCTCAACAACGTCCCAGATGCCCTTTCTCGTATGGACGAGGAGGAGGGCGGGGAGACACCAGTGGCTGGTGTCTCATGGACAAAGGACTCAAAGATCCAAAGATGGAATGGGTCCGGGGTAGACGGTTCTACTCCAACGACGACATGTTCCTGAAGAAGACGAGGACATCGAGACCAACGCCCGACCTCCGGGGAAAGGCGGGAGTCGTGTGGATGCGCCCACGACTCCATCAGCAGGCGCTGATGAAGAGAAGAGCGTTGCCAGCGGGCAAGCGTCTCAGACTGGGAGCGCCCAGTCTAGAGAAGGAAATGTGAAGCGACAACGCGGAAGACCGCGAAAGGCGTCGTATACGTCGGGGACCGGGTCGTCTACCGAGTTCTACAGACAGGATTGACTTAGGGAGCCATTCCTTACAATTCCTTTCTTCTTTCCATCCTTTCCCCAAACGGAGTAGTTGGAGTTGGAGGAACGAGTCGTAGGACTCTTCCCTGGAGAGCGCCGGGGTCAAGGCGTTTTCCAAAGTGTTCGGCGTGCAACCGCCGCCGGAACAGCCAGAAGGGGGCACCCTGGAGGGGATCCCCGAAAAGGTTGAGGAGGTTGGGGCGAGGCCCAACCACCACCCAGCAAGCATGCTGGCAACCTGCTGAGCGACCAGGAGGTCGTTCACCACGACGTGATGAGCAGCGCGGCTGCCCACCGTCTAGCGAGTGGCCAGGAGGCCACCCGCAAAGAAGCGATCGGAGAGAATACCGATCGTTGTGTACGCTGGCCCCGAGGCTCGGAGCCGGGTACACAGGGCATCCCGGGGTCACTGGAGATCGGCGGGAGTGCCTAAGGAGACAAAATGGTGTTTCGTCTCCGTTTCAAAGAGGAGTACGTACTCCGCCACAAACGGTTTTTCATAGCCATTGTGGGAAGAGCCCACACAAAAGGACAACGCGCGCGATGAGGCGCAAGTCCTAGTGCGTGCGTCTGCGATAGTGGCAGAAGCGCAAGCCCGACGGGTCGGCAGACTGGCCAAGAGACGTGCCGTGCCGAGTCCCGTCACCCATTGTACGTGAGAGCCAATGGCTTCGTGCTCTGCACGTACAAAATCACGACGAGGTTCGTGGTTAGTTTTTTTTCTCCTATCCTGCCCCCTTGTTTCCTACACTACCGAGGTTTGGCTCGCTGATAGTGGCAGAGGCCGTCAAGACGTAGCTTAACGGCGTCTGGGAGGAGGGTGTGACGCGGGGTACTGCGGGGTACCCTCGCGTCGTCGCGAGCTGGCGCGAGCGGGCGCGAGCGCGGCTGAGGTTAGGCTAAGCCGGCGCGCGGAGGAGAGATTGCCAGGTGGGCAATCTTGAGAGATTCTCTCGAGCCGTCAGCGAGGACGGACGCGTGTGTGTGCGTGTGCGAACGGGGTACGAATAAGAGAGTCGAGAGGAAGCCGTCCACGTGAAGGAAGCACGAGGTAGCAGCCGAGAACGAGCGTCGGCTGATACGGTTGTAAGTACCGCCCGTAGACTGTGTTGCGAGTGCGGGCGTGTACGCGGCGAGGAGTCGAGGAGCGCCTCGACTCTAGAGCGGAAGTTTTCGTTCGTCGAACGCGGGGAACGTTTCCCCCGTTCTTTCTCTCTCTCTCTCTCTCCGTAGATCGCGATCGCAGACTCTCGTGCGGCGAGAGTCGCGGCTCTCGTAGAAGAGCCGCCGCGTAATTCGACATCGGAACCTCGAGCGCGGGCTCGAGGCCGAATTCGTTGTACATTGCGTGGAACGGGCAAGCGACCCGTTCCCTCGTATGCGTGCGTACGTGTGTGTACGTGTAGAGTAGGCAAGCGGCCTGCTCTCGGACGCAAACGTTTGTTTACGTGGAGCAAAGTCGTGCAATAAAGCAATAAACACCACCGATCGCGGACCGCGCGATCGGCCGGCGAATTCTCGACGCGGCCGAGAATTCGTAGGAGCGCACGCGCTTGCGTTTGCGCGCGGCTCCGTTCGGCTTTACTCGGGAGCGTTCGGAGCATTCGGCTCGCGCGCCCGACATCTACTAATTTCTCCGGGACGCGACTATTGTAATTTACTTTGCGGAGGCAATAAAGGCCTCCGATCTATATTTTACTTGCTCGCGTCATTCTTTCGGGTAGTCCGCGGGACTACTCGACAAACCTTCCTCGTCCCCAACCTCCCGGATACCGCCACTCTATCGTAGAGCTGAGCGGCCGGCATCGGCGATAGTCCAGGAGGACGACAGCCACGCGAACGCGAGGAGCGCGTTCGCGCAACGGCACGCGAGTACAAGAAGTGAGAGTACAGGCGTACTCTCACGTTGTATACGGGCCGCGGCGACGTGTATTCGCCGTCAGGTGCTCGCGCGCACCCCGAGGTAAGGACCTCACGGGGCACTCGTGCGTGCCCCATTGCACCCATCTCGCGGAGGCAGGTCTCCTCCGCGAGGTGAATCAGTCAAGGCAACCCCGTTACAAATTATATATATAACATAAATAATTACGTATTTTGGCAACTTCGTTAACAAAATTTGATTGCTGTGGAACATGCTTTGTCGTTAAAAAAATATGCTTTAATCATAAGTATGACTTCTATAATGCATTTTTGTTAGTATTTTATGATAAAATGAAGACATCAACCATGCAGAGAGCATATTGCAACATTCATTTTACTAAATAAGTTCAATATTATTATTTAATTTTGTTCTGTGGAGTTAACGGAGGTTACGTTTTTCGCCGCTTCGAGCTCCATTAATTAATTATAATTAATGTTTAACAACTTATTAAGCATTGGCTATGTTAAAGGATATTATGAGCTACGATAAGCATATTTTTAAAAATTTTGGCAACGTTTATTCCTTTAACTATTAAGCAAAGAAAGAAAATGGCCAATATTTTGAGAAACCACCATATATAATTTAATGACCTTTTTCGAACAAAGCACGAGTAATCTCAATGTACCTGAATACTGTAAAAATGTATTTTATTAATTTTTTTATGTCCAAGCATATCTGGTAAATCTATCATAGCTATTCGAAGCTCATATATTGTTTTAAAAGAAAATTATAGTTGGAATGCAACGCTACAGGTTATGCGCACATTTTGATTGTGCAACGAAAATACTGTACGATGATATATGTGTGTGTGGGTCTGTGCGCATCGCATGTGTAAGTATAGATTGCCGTTATTAGAAATAGGGGTTCTCATTAAAAAAAAAATCTCAGCTTGTAGCATTTTTACGAGGAATAGAATGAAATAATTTTGATGTTTAAATAATTAAAATCTTTCAATCAGCTTGCTTTTAATAAATTCAATATTTTATATTTCATTATACTTTACCATTTATTCTTATTATTCTCTTCGGCAACATGCATCCGATGTCTAGTGGTTTCATAAACGTCATCATTTGCATGAATACGCATTTTACAAGGCAAGGCTCCAAGACTTACTAAATTCCTGGAAATTACAATTTTTTTTTAGATAAGATATTTTATGGATTATTAATAGAATAGATTATAATCACAATTATAATAAAAAATGTTTACGTTTACAAACAGGTATGGGACAAATTGATATATCATTAACTGTATTTGTATTCCTCGGAATCATTCAGTTGTAAATATATTCATTTACAATAAAATATATTATTATTACTATTATATTTTGAAATAACGTATACTTGTTTTTTAACAGGATACTTGTGATTCGGAGAATTGTTTCTTTTTATTGTGTACAGAAAATTTACAACAATATCAAAGAAAATAAAATAGGAGAAAAGAACACTTAGGCAAGCAACACTAACTAACAAGATGACGGAGAAAGGAGAAAAGGAGAAAAACAAGAATAAAGAGAAGACAAAAAAAAGTTTTGAATATGTAACGAAAAAAGAATTTGAAGAATAGAGAAGTATTTTGAACAAACAGATATGGAATCTAGAAAAAAATTGAAATTTTATAAAAAGATCTATTAGAGAAGGAGGAGAGTTTAAAAGAAATAATAAGCATCTTGAAGAAAAGGCTAGAGAAGATAAAACAAAGGACAGCGGACCTGGAACAGAAGTAAAAGAATAAGGTTTCATTTTTACCGACATGCAATAGCGGCGTACTTCCACAGGGGAAAAGAAGGGAGTGATTCACGATTCAAGACGCATCTAACGAAACATCATGCGGAAGCAGATTGGCAAGCAAAGCGAGTGGTAAAAGTAGAAAAAGTATAGATAGTTATTAAAGGTAAAATGAGTATGAGAGGGAAAGTAATCAGAGTATCCAATAGGCAAAAAATGTTGCGACAATTGAAGATGGAAGGAGATAGAGAAATTAAAAAAATTAAGGATGATGAAATTAAATCATGAGATAGGATAAGAGAAAAGAATAAATAAAAAATTGAAGCAAAGGCGAGATAAAGATAAGAAGGAGAAGTTTCAAAATTTATTTTTTTTTGGAAAGCAGGTATTTTTTAGTAAAGGTAAAGAATTTTGGAATTTTGTAAACTGTTTTGATATGATAAGTCTTTTAGTCTAGTCGATAAAGCTTTCAAAAGATCAATCTTCCGATAATACCAATGTTTTTGCGGAAATCTGTTGAAAACGGTGTTGTCAATAACTAATGATGGAGAGGGGGTGTTGTCCGAGAGTATGATAAACCTTCCGGTTTCTTCATTTCTCTATGACGTGGCCACCTGGGGGACTACGAAAAGTACCAGCCTGGTTTCTCGCAGCCACGCACACAATACTTTTCCCACGATATTCCACGAACCTACGTCGCGAACGGCTAGCTCGAGACTCGTCCGCGGGTGTGAATCCCCGGGACACGAAGTCCGGCTCGGCAACGCGCGTCGCCGAGAAAACGACGCGATTCTAATAATTTTTAATTATTTTATTTAACCGTCACTACACTAACTCCCCGCACTCGCCACTGCGACACACTCTCGCTCTCGAACACACACCTCTCTACACTGATTAAATTCTCTCTCTCTCTCTCTCTCTCTCTCTCTCTCTCTCTCTCTCTCTCACACACACACGCTCTTTCTCTTCTCTCCCTACTGTACACTTTCGCACCAACTCTCTACTTGCTTCTCTCCTCTTCTCCGCCACTGCTCACCGCCGCTTCCTAAGGGGGGAGGTCGTCTGGGAGCTCGTGCTCGACGCGGCGTTTCCGACGTCCCTCGGGTTGGGCTGATGTCCTAGGGAGGTTTCCCAGAGGGGCGAGCGGAATGACCCACTCAAACCTCACAACCGTACTTACTCCTAGTGGTCGTCGCCCTCTCGGTGTCCTGCTGGGGTCGACGGCTGCTGAAGGGCTCCATCGCGCGTGTTCGTCCAGGCAGTACTACCCGTCGCAACCCGCGCGCCGATTCATCGGGGCCGTCGTCGCGCGCGAACCGTTTTGCGACGGGTAATTAAAGTCGCGCTTGCGCCCTTCTCTCTAATCTCGCGCGGGATTTGACTGGTGCTTATGCGCCTCATCATAACTCTTCTAGCATCAGTTTCACGCAGCTCTTGATTACTCGATCTTCGACCTGGAAGACCGTGTTGTGGGCTTTCAGGTAGTGTACCAGCTCTGTGCTGCTTCACATTAGCCTTGCTCTGACTTGTACACCTTTCTCATTCTTGAATCCATTGGTAAACTAGAGATATGATCCCGTTTCCGATAAACAGGTTTAGTGTCTGGATGGTATCAACAATGTTAAATTCTTCTCGAAAAAGAACCTCTTGCCCATCCATTACCATGTTATTTTTTATTTTTAAAGAGCTAATAAGTTCCTTATCCTCATGTTCGGCCTAGTCCCTTGTTAACCTGAGTTTAACGTTCCTAAATATCGGGGTTCGCCCCCTGTTTAGAACGACTAATTCCGTAGAGGTCAAGTAGTCCAGCAAATCCTCTCCCCTGCTGTTGCAGATCGTACTACCCTAGATAGTGTGATACGCATTGGCATCACATCCTAGGATAATTGGCTTACCCTCCATTTGGCATTCCTCTGAAAAGGCTCTCACATCCGCTGGAGGTAGTCCCTCTTCAGCATCTGCAGGAAAGTATACTGAAGTCACTATTAATTCTGCAGTAGCTCCTTTTTCCCTCGTAACTATGATTACGACCGTTGTGAGATCTACATGGTAGTATTTCGGCGCGATATCACTCTGCAAGCCCTTTAAGACCACGTAGGTGCTTACGTGAGTCCCAGCTTCATAAAACCACTTGCCGCTCTCTTACAAATCGGCCACTGTGCATTTCGCTCCAATCCAGGGTCATTGCAAGTGTAATGAAACGGATGGAGCATATCTGATTAAAAATTGGACCGAACTGCTTCAATAAATGCGTGGAGGCGGAACCGCGTCGCATCCAGTTTCCGGAGAGATCTCTAAGAGTCGGTGCAAGAGAAGCCCGAATGTTATTAAAATCAGAAGGAAGAGGAGGAAGCAGACATTAACATAGATAGTCAAATGTATGGTGCAAGCATCGCAGATTAGAGGTATGCAAAAATTTCAAGGATTTAAGTGCTCCTAAACTTTAAACGCGTTTTTCTCGACTTTTTTCAAATGGGGCGGACCCACTGCTTTAACACCATTGCATGGATTGACTTGTAATTTTGACAGTACATTCTTAATAATAACTGTAATTTTTACAAGTACATTCTCGAAACAAGTACACAGCCGTTTTTTGATTTGTTAAAAATTTTCTTTTTTTATAAACAATTGACTAATCATTTTTTGGCAAAATATCATAAGTTTTGTTCGGAAGTGCACCATTTCTATAAAAATTGATATAAAAAAAATCATGTGTACTTGTCTAGATAATATTATGTAGTTTTAAAAACTTTTTGTCTTTTTCGCCCGCAGAGCAACTTTAAAAAGACTTTTTTTTTGTACATTTACTGTGGCGTAGCCATTTCACATAAAAAATAATTTTTTTTCATACTTCAATATGTACTACATAAACCCTAAAAAAGAAATACTATTCCTTTCCCCATACTCCCACAACACTGAGAAGGTAGTTAATTTTGTAGAGAATAAGTGTTAGAAATCTTATTATTACAAAAATTATTTTAATGAGTAACTAATGTATAAACATGCTTTTATTGTTCATTTTTAATTATCTATTATAATAATATAGACATAAACTTATCCCTATGCATAACAAACTTCCGAATGACGTATTGTACACGTGCATAGTGTATAATATAGGAGTTAGAAAAATGCTAGGTTAAATTGACGAATTATAGTATACAAGTACAGCCAGGACCAGTTTTTGACGTTTTTTATTTAATTAAAAATGAGTGACCAAGTCTTGTAGATTATGACAAAAGAGCGCAGAGACCCTTCTAGGTAAACAAAAGGACGCACAAAAGGCCAATTCATGAAAAGATCGGTAGTCATATTTTTGTAAAAATGCAACGTAAAAGTAATGTGTATAAAACAATCACTTTTTAATAATTTGAATAATATTTATCAATAGATTTTATAAAATAAATTAAATTATTTGTTTTTTTTTGCATTTACTTTTTCATTAAGAAAATTTTAATTTTGAAATACGCGCGCTTTTCCATTGCGGTAAACATTATTTACTTCAATTAAAAATACCTTTAAATGTTGACTGGCTACAAATAACTTGTGAAATGTCACGTGAAAGAGGAACTTTTTTCTTTATATTTCATTCTGTTGAATAAAAATAGATTTGAAAATTTCAAATTGGAATTTTGTCAAATTTTGCCCGATAAGTGCATAAAACAAGATTACCATGACATTCAGCACATCTTAAACTATTAAAAAATGTATAACTGAGTTGATAATTTGCTATGCAAGAACCTACTTTAAGGGCAGTTAGGGGACTGGGAGGGAAAGTATACTTTTATAGGAGGGAGAGGATCGTCGGTGATAGACTACATGATGTTGAACGATCAAGCAATTGATAGAATTATGGAATTTAAGGTAAAAAGGAGGATTGAACGAAATCACGCGCCAGTGATAGTTAAATTAAATACAGAAATAAAGAGAAAACAAAGGAAACAAAAGAAGAGACAGGGAGTAAAAAAAAGGAGTTTACAATTTGGAATGAGGAATCAATCAAGAGGTTTAAGGAATTGATTACTGATGGGGAAGAACTAAAAAAGTTATCGGATGATGTTTTAGTTGAAGACATACGGACATTAATTAGGAAACTGGTACAGGGGGCGCAGACAAAAGAAAAAAGGAAAATTAAGACGAGAAGATTTGGCGTAAAAAAATGGTGGACTAGAAATGTATACTAAAAGCAAAAGAGTAGTGAAAAAGAAATTTTACAAATGGAGATAGGGAGAACATAACAAGAAAGAATAGTTAAGAAGAATCTAAAAAATGAGAACAAAATTTGGAATTTTATAAATAAATTTAAAAATGGAAAGAATGAAATGAAAAACATAATACAAGAGAAGGAATACATTGAATATTTCAAAGGCCAATATTTCAAGACTGAAAAGAGAAAAAGGAATTCAATTTAGATATGACGGAGATAGAGAAGGTACGAAGAAGTCTGATAAAGTAGAAAGCAGCAGGACACGATGGGATATGATGGGATAGGAAAAATATTAAGGAAGGCTACAAATAGGATGATAGGTAGAATCTGGGAAGGGGAAGATATTCCAGAAGAGTGGAAAATAGGATCGCCTTACACAAAAAAGTTGATATAAACGAAGCAAAAAATTACAGAGGCATTATACTGCTACTTACGGGTTACAAACTCTTCTCGGAGGTCATAAGAAATAGCTTAACTTAACCCTTTAGCGCCGTCTTTAGCAAATTTGCTACATTCACTAAGACATTGATAAAAACTTATTAAATGAATAAAATACGTTGTGTTACATAAAAGATCCTTAAAAGTATGCCAAATGTAACCTGTAGATGTATTTCTTTCTTTGAAATGTTTTTTTTATTGTTTTGTTATAACATTAAAATAAATAATAATTTTTTAAATTTATTATGTTTGACAAAATGTCAAATTTTTTTTACAAAAAAAATTAGGCATAACATTTTTTTTAATTATTAATGTTTAATCTTCTTAAATAGAGTCCAAATAATGTAGTTATTGTGTATTTAGTATTTATTTCAATAATTATAAAAAAACTATGATTTTTGAAAATTGAATGTAGTATATTTGCTACAATGGGCCTTTAAGGTATAAAATTAAGAAAAATGTTTTTGTTATTGAGCGACACGTTGTGAATTTCTCGGAACTAAATTATAGCTTTTTTCATATATTAAATTATTTGTTGTTTATTATATTGTTAAAAGTAGTGTAAACTTAGAAATTTATTAATTTAATTATATTACTATTATGATTTTGTGTTATTTTTCTACATTCATAAATTAATATTTATATACTCTATTGTAACATGTTTTTATAACAGAGATATAGATTTTGTATAATTAAATTTACATAAACATTGTTTTCATACATTTATACCCTAAACGCCCAATGTAGCAAATTTGCTACATATGAAAAAATGCTTTGTGTCGTAAAAAAAAAAAATATAGGTTCAAGAAGTCTCATAGACAATTATTATCAATAATATTCAGGAAAAAAATTATTTTTTTAACGCCAACAGGGCTTCGGTCTTAAAGGTTTAAGAAGAAAGAGAAATAAAGGATCCTGCTTTTAAGTATCAAGAGGATCTTAATTTTAAGCCCATTAGTTTACGTACAATAGTCAGTGAAATCAAACTTCTTTTTTTTAAATTTATTTTTTCATTGTGGTTTATATTTTATGATAATAATATGCTATTTTTAATATAACGTAATGATAACTTTCTTAATAAATAAAATACATAATTTATTGACTTATAATATTAAACTGAATATAACATGTTAATCTATATTGAATATTATATGAACAATAATAGTGATTTATTGTATGTATTGTAACATTACAATTCCTAAATTAGGCATTTGATGGATCTTCGTTATTAATTCACTCGCTAAGCTTAATTTTTTCTGTGGAGATCCATTAAAGTCAGTTATAAGATTTGCAGCAGTAAGATCTTGATCATTTTTACCGTCTTCAAGGATCTCATCGACAGTTATGTGTTCTGGTTTATTAAGCAGTTGTCGATCTTAATCTCCGCGCTCCACTATACCGACGATTCTCTATATTCTTTGCTAACCTCTAAGGTAAATTTGATTTTTTAGATAGTTTTGAAACGGCTTTCTTAATTGCTGAAAATACTGATTTATTTTTCAATTGGAATTGAAATCTCATTCTACGAGTTATAAATAATGTTTTGATACCATCAGAAATGCCATTAAGAAAGCCGTTTTATAATTATTTGAAAAATAAAATTTGCCTTAGAGGTTAGCAAAGTATATAGAAAATCGCCGGTATAATAGAGCGCGGAAATTTAGATAGGCATCCCCTTAAGTGCTTTGTAATTAGATGCATTACTTGGATGCTTTGAGGTCGATGAAACATATAAATTATTTGTCCAGACATTTTTACTCTTATCAGTGATAGTTAATTCTCTACAAACACTTAAAGTAGTAGCAGTAGTAATAACGATATTGGTAATTGGTGGATGATTTAAAAGATGATTATTAGAAACTTGATAAGAATTAGCAATCATTTCAAATATTTTTCTTCTGTTTGCAATGGAAAAATCTATATAGCCTTGAGCTACGTTATCAGATTTCCATCCACCGAGATTTTATACTTTTATCAAGTCTTTCTAATGGGCATTGGGTGACCAATGCCTAAATTGGTAGTGGGTGTAGGCAACGGTCCCGTAAGCACAAATACCTCGCATCGAGTAGTGGCCTCACGTACGGCGTAAGATGAAAAGTAGTGTCCAGCGTTGTAAGGTATGAATGGTGTGTGGAAGGCATGCCCGGTACCCATGGAAGTCACTCACGTTCTGGTCGGTGAGTATATCGTCAATGGACTGGTCTAGGCCAGGAGGAGCAAATGTGTCCACAGTGCGAATTATGCCCTCAGGATGAAAAGAAGAGCTGAGCACCGAAAGTTTGAATATATTCGCAAGGGGGGCTCCATGCCACGGCACATCGATGGGGTGTGGCAATCCTCCGGCCCTAGCCAATCCGGGATACCAAGCGGGTGGCCAACGGTCGCGGAGTCTGCTACCTCTACAGAGTAAGAGTCGATTCTTGGGAGAGGGCCCTCCCTTCCCCCCTCCGAAGTCATTATGGCCAAACAAGATAAAACATCAACAGAGCGTCATGAAGGGACAGGTTTGAATCGACACCCGAGTTACGATCAGAGAAGAAAGCATTTGAAGCAGAAGGCTATGGAGTATGGGAAGCCGATACCTAAGTTCGGAGAGGCTAGCAGGCAAAGGAGGAGGGAGGAAGGTAGAGCTAGAACCAAGCAACCTTGCACTTCGGGCACCTTCACCTCCACGGACAAGAGGAACGGATGACCTCAACTAGTCTGGGCACCGTCGCACCGTGCACTATCGTTGATAAACTTTTCTCTAAATCAATTACCTTGAGAATGGATAGATCTTCTGCAAAAATAACGAGAAAAATTGTAAAGGTCATTCAATTGCCAATATAGAAAAAATAGACTAAACGATAAAAATTATTTTTATGTATTAAAAAATGCTTCTGAAAATTCCTTTTTTATTTTTGTTCAACATCTTTTCATTACGATAAATATCAAAAATACAAAAAAAGTTCACCTTGTCATTTTTTCAATAAATTAGTACATTTATTCATAAACTACATCTTCAATTTATTTTGTAATGGTACGTGTGTATACGTAAGAATATATTGTAATATAGTATAAACTTTTACCGGTTTCCTTTTAAACAATAAATAGCATCCTTCTTGAAATAAAATAAAGAAATATACTTATATAATATCGTGGAGTTCAAAGTTGCCCTTGAGATAATCGTGAAGATAAAGGATAAGATTTGTATTATTAAAAATCTTCATACCGAAGTAAAAAATTGTAATAAATACTTGCATTACTGGATTACTGACAAACTGAACATTTTTTTGTATTTTTTATGGAAAATATTTTGGAATTGATATTTTTTTTGTATTTAATTCCAACAATCCAAAATCTATAAGAAATAAATTTTAAGAAGTTAAAAAGAAATTTTTTCTTATTGTAACAAAAATAAGTAAAAAAAGATAAAAATGGAACTTTCAGATGCATTTTTTAATACATAATAATTAACGTCTTAGTCTTATTTTTGTATATTGGCAATGACCTTTAAAATCGTTTTTGTTTTTTTTTGCAAAAGTTCTATCCACTTCTGGGATATTTGATTTAGAGAAAAGTTTGAAGACATACCATCAGCGGGCATGGAAAAAGTAGTCGAATGCTGTAGAAGGAAAAACCTTGACCTAATCTTCGGAAGCGACGCCCACCATCAGGTCTGAGGAAGCTCCGACATTATAATAGGAAAGAAATGCTACTGGAATTCATTACCAGTACCAACCTGGGCATCGTGAACGAAGGAAACGAACCAACCTTCATAACAGCGAACAGGAGGGAAGTTCTGGTCTGACCCTCGCAACGATGGAAATCAGGAAGCACATACATGCATGGAAAGTCAGTAAACAACCATCCCTGTCGGAACACAGGACCATAACCTTTGGGATTGAAATTAAACAACCAAAAGTGGAGCAAAAGAAAAATCCCAAGAACACAAACTGGCAGGAAGAGCTAAGCGGAAGACTGACCAACCTTAAAGGAGAATACGGATCCGACATAACCCTAGAATGGACGTTAGAACAAGTGCAATGGACAATGATTAGATTATACGAAAATAATTGTCATTTGAAACTCAAAAGCTGAGGAAACATGTAAGAAAGACTTTTATCAGGGCTAGGAAAACTGATGGTCAGCGTATAAAGAGTCGCTAAAATCCTTCAAGAAGGAAGTTAGGGCAGCCAAGACTGAAATTTGGAGGAGCTACTGTTTGGACATTGAGAACGTAACAGAAACGACTAAGTTAGCCGGGCTCCTTATTAAGAACAATGACTGCCAGCTACAATGTCTTGAGGATACACAGGAGGATACATTGGAACTCCTGTTAAAATCATGCTACCCTGACTTTATTAAGGAAGACGTGTAGAGGATCAATTGACTGGAATCTAGCCGGCAAAATGGTTACAAAAGAATAAATCAAATGGGCTATCAACTCCCTTGAACCGTACAAAACACCAGGCCCTGATGGTATTTTTCCTAAGATGCTTAAGGAAGGGAACAACCACACCCTAGACCTGCTGACGGGAATATTTAGGAGTTGTATTGCTATAGGGCACGTACTTGAAATATGAAAGGAAACCTGGGTGGCGTTTATCCCAAAACCCGAAAGGAGAGATTACTCTACAGTGAAAGATTTCCGGGCAATCAGTCTAAACTCCTTTCTATTAAAAACTCCGGAGATACTAGTGGATTTCTATATTAAATATGAAATACTAAGTGGAAATCTGCATCTGCTAGACAGCATGCATACACCGTGGGCAAATCAACGGAAAAAGTACTTTACTCAATGGTCCCATACATTGAAAAAGCTTTCAAAATGAAGGAAACAGTAATTGGAGCCATCAGAGACATTGAGGGAATGGAGAGGAAAAACAGTAAGTGGCAAAATCAACAAAGGATGCCTACAGAGAGTATTATCACCACTATTGTGTATACTGATAGTTGATGGATTACTGCATATGCTGGAAGACGAAGGAATCTTTGCAACCGGCTGTGCAGATGTCTTTGTCATAATGGTTAAAGAAAGGTTTGAAGAAATTCTATCAGACCGTATCCAAAGGATTTTGGAGAAAGTTAAACAATGGTGTCAAGGAATATCTCTGGGCGTAAATCCGGAAAAGAACGGAGAAAGTTCCTTTTACCAGGAAGTAAAAAGAATAAAATAAATAAAGAAGTAACCTTCTATGGGAAGAAAATACCGTACGCGGAGAAGGTAACATATCTAAGGTATACCTAAATAAGAAACTGCACTAGAGTCAACACTTGAATACACTGTACAAGGTCCTGAGCATTTTCATGCAGTGTAGATCAGCCTTCGGCACGGGTTGGCGGCTTGAACCCCGGAGGGTCTTGTGACATCTCGATATGAAAGAGACGGCGGCCAGGACAGCATATAGAATGATGTGCGGCGGTGAGTGGAAGGGAAACGGGATAGGACATGCGACCATTCAAAAAGTAATACCGACAGACGAGATCATTGAATCGTCACAAGATCAGACCAAAAGGAACATCAACTTCGCGAAAATGTATAGAAGTTTGCGGGATCGTTCGGTGAGGAGAACACTTAACCTTTAGACTGCCGGGATTTGAAAGAGCATATCGCCCTCAGAAAGCTGGTATATAAGGTATCTTATATCAACGATTGATTATACACAAAGTGTCGATCAGGGGGTGCGTCAAAATATTGATTTTCCGGCAGTCTAAAGGTTAAGGCGCGAATGATAACGTTAGTTAAGTGAATTGATTTCTAGACTAATAAAGTTGGACGGGATGATAAACGAACTGGCTATTTTAAAATATCACGAGAATGAAGGGCCCCAATCACCATTGCGGCAACAATTTGTCTACGTACATGATGGCAATCTTGCGTAAATTTCGGTAGGGAAGGGAGGGGTGAACCTTACGCAAGTCAGACCACATTCAGTAGATTAGTACTTTGCAGCAGTTCCATTGATTACTAAGCTCTGATTGAACTTCTTCGAACGAATAGAAGAAAATATTACAATAGATGAATCGATAGTAGGTATCGTGGAAATTTAAGCAGATGAAGCTGAAAAATATTAGCGGATTTTTAGAGCAAGTGTTTATTGACAACGAGGATACTCTGGGAACTACGCATTTAGCGAAGCACAAGATCGATCTTTATGTCAACAGTGCAATTAACCTTTAAAGGACGGCGGTTGGAGGGTTTATATACAAACTATCATTTATAGTATTTAAAACTAGTGATTTGATGTTTAGAATATACATTTTCGTGAAAATAAAAAGTCATTTTGTACCAAAAAATTCCCTTCATCTGAAAGTTATAAACCGGTACCATTCAATCTCGCTTATGATATCTCGATCGATCTATTACTTAATGGGAGTATTACTGAATCTTAAAAGAACGAGTGGTACAGCTCAATCGCTATGGAAGAAGAACTGTACGTACTGATTCGTTTGGATTTTAGCAGGAAAGCAGATTATTATGTCTGCGGGAGAAGTTTGATGCCCAGACTATAAAGTGACTGCTTCGAGTCTCAATCGTCGAACAATCTCTTTCCTCTGCGGAGGGACACACACACGCACACGCACTTACTCGTTTACTTATGCATTTACTATTTGTATTTTATAAATTAGCTAAAATAATGGAAACCATGAGTTTGTTAATCTTGTATCAAAAACTTTATCAGAGTTATATTGTATGGTTACAGAATTCAAGAGTACATAAATTGTAAATTAGACTGTAAAAATATAAAATCTTTATATTACAATTCTTACTGTAATAAATAAAATACACCTAAAAGGTTTATCAAGCATGTAAATCCTGCATTGGAAGTTCATGAAGATAAAGGGCTTGAAAAACTAATAATAGATATAAGAACTTGTGTATGCAAACAAGGCAAATCCCTATTATGATAGATCATGCAGAAGATTATCTAAATATAACTGGAATATAAATATAATAAAATGCAAAAACTTGGTAGTAATTGGTTGGTACTAATTATTTAGACGATATTTCAAACATAGCTAAAGAAATTATTATCAAAAACCCAAAGACAAAGAAATAGTAGATAATAATTATAAGTAATGAGTAAAGTTTGTAAATAATAAGTAAATAATAAAGACTTTTTCGGCCATTTTTCTTATTTTTACCAATAAACTCTTTACATCTTACTGTTTTTCAAATTATTTCTTATATCTCTTTAGGCAATTTTAATGTACGTTTTTTTATTTATTATTCGAGGAAAAAGCCCAGACTTATGAAATTCCTTGCACCAATAGGACTTGTAGGCTGCGGCCGAGCAACAGATTTCATATTTCCCATATAACAACTTTATAGTTAACTTTACTATATATCAGTCTGCAAATATAAGTTAACCCCATTCGTTGGCATTGACGTGTTTACGCGTCAAATTTTTCTGCGCCCAGCGTAGCATTGACGCGTTTATGCGTCCACTATTTTTTTTCTATATAACCCTCGCTAACCCATTTCGTACCATACCCATTTCGTGTCCTTATTTTTTTCTGAACTTTCAACGCTCTTACTTTCTATATAATAGGACTAAAAGAATTGAAAAGTACCATTTCCGATGGGTTAAAGTCTCCTCTTTCGAATGTTGTAGTCAGAATTAGCCCATACCTTTCTTACAAAAAGTTATAACAATATTTTCAAAAAATAATCCAAAATTATAAGTATTTTTTTTCAAAAAGGTTAAATTTTGAAAACGAAAAAGCAGAGCCTGATCATCGCAAATGCTATACATCATGGAATTTTTATATTTACTTTTTTTAAAATTCAAGATGGCGGAATCAATGTGGCATCCTAAATACAGGAAAAGTTTTTTAATTTACAAAATTTTGCAAAAATATCTTTTTTGTATTCGAAAAAACTATGCCTGATCATTGCAATGAGTAGAATTTAGAATAATATTCTTTTCTCGTTGAAATCGATATGAAATTGGAAAAAATTTAATATGGCAAACTCAATATAGCGCTTCATGTCTAAAAAAGAGTGTTCAAAGATGTTTTTTGCCGACTACACTCTTTGTATTAAGTTTTATACTATGGAAAGTATATAGTCAATTTCATATAATTTTTTCCGCTCATTCCGAATATCCAATTTATTTTATCGAAAAAGTTTTTAATAATTTGTTATTAACAATTTAATTGTTTATAACGCTATAACTTTTTTGTTAATTAATATTTATAAATAAAATCAACGCCAACGTATATATCTATACATGTAAAAACTATTTGGTCTTTTGTGAAATTTTGATACCTTGCCTATTTTCCAAGATATTTATAATAAATAGGCTAAATCCATTTCAAATCAGCCAGAGGTCGAACCTCCTAGTCGCTAATCATTATACAAATAGTGTATGTTATTCTACTCGGAAAATAATGGGATGCGTATTTTTTTGTTTTGCTGTGTAATAAAAATTGCCTTAATTATGCACATTTTAAAGTGCATTCAAAATCTGGAATGCTCAAACAGAATTTCTCACGGATAATTTCAGAGGGCTAACATTTCATGGATTTTTAATGGATTTTAGTGAACATTTTTTTCTTTTGTTGCACTTTGGGCCCTCTTTAATTCTATATAAAAAAATCTTAAACGCTTTGAAAAATGACCGAGATATATGCATTTTATTAAAAAATGCACTTTTTATTCAGATGCATTCTTCTCAAAAATTCCATCTTTTTTTTTGATGAATTTTTTTTTGCTGATAGAGGACACTATCATCTATCAAATGAATAGTTTTTTATTTGCGGTTTTTGCATGTGGAGTGAGAAAAAAATTTGCAAAATTATCTAGAAAAAACTGCTTCGATATAGTCTACAAAATTCACTCAATTTACATTTAAACTCCACATGCTCTGATAACTATACTTGCGCATACTTGCGCTTCTGCGTAATACGTGTGTAGACTTATTTATTTTTTTTTGCGCAATTTCTTTTTAGATGTAGAATGAACATTTTTCTTTTTATGTCTTTTTTTCCTTTCTTTTATTTTTATTAGGGTGTTTTTAGCACTTCTTGCAATGAATACTTGTCCTTTAGCCTCCTAAATCTTCAACCACATATGACTTTTTTGAATACCGTTATATTGGGGAACCGCAATCCATTCAATTTTTTTATTCTGCCTATAATTATCAAACTCATTTGTTTCTAACAAGATCAATTTAATAGCATTCGTATAATTTTGAACTTTGTACAGGAAATCGTTAGCATTTTGTATACATTCTTCATGTGATTTTTTAAGATTATGTGAAGTAGCATAATGTTTTACAAGTCCTCCAATTCCATCAACGGCGCCTTTATCATGACCAGTGGCCGAAAACAACCATTTTATATCATAAGGAGCATTTTTTAGTTCATATAACTGGTAACAATTTTTTAATTTAATCAGACGCAGTATCATTATTACTTGAAATACTCATTTTTAATATACGTGAATAACAATTGCTGCAGACAATAGTAGATGGTACAATCGGCCATTGAGGTTAATGTTGTATCAAATAATCAGCTAGATCTTCTAATTGTTTAAAATTAGTATTTCTACTTTTATAAATTCTCTTTTTATGTACTTTAAAAAAATCGGGACAAGCCATTCTGTTTGAAGAAAAAACGTTAGACATTTTTAGTATAATTATAAATAATTATCTAGAAAGTCTAAAGAATAAATCAGAAAAAGCAGACAGAAAATACCTCAATATATATCTGGCAGGCGTTATTTCTGACTACGTGTTGATGTTAGCCACCTAGCGTACACATATGAAACTAGAAGAGCATGTAATAGAGTTTAAATGTAAATTGAGTGAATTTTGTAGACTATATCGAAGCAGTTTTTTCTAGATAATTTTGCGAATTTTTTTCTCACTCTACAAGCAAAAACCACAAATAAAAAACTATTCATTTGATAGATGATTGTGTCCTCTATCAGTAAAAAAAAAATCAGCAAAAAAAAAAAGATGGAATTTTTGAGAAAAATGCATCTGAATAAAAAGTGCATTTTTTAATAAAATGTATATATCTCGGTCATTTTTCAAAGCGTTTAAGATTTTTTTATATAGAATTAAAGAGAGCCCAAAGTGCAACAAAAGAAAAAAATGTTCACTAAAATCCATTAAAAATCCATGAAATGGTAGCCCTCTGAAATTATCCGTGAGAAATTCTGTTTGAGCATTCCAGATTTTGAATGCACTTTAAAACGTGCATAATTAATGCAATTTTTATGATAGAGCAAAACAAAAAAATACGCATCCCTTTATTTTCCGAATAGAATCACATACACTATTTGTATAATGTTAGCGACTAGGAGGTTCGACCTCTGGGTGATTTGAAATGGATTTAGCCTATTTATTATAAATATCTTGGAAAATAGGCAAGGTATAGAAAATTTCACAAGAGACCAAATAGTTTTTACATGTATAGATATATACGTTGGCGTTGATTTTATTTATAAATATTAATTAACAAAAAAGTTATAGCGTTATAAACAATTAAATTGTTAATAACAAATTATTAAAAACTTTTTCGATAAAATAAATTGGATATTCGGAATGAGCGGAAAAAATTATATGAAATTGACTATATACTTTCCACAGTTTAAAACTTAATACAAAGAGTGTAGTCGGCAAAAAACATCTTTGAACACTCTTTTTTAGACATGGAGCGCTATATTGAGATTGCCATATTAAATTTTTTCCAATTTCATATCGATTTCAACGAGAAAAGAATATTATTCTAAATTCTACTCATTACAATGATCAGGCATAGTTTTTTCGAATACAAAAAAGATATTTTTGCAAAATTTTGTAAATTAAAAAACTTTTCTTGTATTTAGGATGCCACCTTGATTCCGCCATCTTGAAATTTCAAAAAAATAAATATAAAAATTGTGTTTTATCGTTTTCAAAATTTAACATTTTTGAAAAAAATACTTATAATTTTGGATTATTTTTTGAAAATATTGTTATAACTTTCTGTAAGAAAGGTATAGGCTAATTCTGACTACGGCATTCGAAAGAGGAGACTTTAAACCATCGGAAATGGTACTTTTCAATTTTTTTAGTCCGATTATGTAAAAAGTAAGAGCGTTGAAAGTTCAAAAAAAATTTAGGACATTTGGTACGAAATAGGCTAAGCTACACTCGGGGTTTTTGAGTACGCTGAATCCGAATCGCTGTTGTCAAAATTGAAAAATTTAAAATAGCGTTGTCAATATGGCTGACGAAAATGTAAAATTTTTCTCGATTTCAATAAAAATTGGTTCTCCGGGTTTTTTGAGGTCGCTGATTATGAATTTTATCTCGAAATTGAGGGCCTGCGTGGATGAACGGTATAAGTTGACTTATATCGTTTTTGCTTTTTTAATGTTTTTGTAATCATCATCACGTAGTACATGTGTTGCATAAATTATTTTTCAAGAAAAAGCCTATTTACCTGGAAATTGAAACATTATACGAAAAAACGATATAAATCGATTTATACCGATTTACCAAATAATATATGTGTGTCATAATTTTTAAAAACTGAGTTTAGAAATTTTATTTAGAAGTAGCAATCGTCATGTATACTTCGAAAACATTTCATTATAGTACACAAGAAAGTCACAAATACTTTCAAAACGTAAATAAACATAAAATAAACATTGTAAACCCAGTTGGTCAGCGTCGAAATCAACAAGCCTTTATCAGTCTGTTACTCGCGGGACCTTTTCGAAAACACATCGCAGTTAAAAATTTTGAAAATGTCATCTACAGAGACCGATTATTCAGTGGCTGAATATAGTGTGATTGAATCTTCCAATGATGATACAAATTCAGATTCAGATCATTTGTCTACCGAAGGAGAAATGGCTAATAAAGCAGATAATAGGGGAGTAAAACGTAAACGATTTATAAGCCTTCTTAAAGACAAAAAAACAAAAAAAGGAAAAATGGAGGAAAATCGTATTTTAATCATAAAGGAGAAAAGGTAAATACTATTTTTTTGGAAAATATTTTTTTCATAATAATCAACATTTTGAGAAATTTTAAATAAAAATTTTCAGATTGATAAAAAAATAGTTGAGTCTGTACATTCATGCTGCAATAAAAAATGTAGTTTAGAAATTGAAGAAAATATTCAATCTGAATTTTGATTTAAATTTAATTTAAAAAAGCCCAATATTTTTCATAATTATATAACAATACTGTAATTTGATGGAACACACTTTTGGTATCAATAACTAAATATTTTCACCAAAAAATAACTTGTTTGATAAAACGGTATACGTCGAAAAATTAAAACATTATTATATCTTCGGTATAATTATTGTTTGGGAATTTTTTTTTTGTAATAAATGTATTAAGCAGTAAATAATATCCTTCTTTCGTTTTGTGCTTTATTATAAAGAAGAATTTGATTTATAACGTTTTCCACAAATATCTGAAACTAGATTTTTTCGACTTATACCGTTCTTCCACACAACCCGTGTAAAAAAAAAGTCTGGCGATAGTCTGGCAATAGTCTGGCCATTGAAAGTCTTGGAAAAGTCTGGCTATGGAGACTATCCCAGACTTTAAAATTTCATTAAAGCTAGACATTTTCCTGTACTTTTTTCTCTTGATTATGCCTGCATAAAAAAAAATGTCATAAAAGAAAAAATGTTTACTTCTATCTGGATTTGAACCCACGCACTTCTGCTTTCTAGGCTAACGTTTAGCCAACTGAGCTATTTAATTTTTTTTATTAAATAATTAGATTAAGGTTAAAACATTAGAATTATTAGACCTAACCTTCCAAATTTCGTTATATTTGGAATTTAGTCATTTAATAAAAACAATTAAATAGCTCAGGTGGCTAAACGTTAGCCTAGAAAGCAGAAGTGCGTGGGTTCGATTCCAGATAGAAGTAAAAATTTTTTCTTTTATGAAATTTTTTTTTTATGCGGGCATAATCAAGCGAAAAAAAGTACGGGAAAACGTCTAGCTAAAGGTCAAGCGATATATGGTAGACATTTAGCAAGACATTTTGCCGGACTTTAATGAAAAGTCTGGGATAGTCTCCATAGCCAGACTTTTCCAAGACTATCAATGGCTAGACTATTGCCAGACTATGGACAGACTTTTTTTTACACAGGAAGCCCTCAATTGTCAAATTTAAAACGGCGAATACAAAATGGCGGACCAGAATATGAGTTTTTACCCAATTTGCATGAAAGTAAATACCTCGAGGTTTCTGAAGTTGCTGATTACGTATCTAATCTCAGAATTGTGAAATCCAAAATAGTGGCACTCAAGATGGCGGATCGAAATACAAATTTTCACTTACAATTTTAACTTACATGAAAATGAACACCCCGTGGTTTTTTAGGTTGCTGATTACGAATCCGGGTAGAAAATTACAAAACACTAAATGGCGAATTCAAAATAGCGTTCGAAAACATGAAATTTCACTTCTTTTCAATAAAGAAAGATATTTGGGTTTTCTAAACCCGCTCATTAAATAATTCATATATACGAAAATAAATTAAAATTTAACCTTTTGCTATTTTTTGTCCGCCATTTTGAATTTGCCATTTTTAATTTGACAATTTTCGATTCAATTTTCAATTAAATCAGTAATCAGCGACCTCAGAAAACGCGAGATATCTGATTTCATGCAAATTGAGTCAAAATTCATATTTTCGTCCGCCATTTTGTATTTGACAATTTTGAGATTAAATTCGTAATCAACGACCACAAAAATCCCAAAGTACCAATTTTTATTGAAATCGAGAAAAATTTTACATTTTCGTCCGCCATATTGACGACGCCATTTTGAATTTCTTGATTTTGACAATAGATTCGGATTCAGCGTACCCGAAAACCCCCAAGTGTGAATTTTCAGAGAAAAACATTTTTGCCATTTTGGTCACTTTTTGTAGATTTCCCTGTGCTCCGGTATTTATGTATTAAAATTACGAATTTCACTTGATTCTTACATATTGGAGTTAAATATTGTATTATAATTGTTGAACATTTTGTAATTAATTAAAATTGGAAATTCTTATTCGAACCTTACTCGCGCATATTCTCTCGTAAATTAAAGTAAAAACTAAGTCTTAAAAGATTTTCAGCGGTGTAGCCCTCTGTGTAAACTTACACCCAGCATATTGATTTTCCTTTTTTCATTATAAAAGTTTTTAGATTCTCTACAATGTAATCGAAACAGAGTATTAAAAAAGTTCAAGCCAGATTTTATATTTTACTAAAAGTAGGCAAAAATGTCAAATGTTCAACAATTATAATATTTAAAATATTTAATTCCAATATGTAAGTATTAAGGTAACTCTATAGTTTTTTAATATTTCTCAAATCTTATAAATAATTGATAGATATATTCACGAATATATACGGAATATAATGAAATAAAATTGGAGGTCAGTTATCGTGGAAAACTAATAAATAATAATATTGAAAGTTGAGGTACTCAACAGTATCTCTTATGAGAATATTACTCATACAGACAGGAAATGAAAGAAATTTTTATTCTTAACGATCCCTGACAAAATAGCAAAACTGTGTTTTAATAAATAAATTTCCTAGCTTTCGAAAAATATTAAAATTATTGTGCATTACCATGTAAAATAAAAAGATATTAATTATTAAAGTCAGCAAAATCTTGTTTCGATGGTTAGTTTTTGAAGTCAGTAGAAATTTGGCAACGTCGCAACTTGGTCATGCAATTGGCGCGAATATCGCACTGTTTGAATTACGCCGGCAACAACCATGAATACACATTGTGGTTATTAAAATTATATAAAAATCTTTTTTGCGAAATTATTTTTTTTTTATAATCGAATAAAAATAATAAAATTAGACTTAATTATTAACTAGTTAACAATATGAAAAGTAAATAATAAATAGCAAAACATAACATAACGACCTCTGTCGGGTATGCTAAGAATGAGGTGAGAGAAAAGGAGAGAAACATTACACTGTTGCCCCGTATTAATAACAGCATCGAATCGCAGTCAAATTGACAACTTAAAATTTTTTTAATAACGCTTTATACGAACAAATTAGTACTAAATAATATGTCAGATTATGCTAAAAATTTAAAAAATATTTTTTTAATACGTTTTGTATGCCAATAAAGAATTTTAAAGAAAAGTTATTTTTGTACCTATACTGACTAGAGAGTACCTATAGAGCTACCTTAAATGAAGTTCATAATTTTAATACATAAATACATTTATTTATCTCAAATTTTGAACACGGGCTTACCCCCTCAATTAATAATAATAAAATGAAAAACTATAAAGTGAAAAATATATATGTATTCTGAAACGTTAATAAAATCAAATCAAAAACCAAAGAACAAAAAGTGCCAAAAATTATAATAATGAAAACAAATAATAATTATAAAACAAACATTGAAAAATAAATGTGTAATATATTAACAAGTAATAAAACTATTCAAACAAAGAAACTTATATCTGAAAATAAAGGCACAATAATTCACACAACAAGGCACAATAATACACTGGTACAAAAAAAATTAAAGGGACGCCTATTTTCTGTGTTAAAAAACTGGAAAATTCACTGTTGCACTTTTGCAAAAAATGATCGCAGACGATAGAAAAAAAAAACGCAAATTAAATCTGCTTCACTTTCTGACTAGTACTAGTACTAGTACTAGTTTATTAAAATTTATATGTTTTTAAAATTTAGTGAATTTTAATTAAAATACGAAGCAAACAGAAACAATTTTAAATTCTAAAATCTTTTTTGTTTGTCAGAAAAAATTGACGGAAATTTGACAGAAAAACCAGAAAAAATTTATAATTTAAATTTTTTTCTTGCATTTGATCAATTGCACGGACGAAGATATTTTTTTTCGTAAAGCAAACTCCATGCACTTAAAATTATATTTCTTAATCTTTATATTACTTTTAAATTACTTTTTCTCTCCACGACTTTTTGCAGCCAAGATATCTTGTTTTAAAGAAAAAAGTCTGATTTCCATTTGGCGACATATACCTTCCAAACTAAACACCGTACACTGACAAAAAAATTTAATGCATTCAATTAAATAAATATAATTGAAAATTATTCAATTGACTCAATTAACCTCTATAATGAATCGAACTCTTATGTAATTGATGTAAGAAAATATTAAATTAAGTTATTTTAGATTCAGTAATTCCCTGCCGGAAAATTAAGGAGCTTTTAGGCAGAAAATGTTAAATCTTCTGTTCAGCGGGCAGATTATTTAACATATTTCGAACATATTTGGAGGCTGTGGTGTGACGCTAGCTGGTTAAAATCTGTTCTAAATTCTATTATTCAATTAAAGGTAATAACGGTATAGGAACCGCGCGTTTATATACTTTATATTTTTTAACTTGTAACGTTTCCTTCTAGAGAACGAACCATTTTATTTTTATATATCTAAAATAACAAATTAAACAGTATGTTTCAACGCTACTCCAAAATATCGAAATGTAAACTACGATTCAGTATAGTCACATAACCGTTTAGGAGCTGTAAGCAGACATAAGAGGGAGAGAGAAAGAGCGTGCAAACAGCTGCGCATCTGGCTCGTCTGCGTTTAATTCGCTGCTAAACATAATTTTAACATAACATGCCAGTCTATCAAAATAGTTGGTAGTCGAAAAATCTGGGCAGACGTTAATTACAACAACATAAATGATGGTTAATTTTCCAGCAGGGTTATTTCATTCAATTCATGGTTTAATACATTTAATTTCAAGCCTTACAGAGTTCATTATATAGTTATTAGAACAAATATTTTATATTATAGATGTAAGAAAATATATTTAATTAAATATTATATATTTCTTGGTTAAATTTCTGATTCAATAAATTATTTTTCTGCCCTCCGGCCCCGAAAGCGCAACTTCCCGGCTGCTGCGCGAGAGGAAGTTGTAACTTTCGGGGAACGTCGAGCAGAAAAATAGTATATGTACCTAGCCCTAGATAATAAGAAAGCCACAGATCACGTGTTTATCTACCGCGGCATCGCCTCGGTCGACTATTACGTGTGATCTAAGACAATTTCTTATTATGCAGGGCTAGGTACGTACTATACTATCAACAAATTCCATGAATTAAATATGTAATAAAGCAGATGCCATTAAGTAATAAACTTTCAATTAAGTGAAATATTAGAATTCATCACGCTCTATTTACACCAAACAAAATGTAATTGAGTGAATTCAATTATTTAATCAGCATGTCCCATTAATATATTTTATTGACTACATTACAGATATTTTGACGAGACAATTAAATATTTCATAAAACCTATTAATTTTAGGTGAATGTAAATAAACATTTGCCCTGTTGAAAAGACATCATAAAATCCTATAAAAAAAATTGATATTTTTATCGGAACGCCGATAAAACGTTTATCGTAATATATCGGGTTATATTTCTTTAATCAGATTTTATAATGATTTCCTTATAAACGAGAATGGTAAACATTTTACTTAATATTTTATAAGTTTTTACTTATAAAGTAGGTATAAATTTCTATGAGGTAATCATGTTTAAAGAATTTTATAGAGATTTACCTATACAAGTATTTATAAGCATTTTTCGGTTATTACCAAGTATATTTTGCTATAGGAATACATCATGTTAAAAAGATAGAACCGTTATGATACTGTAACAGGGCTTTCTAATTCCGTATTGTATAAGGCAATTTCTATAAACACCTTTCATAATTTTTATGAGAAAAATACTATACAAAGTAAGGTTAAATTTAGTGATGATTTCCTGATAAAAATTATATAAGCTTTTATAGCAATGTTACCATAAATAAATATTTTTTTCGTTTTAAACTAGTGGAACGTAAGTCGGTTGTTTATAAGGAATCCCCGGTGCAAATACACACATTAATCACTATAAAAAATACAAGTTATAGTATTTTATAATGAGAATCCCATGGATTCGAATAACCTCAATATAAATATTTATAAGAACTAATAAGACAAAGTTCATAATAAAACAATTGTAAAACAATAAATTTATCGGGATCTATAATACAAAATGAAATTGGATTTTATGATGCGAAATAAAAGTTATAGTATTTTATAATAAGAATTCCATCGACTCCCAAAAAGATTTATATGAATTAATATGATAAAATACATAATGCAAAAATTGCAATAATAAATTTATCGGGATTTATAATACAAATGAAGATGAGTTTTATAAAACAAAATAGAAGTTATAGTATTTTATAATGGGAATCCCACAGATTCGAATAACTTCCCTGAAAGATTTATAAGAATTAATAAGATAAAATACATAATTGATAAAATGTATAGCAATAATTTTATCGGAATTTATAATACAAATGTAGTTGGATTTTTTAAGTCTCAATAAAATTTCCAGTATTTTATAATAATAAAGCCGTGGAATCGAATATAATAAAATCTTTGAATTTGCTTATATTTATAGATATTTATATATCCTAGTAAAGTACTTTATATGATTTAATTGTAGTGCTTTACTAAATTTTATTAAATGCTACAATTAAATCAATAGTTTAAGGATAAAGTATCCTATAAAAGGCTATAAACAAAAGCAAATTAAATAATCTTTTTGTTATAGTCAATAGAATCCATGGGATTCTTATTATAATAAATATTATAACTTTTATTTCGACTCATAAAATCCAACTTCATTTGCATTATAAATTCCGATAAATTTATTGTAGCAATTTTTGCATTATGTATTTTATCTTATTAATTTTTAAAAATCTTTTATGAAAGTTATTCGAATCCATGGGATTCTCATTATACAATACTATAAGTTTTATTTAGTCTCAATTTAAATTCAGGATGTGTAGGTAAAAAGCCACCCTAGTTTACCAATAACGGTAAATGTCACGTTTCTTACTTATCTGAATATACCTTTACGACATGTGCATGTAATATACCCAATTAAGTCACAATTAAATCGGCGAAACGTGGATTCCGGCAGTGCTATAATAATCTCAGTGCATCCGCATATATTGAGTCAAAATCAGTACACAAAGGCATGTTTCTAATTATTAGAATTATTATTTCTATATTTCTAGATATACTTTTTTTACAAAGAATAACAGATTTTTTTCTACAACATATTACATGTACTTAACCTAATTGTAGGTTAAGCACGTGCTTAATGATTAATTATTGAAGAAAAAAATTAAGTTAAATTAAAATAATAAGCTAAGCTTTAAAATAGTAAACGTATGTTTTCATTGGTAATTTCTGATTTTAACACGTTGACCTGATAAAGTTTATCATATTTTATCAGGCTTACCAATTTATCGTGTTTCATCTGGTTAACCAGATAAAATTCATCTTTTCTTATCAGTTTAACTCGATAAATTTAATCATGTTTTATAAGGTTTTATTGGAAAACCTCATACAGTTTTTAAATTAATTTTAGTTGTACAAATGTACACTCTGTCAGTGACGTTTTTAATTAACTATCGGAGGGTCTTTTTTGTATATCTGGGCCTTGTTAGTTTTATTTATTTATCATTGTTATTGTTATTATTAATTATAATTAATATATGATTTCATTTTTAATTTCTGATTTTAACACGTTGACCTGATAAAGTTTATCATATTTTATCAGGTTTACTTGATACAATTTATCGTGTTTCGTCTGGTTAACCAGATAAAATTCATCTTTTCTTATCAGTTTAATTCGATAAAATTAATCATGTTTTATAAGGTTTTATTGGAAAACCTCATTCAAAATGAACAGAAAAGGGATGTCGGTGTATGGATTGGCCAAAAAATGTGGGATTTAAGTAGAAAACCTAGAGCACCACGTACAAATAACAACATTAAGAAAAGTCTGTCAAAATCAAAAAGAGCAGTCTCAAAAAAAAAAAAAAAAAATAAATAAAATAAGGGAAAAGACGAAAATACTATCGAAGAAAGTATTAAAGATAGTAGTGAAGATTTAGATGATACGACTGCAGGAAGTAATTGCAGTAGTAGCAGCAATAGTGAAGATGAAGATAATTGAAACGATGACATCGAAAAGAACGATCCAAATTCTTAATTAACTTAAATTTCCCCATTTTTTATGAAGTTTAAGAGTAGTTTTAGAGTATAGTAATTGTTACCAATCAATTTACACTGAATTCAAATTTATTCTTTCATTACTGATGCAATCTTCTCGCTGTGGAATTTATATATGTATTAATTTTCTTAAAAACTTTCTTTCATTCGTCTTTTAATTTTATAAGTGTCAATTTGCAGTGCCTTATTTATTCTGCAAGGAGAGAAAAAATTGGTTACGGCTACAGAACGGTTCGGTGAACGGAAGACAGTAACGTTCAATTTGAATTATTCTTACTTAACCTATTATGTATTGAGTACCTTTTTCTCTCCGTGTGATTTAACTAATAAGATAATAAAGAAATTATTAGTTAACACCAGTATTATCTATTTATTATTTTATTTAAATTTATATTGAATTATAAAATAATTCCTTAAAAATATTTACGTATAATTTAACTTAAAAAAATGTATCAATACAATCGTAATTTTTTGACATTAATTTATTTATTTTCATACCCTGTGAATTGCAATTGCTTATTGTACTTATTTATGTAAAATAAACTACGTAGCCCAGTAAATAATTTACTAAAGATTCCTACAGAATTTCTATTTATCCTATAACATGCGATAATCAATTTGTAAAGTACAGAAGCAGTACGATAAAAACTGGTAAGAGTTACTTAATTTTATCTCCATATGCCATAGAAATTCCTATTGGTATAGCAAGCGAATCAATGAACACTCGATTGCATTTCCCATAAATTACAGTTGGCTGATATACTACTTTATGTATAATGCATTATAATCCCGATAAACTGATGAAAAAAGATTCCCATAGAATTTGTATTTATCCGATAAAATGCGATAATCAATTTGTAAAGTACAGGAGCAGTACGATAAAAACTGGTAAGAGTTACTTAATTTTATCTCCATATGCCATAGAAATTCCTATTGGTATAGCAAGCGAATCCATGAACACTCGATTGCATTTCCCATAACTTACAGTTGGCTGATATACTCCTTTATGTATAATGCATTATATATCCCGATAAACTGTTGAAAAAAGATTTCTTTAGATTTTGTATTTATTCTATAAAATGCAATAATCAATTTGTAAAGTACAGGAGCAGTACGATAAAAACTGGAAAGAGTCACTTAATTTTATCTCGATATGGCATATAAATTCCTATTGGTTTAGCAAGCAAATAAATGAACACTCGTTTGCATTTTCTATAAATTACAGTTGGCTGATATACTACTTTATGTATAATGCATTATACAGGGTGTCAATTAAGTCCCGGGACGGCTGAATATTTTCAGAGGTAAAGTAATTCTGATAAAGGTCAAGGTCATTTCTTAAGTAACTTTCAACGAGGAATCTAATGGTGACATTCACTTTGACCTTGGACTTGACCTTGAAGGTTATTTCAAGGTCAACGGTTTTTTTTTAAATAGGAACTCCCATTTTTAAGACTGGTAATCGATAGAGCGGGAAATTTTACATTCAGATACGTAATTAAGTCAGAGCTAGTGTTTGAACTTGAGGGTTACTCCAAGGTTATTTACACTCCAGCAAGGTTCTTAGATACCTCTGAATATTTTTGCAAGCGGTAAAGCTATTCCTCGTGTAACTTTCAACGAGAAACTCAATGGTGACCTTATACTTGACCTTGGACGTGACCTTCAAGGTTATTTCAAGGACACCTATTGTTTTTAATGGAAATCTTCATTTTTTACACTGGCAATCGATAGAGTGGGAAATTTCTTTTCGAAAATAGTATTTGACGTGATCTTTAGAAGGTCAAATCAAGGTCAATTTTGAATAAACAGTCAAAATATTGTCGTATTCAAACTTTAGAGGATTTATGAAAGACTAAATGTTTGAAAAAGTTTTGAAACCAACAACATCGACCACCTTGACTTTGAGATCAGCTTTGCACATTATTTGAAAGTTCAAGCACTTTTTAAATTAATAACCTTACTATCGCCCTTATTCTTACTTTTAGCGTTACCCAGAAACAACGACTCAACGGCTGATCCTCCGAGGCCACAGCGCCGTGGCGGGACGAGGATGCCAAAGGGCGCGGGGGGTGGCTGTTGCCCAGTGCAGTCGGAGCTGTTGAGCCGTCACAACATCACTACACACTAACACCCCACCCACACCATTCACACCAACAATCATGGACACAAACACAAAGAAAAGCGAGTACACCGTGTCGTCTCGCACTGAGCTCCCTAGCTCAAAGGTACTTTCTGCAGGGACAGGGCCCCTAGGACCCGGGACCTGTGAGGAAGGTAGGACGCAGATGGAGGTCTGTACGACGACAGAGGCGGGGCTAAGCTCTTCTTCGGGCAGCGAAATCCCGCTGACGTCGGCCGCGCGGACTGACTCTGCGGAAAATAAAAATAGGAAAAAGATCTCCGGAGCGGAGAGGAAGAGGCGACTGAAGAGGCGGGAGCAGGCGGGCCAATTAGGCCCTGCCGGCTCCGCGGCTGACACACCCGCCCTCCTCAAAGCACCAGGGGAGTCTTTAAAAAGGAGTCGGGGGGAAAGATCCTCAGGGGATTCTACCCCCAGACAGGTTAAAAAAATGAATGAAGGCGCCACCTACAGTCAGGCGACAGCCAGCGATCTCAAGTTGGCTGTCGTTCCTGAGCTGTACCCGGAGGTGCGCCTGTCGGAGGAGCAGGGGAAGTCGGTCCTGAGAGCGCTCGAAAAAGCGATCGATGAGATCACGGAGGGCCGATTCCCCTGCTTCAAGGATAACTGGCAGATGCGGGGGCGAGAATTTTTCATTGCGCCACCCTAGCGGACAAGGAGTGGCTGACTAGCAGCGCTCCTAAGTGGACCCCTTGGGAGGGCGCCAAGCTCCGAGTAGTGGAGCAAAGCGCCCTCCAAAAGATGGAGAGGGCGACGGTTTTCGTCGAGGGGGAGCACGCTGCGGAGGTGATTCTGAAGCGAATGGGGCAGCAGAATGAAACTCTGCGGGCCCAGGAGTGGAGGGTGGTCACCTCCTGGCTTGCGAGAGACGAAGTGAAGGGCACTGTGGGGACGGCGGTGCGCTTGCTTATGGAGGAGTCTGAGGTGGAGGCGCTGAGGGCGCTGAACTTCAGACCCTTCTGTGGCGGGGGCAGAGCACACGTCGTTCTCCACAAGGGGAAAGGAGTAGGAGAAGGAACGGGGGAGAGGGCGGAGCAACCCGCCCAGACAACGGCGGCCGGGGGAGCCGTCCCTTAAGGAAAAAAAAAAAAAAAAAAAAAAAAAAAAAAAAAAAAAAAAAAGGAACAATGATCCCAGCAAGAATTGCGGGGACCGATATTCCTTTTATTCAAATTAACTTGCATCACTGCAAAGGCGCTTCAGCGGTTCTAGCTAAGTGCATGGCAGAGATGCAAACAGGTATCGCCTTGATCCAAGAACCTTGGATCAGTGCGAGTGGAAGGGTGGCAGGATTAGGGGGCTGTGGACGGCTCTTCCGGGCGGCGGGTGAAGGGCGGGTGCGTACCTGCATTCTCCTAAAAGGCGTTCAGGGGGAGATCTGGCCTCTTCACTGCCATAAGGATCTAACCACGGTTATTGTAAAGAGAAGTACTGGGGGAGGAGCTGAGGAAAGTATCATCCTAGCCTCGGCATACTTCCCAAGTGACTCAACGGACTCACCACCCCCGGTGGAGGTGAGAGCACTGATCGAGGACTGCCGCAGAAGCGGCAGGGAAGCATTGATAGGGTGCGACGCAAACGCACATCACCTTGTGTGGGGCAGCTCCGACTGCAACGAACGAGGTGAGAAGCTGCTGGAGTACCTCTGCTCGACGGAACTTGACATGCTCAATAGAGGTAGGGTTCCGACGTTCAGAGACTGCAGGAGAGAGGAGGTTATCGATATCACCCTGGCTACGAGGGGGATCGTTTCAAGGGTTCGGGGATGGAGAGTGGCGGATGAGGTCTCCATGTCGGACCATGAACAGATCCGCTTCGAGCTAGGGGAGTTAGCCAAGGAGGCAAGGTTCAATAGGAATCCCAGGAAGACAAACTGGGAATTGTACCGCAGCCGTCTGGCAGAAAAGCTTCCAGACGACGCGGGAAGGTTAAACACCATAGAGGACATTGAAAGGTTTTGTGGCAGGATCCAATCTGCCATAATAGGTGCCTTTGAGGATAGTTGCCGTCCTACGATGCGCGGACAGAGTAAAAGTGCGCCCTGGTGGACACCCCGGTTGGGTGCCCTGCGTAAGGAGGTCAGCAAACTGTTTAACAGATGGAAGAAGAAAAGAAGCTCTGAGGAACTGGCAACCTACAAGGAGGCCAGGAGGGAGTATAAAAAGGCTCTCGAGACGGCCAAAAGGGAAGGCTGGAAGCGGTTCTGCGAAGAACTGAACAGCATCCCGGACACGGCCAGGCTCAATAGAATCCTTGCCAGGCCGGCGGGAGGAGCGCAGCTACAGATTAGGAAATCCTCAGGGGAATGGGCATCTGACAATGTGGAAGCTCTTAAGTGCCTGTTGTCGGCCCATTTCCCAGGGTTAGGATCGCAGGATCTGCCAGAGCAATCTACAGCTGAGTTTTCTGGACAGGACTGGGCAGTGGCGGATCAGTATGTATCCAGCGATAGGGTCAAATGGGCCATTAGCTCTTTCGAACCCTATAAGGCAGCAGGGGCCGACGGCATTTTTCCAGCTCTACCGCAAAGGGGAGTGGATTTACTGTTGGAACCGCTGATAAAAGTCTACAAGGCTTGTCTGGCGTTTGGCTACGTACCAACCGAATGGAAGAAGGCTAAGGTTATCTTTATACCGAAGCCCGGTAAGCAGGCACATGAAAACGTCAAGGACTTTAGACCAATAAGTCTTACGTCGTTCATGCTGAAGACCCTAGAGAGACTGGTGGACCGAGGAATCAAGGATGGTCCCCTAACGACTCGCCCTCTGCACGCTGCACAGCATGCTTACAGAGAGGGCAAGTCGGTGGAATCAGCACTTGACGAGGCAACCACCAGAATCAAGAAGGGGATGAAAAACAAGGGCATGGTGCTAGCTGCGTTCTTAGACGTAGAGGGTGCCTTCAATTTCACGACTGGGAGGAGTATATGCCGAGGTGCGGAGAGGCATGGTATTCCCAAGTCTCTTGTGAGGTGGCTACATAGCTCCCTAACAGGGAGAGTAGTTGAGGCACAGTGGGGGTCGGCGATTGGAGGCGGCCGGGTGTGGAGGGGCTGTCCACAGGGCGGCGTACTATCACCCACGGAGTGGTCTCTGGTCGTAGACGAACTGCTGGTCAGGTTGAATGAAGTGAGCATTTATGCTCAGGCTTACGCCGATGACGTCTTAATCCTGGTAATGGGACGCGACGAAGGAACACTAGCAGGCCTGATGAATTTTGCTTTAGGCATAGTGGAAGCATGGTGCAAGGAAGTGGAACTGTCCGTTAACCCTGACAAAACGGTACTAGTCAACTTCACCACCAAATATAAGGTAAAGAAACTGGAACCCATTAAGCTCTTCGGTAAATCACTCTCATTGTCGCATGAGGCGAAATATTTGGGGGTGATCTTTGATTCGAAGCTGAACTGGGGTAAACACTTGGAGAGCAAGAAAAGGAGCTTTACGGCTGCTTTCTGGGCTTGCAGGAGAGCCTTTGGGGCAACTTGGGGTCTGAAACCCAAGATGATCATGTGGCTTTATACAGCGGTCCTTAGACCAAGGCTTTTGCATGGGGCCATCGCTTGGTGGCCTCGATGCAAATTGAAGACAGGTAACCTGCTTCTAGATAGATTGCAAGGTTTGGTTACAAGGGGCATAATGGGAGTTAGAAGGTCTACACCACTGAAGGCTTTAGAAGTGATGCTGGACCTCCCGCCTCTTGGGGCACTGGTTAGAGCGGCAGCGCTAAAGGCTAAGATTAGAGTTTCAAAGGACTGGCCTATGCACGAAGACGCTGAGATCATCGAATGTATTGACTCGGATCAGAAGCGAGGTGCTAGGCTGGATAAGGTCACTCGCTGCTACAGGTTCGAAAGAAACTTCGAGGTAGCGAGCTCACAACAAAAGGAAGAGGACCAGCCAGGCTTTAGCTGGTTCACGGACGGTTCTAAGAATGAACTGGGAGTAGGTGCGGCCGCGTGGCTAAAGGGGAGCAGCAGAGAAATCGTGCTCTCATTATCGCCATACGCCACGGTTTTCCAAGCGGAAGTGAGGGCTATTAGGAGCTGTGTGGAGGTCATGCTTGATGAGGAGTGGACAAACCAATGGGTTGTCATACACTCGGACAGTAGGGCCGCCATCGCGGCTCTCAGCAAAGTGACAATTACCTCATCGGAGGTTTTGGCGTGCAGGATATCGCTTGACATCCTGGCGAAGAGATGCGCCGTCAAGTTGAAATGGGTAGCTGGACATGCAGGCATTCGAGGAAATGAGAAGGCTGACAGACTGGCTAAAAGGGGCGCGGCGGGGCTCAGGGCGATTGCCGTGGAGACGGCTCTACCAGGATGCGAACTGGACAGCAGAGTGCAAACCTGGATTAGAAAGGAGCAGATCAGTAAATGGATAGGGTGCCAGGACTGCAGACACACCAAAGCATTTATCGCAGGGTCTGTCCCGGCTGGGTGGGTAGGCGAGCTGTTGACTCTCCCCAAAAAGGACATTAGGAAGGTAGTGGAGTGGTTGACGGGTCATTGCGACCTATCACACTTTAGAAAAAGGATAGGACTAGGCGCTGAGAATGCCTGCAGACTCTGTGGGGAAGGGGAGGAAACTCCCATGCATCTCTTGTGCCACTGCCCCAGACTAATGGGAGGCAGGCGGAGAGTGTGGGAGGAGTGGTTCCTCGAACCTGAAAGGGTCTGCCCTCTGGGGCTTAACAGGCTTCTCAGACTGATTAATCACATAGGGGGGTTGATGGGAGATGAATGATGAGGAGACCGAGCGCAATGGGTTAAATGGCCTAGGTGCATCACCTGCATGTCCCCGCGAGGGGCCGTGGGTGCGTTTCCGTTCTGACATCGACTATCGACTATCGACTATGTATTTTGTAAATAGATTTTTTAATCTACAGGGTGTTCGAAATGTTCCGGACCCCCCACTTATAACATAAAGTAAGCATTTTGGAAAAAAATGTTAAATACAAAAGTTGTTACGTTTTGAAGGTTGAACTAAATGATGACCTTGGATTTGTTATTGGTTATCATTTTCAAGGTCATTTAAAGGTCATCTTCAGTTTTTTAAATAGGGACCCCTATTTTTTATTTCAGATTCTGAAAGAGCACAAAATTTTACATCTGGATATGTATCCACGTTATGGCTCAAAATGACCTACAGAGGTCATTTAGTGGTTAAATGATTATTTAGTAGCAGAAAGCCAAGAAATCCCGATTATTAAGAACTTTGGGTGTATTTGACGAAAAGAAAAAAAAAATTTCGTACTTTAATACTAAAGTACATAATTTGATTTTCTAGGACGAACTTTACGGTCACTTTAAAATTGGCCTTCATTTTTAAGGTTATTTTAAAGTTATCTTCAGCTTATTAAAAAGGGACTCATTTTGTATTCCGGATTCTGGAGGAGCATTAAATTTTAGGTCTGGAGATATGTACAATATCCACGTCATGGCTCGAAATGATCTACATAGGACACTTGGGGGTTATTAATTTCAAAAGCAAAATAATCTAACCGTTTTACATGAACAGTTTTTATTGCAATAATTTTTTGCAAGGGTTACGAGTTTCTACGCATGATTCATAGCATTTTCAGGATCGTTACTTGTACCTTAGAAGATTTTGCTCACTATTCTTTTTAGGAATCAGTTCATTTATAATTGTTAATTAACAATTGTTTACTCCTATTTACTTTTCTGTTTTAAAGAGTTAAGTGAAGTTCTCTTACTTCGAAATTCAGATAATTGTATTAATTTTCAATAATTGTACTTTTAATCATAGTGAAAAATGGCACATCTTACTGAACGAGAAAGAATATCTGTTTGAGAAATTGCTGATGTAAAGGATTGGGTAGTTACAGCGGGCGGGGACATTAAATAAATACACGTCGTTTATGAGCACTTTGATTTATTGCGCCTCTAGTATAGGCGAGCATACCTTAACCTCTGTGTTTGTGTATGTGTGAGATGTGTAAATGAGCTGAATAATCTTGAAAGCTGAGCTGGTACTATGTGGCGATGAGCTGGAAAATGCAGTGCAGATGAAGTAGAGCAGTAGTTGAGCAGGATGATAAAAAAAGCGGGGTTGAGCGGGTCAAAAAAGCCTTAAAAGTAGAGAGCACGTCCGTTTCCTTTCAGAGCTGGTTGTAGAGAGAGAGCTAAGATGGCGTCGAGAGACGCTATCTTGCCGCGAAGACTCGCTTGAGTGCGTGCGCAAGTTCTCAGCGCCATCTGGCCCTGCCGAGTTTCTAGCGCGCGCAATTCAAATGGAGAAATCGCGAACATTCCGCCCGCATCATCAACGCCTTTGATGATTGAGTCCAAGAGCGATGTCGAGATGAATTGCAAAGGCTGGGTCGTAAATCCAGTCAGTGCAAGCGGAGATGATGAGCAGTGCAGCAGGGTCGTAAATCCTTCTGCAAGAGCAAGTGAAGATGAGAAGTGCAGCAGGGTCGTAAATCCTTCTGCAAGAGCAGGGCGAAGAGATGAGAAGTGCAGCAGGGTCGTAAATCCTTCTGCAAGAACAAGTAAAATGATGAGAAGTGCAGCAGGGTCGTAAATCCTTCTGCTAGAGCTATATGATGTTGAGTTTGAGCGTTGATCGTGTGAAGTCCAATTTGTTGAGCTGAGCACAGTACCAAATGGGGCGTAAATCCACGTGGTTGAACATTATCCGTAACTGGGTCGTAAATCCAGTTAGGCTTGAGCTGAGTCGTCTGAGTTCTCCTTTGGCAGTAGAACTGGCAGCAGAGCGAGTTTTGTAATTGGACAAGTGATCGTTGAGGTAGCGGTTCGGAGCGTCACTACCCTAGTAAGCCCATCCTGTCCTGGATGGAGCTGAGTAATGCGAACGAGAGGCCATTTTGCAGGTGGCAACCGTTCGTCGGTGAGAAGAGCCATAGAGCCGATCTTGAAGTGGTGAGCTGGATGATGCCACTTGGAGATGGCTTGCTGGCGGTGCAGGTAGTGAGTCGACCATTGATTCCAGAAAGTCTGGAGACGTTGCTGGATGAGCTGCCATCTTGAGAGTCGAGCAGAGTTGAGATCGATGAGAGAAGGTTCTGGAACACAATTTAGAGCTGAGCCGATGAGAAAGTGTCCTGGGGTGAGTGCTGTAACGTCCGAAGGATCATCACTGAGCGGTTCGAGCGGTCTGGAGTTGAGAACAGCCTCTATCTGAGTCAGAAGAGTTGTAAGTTCTTCAAACGTCAGAAGCGTCTCTCCAACAGTGCGTCCCAAGTGAAACTTGATAGATTTCACGAGCGCTTCCCACTTGCCACCCTTGTGTGGAGCAGAAGGAGGGATGAATTTCCAATGAGTTCCTTGAGTAGCGAGAGCAGATGAAATGAGCTGATGATCTTGAGAAGCTTGATTGAAGAGTCTAGTGAACTGAATTGTGGCTCCTTGAAAGGTGGTGCCGCCGTCTGAATACATGACTTCAACCATTCCGCGTCGAGAAGTGAAGCGACGGAAGGCGGCCAAGAAGCAGTCTGCTGAGTAGTCAGTCACGACTTCCAGATGAGCTGCTGAGGTGTTGAGACATATGAAGACGCAAATCCAGCCTTTATCTGTTTTGCATCCTCGTCCCTTCCACGTCTTCATCGTGACTGGTCCCGCGTAGTCTACTCCGGTATGGAGGAAGGCTCGTGTGGGAGTGACCCGTGAAATTGGGAGTTGCCCCATGAGCTGCTGAGCCTTTATGCCTCGTTGCCGGGCGCACGAGACACATCTGAGAATGTGAGCCTTGACTGACGCTCTCCCTCCTATAATCCAACACGTCTGCCGGAGTTTAGCAAGCGTCAATTGAGTACCTCCGTGAAGAGTTGAGCGATGAGCTGAATCTATGAGGAGTGTGGTGAGTTGTGAGTGGCGAGGCAAAATTGCAGGGTGTTTCTCTTGGAAGCTGAGTGATGATAATTCTAGCCTTCCACCAACACGAATCACTCCCTCAGAATCGATGAAGGCAGTCAGACGAGTAAACGGATGACCAGATGAGAGCACTGCACCCTTGTCGAGCTGTCTAATTTCTTGAGAGAAGTAGGCTGCTTGAGTTGCGCGTATCCAGAAAAGCTGAGCCTGTTGGATGCGTTGAGCGTCGTAGAGCGGTGAAATTTTGAGCTGTCTCCGGAATGCATCTCTTGCTCTAAAAATGAGTGATGTTACAATTAATAATTTGTTTAATGAGGAGTACTTGAAAATGAGGTCCCAGTGATATGTGGGTTGTTGAGCTGTAGCAGCAAGAGTGATTCCAGGTCTAGCTGCAATAGCAGCCTCGTCTGAGTGATAAGATGGTTGATGAGGCCATTGAGCTGAGTCGAGCACGATCCATGGAGGACCGCTCCACCAGAGTGGGCGAGTTCTAAGTTGAGCTGTGGTGATGCCTCGAGAGCCGCAATCTGCTGGATTTGCTATGCCAGGTACATGTCGCCAGGTGGTGTTAGTTGTGCACAATTCTTGAATTTGGGCAACTCTGTTCCTGACAAAGTCCTTCCAACGACTTGCTGGTGAGTTGATCCACATGAGCGTGACTTGAGAGTCCGTCCACAGATGAGTGGCGTCGATCTTCACTTGAAGAGACGATTGAGCAGCCTTGATGAGCCTTGCAAGCAATAGAGCAGCTGTGAGTTCTAACCGAGGGATGGTTAGTCTCTTGAGTGGCGCGACTTTTGTTTTTGAGCAAATTAGTGACGTCCTTGAGCCTGTGGAGGGTGAGTGGACGACTAAGTAGACTACTGCTGCCATAGCGTCCTGAGAAGCATCCGAGAATCCGTGGAGTTCGATAGTTGAAAAACTCCAAGTCCCAAACCAACGTGGAACTGAGATGCTGGCCAGCTTAATTAGATCCTCTCGAATGGTGAGCCATCTTGAGCATACTTGAGCTGGAAGTGGATCATCCCAGCCAAGTTTGAGTAGCCAAAGTTCCTGTAGAAGAATTTTTGCATTAATGATAACTGGTGAGACAAACCCCAATGGGTCGAAAATCTGAGCAACTTCTGACAAGATGAGCCGTTTGGTGAGCCGTCCAAAATGAGATGAGAACTTTGATGTGAAAGTAAATGTATCTTCCTTGGGAAGCCATTTCAATCCGAGTAGAGAGGTTTCGCAATCGTCGAGAGTGAGTGGTGAACCATCAGTTGGTGAAGCAACCAACAGTTTCTCGTGAGTTGCATGCCATTTTGATAAAGGAAATCCGCCCGCATTGCAGAGCTGGGTTACTTGCTGGGCGATTTCCTTGAGCTGATCTGGATTATCTGCTCCCCCAAAGATATCATCAACATATCTTCCTTGCTTGAGCGAGGGAACAGCGAGCGGATACTTATAGCCTTCATCGTTGACGAGCTGCAACAAGGCTCGTGTAGCGAGAAAGGGAGCAGCCTTGGTCCCGTATGTGACCGTGGTGAGCTGAAAATCCACCTCTTGACGATCATGGTTTCTCCAGATGATCCTTTGAAGATCCCAGTCGTCTGGATGCACTTTGACTTGTCTGTACATCTTGACAATGTCAGTGGCAAACAAATGATGAAAATGGCGGATCCAGATGAGCACCTCAGTGATGTTGAGCAGCAGATTTGCACCAGTGTGCATGATGTCATTGAGCGACTTTCCAGAGGAGGTTGAGCATGAGCCATTGAACACAACTCTAAGCTTGGTGGATGCGCTGTTTGGTTTGAGCACACCATGATGTGGCAGATAGAACGGTGAGAAATCCGACGTTGACGTCGTGTCCACCTTCTTCATGTGTCCCAGAGCTGAATATTCTTCCATAAAAGCAGTGTAGAGCGTGTCCAATGTTTCATCTTGAGTGAGTTTTCTTGACATCCGAGCGAGGCATTTTGATGCCGTTGAGCGTGAGTGTCCAAGAGCTGCAGGATCCTCTTTGAGCGGAATTCGGACGATGTACCTGCCAGTTGCATCTCTGGAGTGCGTGGAGAGAAAATGTTGTTCACACTCTTCCTCTTCAGGACTCAGGCTGTGGTTTGAGTCACCGCTGAGCTCTTCCTGCATCCAGAATTTGCTGAGCAGTTCGTGGAGATCGTCATCTTGTTTGACAATGTCATGATGAGCCGAGACAGATTTGGCAAGTTGAGTTTGAGAGGGTCCAATAATGAGCCATCCAAATATTGATGACTGAGCGACTGGAGTTCCTGGGTGAGCTTTGATAATGCTGGAGTTGACAACGATTCCGTAATAATCAGCTCCGATGATTATATCCACTGGTCGTGGCTGGAAATACTGTTCATCTGCAAGATCTAAATTTGTTAAATGCGGCCAATGATGGTGGGTGATCTTGGCGTATGGTGTCATTGAGGTGACCGCTCGCAGAATTTGAGCCTCAATGATGACAGCCTCTCTGGTGAATCTTGATTGTAGAGTGAGCTGAGCTGAGCCGAGTGTTTGAGCTGATTTACCCCCTCCAATTCCGTGTATCGTCAACGATGAAGCACGACGGGGGAGCTTGAGCTGGTGAACTAAACGTTCGGTTACAAACGTTAATTCTGAGCCGGAATCGATGAGCAGACGAACAGGATGGTTGAGCAGTTGAGTTTTTACATGAGCGATGGCTGTGCCTAATAATGTTGCTTCTGAGCCGTTGACATGCGATGAGCTGAGTGGTGGGTTGAGCAGAACAAATTGAGATGAGCAGTCTTGATTCTTGAGTGGTGAGCCGACGATTGCACCAACACTTCACTGTTGTTGAGCTGATGTTGAAGGTTGAGCCTCTTGTGAAGAGCTGGGCTGCTGAGGAGGCACTGGAGCTGTTTGTAGAGCTGACGATGGTAGTTGAGTACGAGCGGGGGCGTGAAGCATGGTGTGATGTTTTTGATTGCACACCTTGCAAGTAGTGGTGCTCTTGCATGCACTGATGTTGTGCCTTCCCAGGCAATTGTAACACAGCCGCTTGTTACGTATTACCTCCTTGCGTGCTGGAACATTCATGGACCGGAATTGCGGACACATGACTATAAAATGCGGCTGCTGGCACTGATCACATGGGTGAGCTGTGTGACCTAAACTGTAAGCCACAGTCTTTGATTGAGCAGATGGCATAGCTGCGTTGGCTACGTTGGATGAGCGTTGTTGAGCTGGCTTGGATTTAGCAGTGTCCTCTTCCACCCTCTCGAGAGCTCGTGCTCGAGATTTGAGGAAATTCTCCACTTGATCGGAGGATGGAAGCTCGTTAGATGAGCCGAGAGAATGCTCCCAAGTCTCCTTCGTTGCTCGATCCATGTTTCTGACCGTCAAGTGAGTCAGAAGAATATCACCCAGCTGGTCGGTAATGTTGAGCGCTGCTAAACCCTTCTTGACTTGGCCAAGGGTGATCTCCAGGTCGTGTAGTCCTTGAGCTGATTTATTGGTGAGCGGCTTCATATCAAGCAGTTGATTAAGCAGGGACCCCACTGCGAGCCGTTTGTTCTCGTAGCGCTCAGTCAGCTGAGCCCAAGCTGGTTCTAATGAGCGGTCGTTGATGGGAAATCCGGAGATCACCTGAGCTGGCTCTCCCGACAAACAGCTGCTGAGGTAGTGGAGCTTCTCAACTGGCGCGAGGTCGACTTTATCCATGATGAGGCTTTTAAACAAATCTCTGAAGTGGGGCCAATCCGCATACTCTCCTGAGAATGTTGGCAAGCTGATGTCGGGGAGCTTTGAGTGTCGCTGAGCTGAGCTGGGCATGAGTTCTGGCGGACCTGGAAGAGGGCATGGACGCTGCCCCTGACGTCCACATCGTCTCGATGATTCTTGCTCTTGTGTAGATTTTTCCAGCAGAGCGTTGGTTTGTTGTCTTGCATTCGATGAGCAGACTGGCAGGAGGGGACTCGGTTGCCGTGAGTTGTTCGTAAATTTCCACCAGGACCGAGTGGCCTCATGTCTTGAGCATTGCAGAGTCCTCTGGAGTTCCCTTGGAGGCTGGAAGCGTGACACACGGGGTTGGTACCTGGTCACTCTCCTCAGGAACGCTTGAGCGAGAAGATGAGCGGCTCCGATGCATTGGAGCTTCAGTGTTGGCTGGTGGGACGAGCAATTGCAGTGGTGGAAGTTGCGATGGACCAGGACTTTTCCATGTCGCCGACGGAGGAGGCTGGACTGATGGGCTTGAAGTCCTCTGCCTTCTTGTCGTCTGCCATCGCAAAAGTGAGCAGGAGGTAGCAGCTAATGAGCGGAAGAGGTGAGCGGTCTGTAGCTGCTTGTTATCTTGAGAGCAGTTTAACCTTAAAAATGAGCCACGTGTCACTTATTTGCACACACACACGCCTCGCTGTACACTACCCATATCCGGCTCGAAGGACCAATGTTTGAGAAATTGCTGATGTAAAGGATTGGGTTAGTTACAGCGGGCGGGGACATTAAATAAATACACGTCGTTTATGAGCACTTTGATTTATTGCGCCTCTAGTATAGGCGAGCATACCTTAACCTCTGTGTTTGTGTATGTGTGAGATGTGTAAATGAGCTGAATAATCTTGAAAGCTGAGCTGGTACTATGTGCGC
>JACCID010000204.1:0-211526 GCA_018906775.1 Sycophila sp. Sp_5
ACAAAAAACGGACCCGAACTCTCTCTTACTGGCGCGCAGAGGGAGACTCCTACGGCTATGCGCCCACCCGTCGAGAAGGCTGGTGCGTCACCCGAGTCGAGAAAATAAACTTGACCACAAACACTTGTTCCCCTATAATAGAGTTAGACATCAGAGCATTCAATCGACCCTTGAATTTCATGCTAGATACGGGGGGATCCGTGAACATAATTAGGCAGAGCGAGGTGTCACCACATACACCCATTGATACGGCAGAAGTATTAATATTAAAAGGAATAACTAAACAATCTATTAATACTTTGGGCAAAATTAGAGTTGATTTTTATAATAAACAAATAGATTTCCATGTTGTAAATGACGAGTTTCCTATATATGAATCAGGAATATTGGGTACTGATTTCTTTAAACAAAATAATGCACAAATAAATTATAAAGAAAATTATTTGGATTTGAATGGACTTATTATTCCTTTTGCTGAATCATGTCAAAATAATGAAGAAATATTAATTAATTATTTTATGGATCTTGAAAGAAAATATTGTTTGAAAGAAAATTATACGGAAAATGAGTTTTATGAAGAAGATTTATTGAAAAATGAAGAAAATAATTATGTTAAAGACGAAAATAAGAAGATATTTGTGCAAGAAGAAATGTTTAATGAAAGTAATTATGTTAACGAAGAGAATCAAACAATATATGTCGACGAAGAAATTATTAACAAAGAAACAATTGAGGGAATTATGTGTCGAGAGAACGACACGATTGGTACTAAAGAAAAGGAGATACAAATAAATAAAGAAAAGAGGCATTTTAGAGAAGAGCAAAATGGAAAATGTGAAGAATTAACAGGTGATAATAACGAGCAAAATCAGTGCGCCGTAACTAAAGGGACTCATAAATTTAATGAAGATTGTCATGAAAAATTGTTTATGGAAAATAATGTGTTTATTAATGATAAAATTAATGAAGTGAAAATTATGAGTATTACGTATGACGATATAAAAATTGAGTCTGAGAAATGTGAAGAAATATTGAATAAGCCCGTTGATGGCATGTTAAGAATTAATAAACATAGAATAAAAAGTGGAAAAGAAAAATCAAGAAAATGCCCAAAAGAATTACCAAGGTCCTATATTCCAAAAGAGGAGTTTGAAGACTCGAAAGAAAATATTGAGATAGAAATAATAAATAAAATTAAAAAAATTGAAGAGATGAATAAAAACCAGTTAATAAATAAAGTTAGTAACAATAAAAAGGAAAATGAAGGAAAAATTGACATGATTAAGGCAAATGACAAATATTTAGTAATAAATAACAAAGAACAATGGAAGGAAGAAATTGATCATTTGACACCTGTCACAACAGCATTCGACAGAGAAGGAACAATAAATTATTTACCAAGTAACATGATAATGACGATAAAGGAGGAACCACCCAACGATAATAGAATAAATGAATTAAAGAAGCAATTGAGGTATCAACTTATAGAAAAAGAATTGCGAAAGCCTATTGAAGAATTAATTGAAGAATATGCAGATGTTTTTTATTTAAAAGGTGAAAAATTAGGAACAACAAATATCATAACACATAAGATTCCCACTATCGATGAAGTACCTGTTTATACGAGGCCGTTCAGATTTCCTCATGCATTAATGGATGAATTAGAAAGACAATTACAAGAATTAATGAATAATAATATAATAGAGCCATCATGTTCAAATTATGTTTCACCTGCCTTCTTAGTTGCAAAAAGTCCTGACAGTAACGGAAATAAACGTTATAGATTAGTAGTGGATTTTCGACAATTAAACGACAAAACTGTAAAAGATAAATATCCCATGCCGAATATACTGGATATAATCGACAAAATTGGTGACTCTAAATATTTCTCAGTTTTTGATTTGGCTCAAGGATTTTTTCAAATTCCCTTAGACCCAGCTGATTGCCATAAAACGGCCTTTTCTTCGCCCTTTGGACTTTTTTAGTTCGTTACAATGCCTATGGGTTTTTCGAATAGTCCGGCGACTTTTCAAAGGGGAGTAGATACGGCTTTTAAGGGTATGCAACGGAAAGATATTTTTATATACGTAGATGATGCCGTAATTTTCGCAAGAACAATAGAAGAGCATAATAATAAATTTCAAAAATTTTTACAAAAATTTCGCGAAGCTAACCTTAAATTACAACCAGATAAATGCGAATTTTTAAAAATCGAAGTTACTTATTTAGGTCATGTATTGAGTCAAGATGGAGTAAAACCCGATCCCAACAAATTAAAAGCAGTACGAGAATTTCCTGAACCAAAAATGTTAAAAATATACGTCAATTTTTGGGCTTAGCCGGTTATTATCGCCGATTTATACACAATTTTTCTGGACTTGCAAAGCCTTTAAGCAATTTATTAAAGAACGATACACCTTTTATATGGGATAAAAACACACACAATGCATTTACCATATTAAAAGATAAATTATGCAGTCAGCCTGTTTTAAAAATTGTTGATTTTACAAAACCTTTTATTGTAACTTGCGATGCAAGCGGATCTGCAATCGGAGGGATACTTTCTCAGGGAGAGTTAGGGAAGGACAGACCTATTTCCTATGTTTCAAGAGTATTAAGCCGAACGGAACAAAAATACGACACTTACTCAAGAGAAGCTCTTGCAATTGTTTATTCTGTTACACAATTCAGGCCTTATTTACTGGGCAGGAAATTTACCATAGTAACCGATCATAAACCCTTGGTATGGTTTAAAAATTCTAATGACCCTTTATCACAAGTAAGCCGATGGCGTTTTAAATTAGACGCTTATGATTATGACATTATTTATAAAAGCGGAAAAACAAACGTAGCAGCAGACGCCTTATCACGCAACCCTGTTGAAGAAAAAAATTTTCTTACTACTCGACATCAAGCTGGAAAATTAACTTTACCAAGTTATCGTTTATCACACGACCCAGAAATCCAATAAAAGTAAAAATAATAAAAAAAAGACTGATTTACCACCCATCATAGAAGAAAATGAAGAAAAATCGGATAAAAATTTAGAGGAAATAATTGAACAAACAAATCATGAGGACTTTGACAAGAAAACTGAGTTGGAAGAACAGTATGATGGAGAAAATAACAAGGAATCTTTTTATAAAAATATTAATAAACAATTCATTGATTGTCGAGAACAACTAACGATGCGCAAAGATAATTATGCGTACTTCATCTCAGCTGATGGAAGGCCATGTGATGCTGGAGCAAAATTATTACAACAAAGGAAAGATTTACCAACATTGACAGATATTGATAAAGGCGAAGTTAAAATTATATCCAAAAATAATAACCGACATTTTGCGTTAGTAATTCGTGGAAAAGTAACAGAATCAACATGTGATGTACTTCAAGGTATTAAGTCGTCAATAAAAACACTAAGAGAAATAACTGAAAAAGAAAATATTAAAACTATAAGTATGGCAGTAAGTGAATGTATCGAAAATATTTCATGGAAGGAAATTATAAATGTATTAAACAAATAATGAAAGGAGCATCTTTAAAAATAATATTATGCTATGGGTATGTAAACTATGTGGCAGAAAAAGACAGAACAAGAATATTGGACGAACAGCATTGTTCTGCAGTTGGAGGTCATAAAGGAGTAACAAAAAACATATAAGAGGCTTAAGTATCATTTCTTTTGGGAAAATATGAGGAAACACGTTCAAAATTACATACGAAGATGTTTAAAGTGTCAAATGAAAAAATTAGTGCAAGTAAAAACAAAGCAAAAAATGATAATTTCTGATACACCAATGGCACCCATGGAAAATGTAAGTCTTGATATAGTCGGTCCTTTTCCTGTATCTAAAAATGGAAATAATATTTTAACCATACAGTGCAATTTTTCAAATATTGTATGGCCTTTCCAATTAAGAATGCAACGGCAGAAGCTGTAGCTGATGCTTTCATAAAAAGATTTATTTGTATTTTTGGCGAAAAAGTTTAAAATTACGCAAGTTAGAACCACTGCTTATCACCCTCAGTCTAATGGCTCTTTAGAACGATCACATCATTCTTTAAGTGAATATATGAAAATGTTTATCGATAAAGATAATGAATGGGATGAATACATTGAATTAGCAATATTAAGTTATAATACTGCGCAACACAAAGGACATCGTTTTACACCATATGAATTAATTTTTGGGAAAATTGCACGATTACCGTTATACGAAACAACACACGAAGATCGATTACTAACCTACGATGATTATGTGGGACAATTAAGCAAAAAACTCTTTGATATTCAAAATATAGCTCGCAACAATTTAATAGATGCAAAATGGAGATCAAAATTTTACTACGATCGAAATACAAATCATAAAGATTTTAAGGTAGGCGATTCAGTATGGTTACTTCGAGGTGGAAAACCTTATAAATTAGCCAATCAATATGAAGGTCCTTATATTATTAAGGAAATTATAAATGATAAAGGAAATATTAAAATTACACAAAATAATAAAGATAAGATTGTACATGCTAATCGATTGCGAATTTCATATATTAAATAAAAAAGTATAAAATAAAAAGGAAAGATAAAACAAAAAAAAAATCACTTAGATACTTTCAGTTTTCATAAAAATGTTGTATCTGGCACAACTAATCTGCTTCGGGACTGCCTTGGAATTTATTCGCTATGAAAACGACCTCACTTTTATACATTATTGAGAGTCTTTTATCGCAACTGACTTGTTTTCCTGTTCGAATTAGTATATGTGTTCGTGGTGATAAAAAGTATTTTTCACCTTCTCTTGTAACAGGTAATTGTTCATAACATTCTCCGTTCGTTTCCCGTCTTGATACTTCATGGTATGTAAACTATGTGGCAGAAAAAGACAGAACAAGAATATTGGACGAACAGCATTGTTCTGCAGTTGGAGGTCATAAAGGAGTAACAAAAACATATAAGAGGCTTAAGTATCATTTATTTTAGGAAAATATGAAGAAAGACGTTCAAAATTACATACGAAGATGTTTAAAGTGTCAAATGAAAAAATTAGTGCGAGTAAAAACAAAGCAAAAAATGATAATTTCTGATACACCAATGGCACCCATGGAAAAAGTAAGTCTTGATATAGTCGGTCCTTTTCCTGTATCTAAAAATGGAAATAATAATATTTTAACCATACAGTGCAATTTTTCAAAATATTGTATGGCCATTCCAATTAAGAATGCAACGGCAGAAGCTGTAGCTGATTCTTTCATAAAAAGATTTATTTGTATTTTTGGAGCCCCTGTTACGATCCTAATTGATCAAGGGTCAAATTTTATGAGTAGTCTTATGCGAAAAGTGGCAAAAAAGTTTAAAATTACGCAAGTTAGAACCACTGCTTATCACCCTCAGTCTAATGGCTCTTTAGAACGATCACATCATTCTTTAAGTGAATATATGAAAATGTTTATCAAGGGGATAAGCGAGATAATGAAGGAAGGGGATGAATACATTGAATTAGCAATATTAAGTTATAATACTGCGCAACACAAAGGACATCGTTTTACACCATATGAATTAATTTTTGGGAAAATTGCAAGAGTTACCGTCATACGAAATAACACACAAAGATTGATTACTAACCTACGATGATTATGCGAGACAATTAAGCAAAAAACTCTTTGATATTCAAAATATAGCTCGCAACAATTTAATAGATGCAAAATGGAGATCAAAATTTTACTACGATCGATATACAAATCATAAAGATTTTTAAGGTAGGCGATGTCAGTATGGTTACTACGAGGCGGAAAACCTTTATAAATTAGCCAATCAATATGAAGGTCCTTATATTATTAAGGAAATTATAAATGATAAAGGAAATATTAAAATTACACAAAATAATAAAGATAAAATTGTACATGCTAATCGATTGCGAATTTCATATATTAAATAAAAAATTATAAAATAAAAAGGAAAGATAAAACAAAAAAAGTCACTTACATACTTCCAGTTTTTATAAAAATGTTGTATCTGGCACAACTAATCTGCTTCGGGACTGCCTTGGAATTTATTTGCTATGAAAACGACCTCACTTTAGATCCTGAAGAAAGCATCAACACTAGAAGAAAAGGGATAAAACGGCAAAAGAGACACTTGCAAGCATTAGCACGAGAATGGGGAATTCCATACATTATGTATTTAGTACAAATTTGGAAAGCACAAGGGAGATTACGACTTTTCCCTGGACCAATAATAGCCCATTTATCACAAGAAGAGAATGAAGAATTATTAAAAATTGCAAATCACGCTCGAAGAGATTTCAGCTATATGTTCGAATCATTAGGGGATGCTGTTTATACGGGAACACGAATACGACAGTACAGATGTAAAAAGAATATACATTTTCCAGTGGAAATTAAATATGTTGTGAAATGTAACGACGAATTAGAGTATTATTACTCGTTTGACTATTTCCCTACTCCTTGCTCATACACGTATGGCCAATTTTTTGAGTTGAGTATGGGAGGAGAAGCAGGATTTGGGCATTTACGACATCACGGAGTTTGCACCGCAGAAGGATGTAATGAAAAATTAAGGGTATGGCGAAATCGCGACAGTTGCAAAAGAGTAGCTGCCATTGATGTTGACGGATTAATATACGCTACTTGTTTAGAATGTGAAAATCTTGAACACATATTACAATTAAGTAATCAACGATACTGTGATTGGCATACTCGTTAGTAGTGATAATTATGATAATAAACCAAATAGAAAAAAATAAAATTGACAAACCAATACATCGAGCAAAATTATTATTTATTTTACAGGATGGCTGTTCTAACACTATTTCTTTTGACAATTTCGCTACTGTCCAAGTCAGCCAGAGGAATGAAAAACGACCCGGACCCTTTATTCATCAGACCTAACCATCAGCCTGGAATGACCTTCGAACATGTTTATAATATGCGGTTTATCTCAGGACGCTGGGAGATAACATGTTACATGGGTACTGCTTGGGAAAAATATCAGATAGGAAGTATCGCCAAAGAGTTACAACATTTAAAGAGTCTCTATAAACGGACAACCCTCAATGATTGATCGTTTTGTAAAAATAGAAGAAAAACTTCAGGACCTATATGATATCTTTCATCACGTAGATAAAGAAGTAAGATTCTTAAATAGTACCAAGACTAGTAAAAACATGCAAATACACTCAACATCTCGACTGATCAAGAACAAAGAAGAAATAGTATGGATAAAACCCGCTGAAAGACAAATGTCCTTTGAAAGTTCTGTTAGTGAGCAATCGGAACAGGATGAAAAGAAATGGATGAGATTACTAAATAGGATAATCGACGAACAACTAATATTAGATAAAGAGACAAGTTCCGCTATAGAATGACTGGGAAAAACTATAGAAGAAACAAACCAATTTTTAGAACAATACATTGTAAAAGGAAGAAGTATGTATCAAATCATAGAAGCTTAAAAAAACAGTAGAGGTTACGAGATACTATTAAGCAAGGAGGATTTAATAATGATGCGAAAAATGATAGAAAAAACAAGCGATGATTAGGTTGCCTTTGATAAAGAATTACTAAATATGAAAAACATAATAGAAATATCAAAAATTGAATTCGGAGTGGAACACCGGAAATTAGCAATCAGAATCATCTTACCCGTAGTACGATCACAACATACTTTCATTTATAAAATGGAATCCCTGCCATCACTTCAATCATTCGGATATAAATTATATATCGAACCAGTTACTCAATATTTATTATTAAATAACAAAGGATATCATTACATGCAACAAGTAGAACTTAACCAATGTAAAATCATTGAATACACGGTAATTTGTGAACAAGAATGGTTCATGTATAGAAATGATTCAACTTGCGAATACAATTTGTTGGTCTATCCAGAGAAGGAAAACTTTGAACTTTGCAAGATAATGTACAAATGAGATAATTCTAGTATACTTCGAAAGAACTTATGGAATAACAAATGGATATTTTCAAGTGCAGGGAAAATTAATCTCACATTAAATAATCACCAGGACATAATACTAGAAGGCACCGGAACTTTTACACTGGCAAAAAATTCATTTATCATTTATGAGAACAATCAAATTATAGCAAAAGATTATCCAAATTATGAACAATTCACGACGACTATACCTAAGAAAGATTTACAAATAGACACATTAACGAGGTCTTTGGCAGAGAATAGGCAGTCGTTAATAGAGATATTAAACAAGGGACAAACAGAGAAAGACTTCTGGGAAATTGAACAAATTGTAAAATTATACAAAGGGAAGGAAAATTTAATAACGGGAATGGAAGTTTTAGCAGCTATTACAGTCGTAGCGTTATTAATCACTGGGTTTGTGTTAGGATTCTTGTATTACGTAAAAATTATAGTACAAAATACACCGGATGTAATCGAATTAAGCGTACAAACAGAATCCGAAATTATAACGGATCAACCGAAAACAAGCGGTATTTTGCGTCTTGTATAAGAATAATCCCTGTATTTCATGAATAATCAATAAAAACTATATAAACCAAAATAGAAGGATGTGCAGTAGGAAAATTTTGTTATTTTAATAATTACAGATGACGATCCGCACAATAACTCTGCTCTTGGGCATTATCTCCAACCTTCTTGGAATACATGGATTAATAGGATTTGATTGTGGGGATCACATTACTAATATTACAACAATATCATTAGTGGATATAGGAGAATGCAATATAAGAGAAGCACCTGTCAACACCACACGTATATTTGGTCAATTATTACAATTAAATGAATTTGGTTCTGTACCGATATACAGATATTCAATAATGATAAATCGGATAATTACATACTGCGGTATGCATTCTCATGTCTCAAGAATGCCAAGAGGAGAAATAAGTTATTATAAAGAAGTTAGTCAGGAAGAATGTTTAAAAATGCATCAAGCCGGTTTTACATCAATAGCAAGAGCTACAATTATGCAATTACGATCCAATAGTACAATTACAAGATCAATAATCTTTGCGGGAGGTATTTCAGAAACAGGGAAATGTGACGGAGGATCTTATTCCGACGCTTATGGAGAATATCAGGGTGTATATGTAGCCGGATGGGTAAAAATCTCCTTACAAGATTACTACGCAGAAGTTAATCTAGACACCAACGTAATACAGTTAGACAGTGGGGCTACATGCAAATTCTCAGAAGGAAGGTGCTCGGATCATGATGCTGCAGACGTATTTTGGTCTACAACTCCTGATGAGATATGTGGCCAGAGGAAATATTCTTTATTATATGAAGGACCAATGGAAAAAATTCAAGAAATAGAAGTTAAGAAAGTTTTATACTCATTGGAATCTAACGAGGTAACCTTTGCTTTATGGAAAACAGGACAATTAAAAGTATGTGGTTCACCACTATCGCGCACAGAACATCCAAAATTATTTATCGTAGAAGATGCCCGAGAAAACGGATTTGTAGAAAAGGTACCCCCATCAGCTGCGAATTTAGATATGTTTGCATTTGTAAATTCAAAATTTTTATACGTAGAAAAATATGTCAGAAAACAAATTACACAAATGTATTATGATGTTTTACGCCACAAGTGTGAACTTGAAAGAACATTGATGGACCAAGCTTTAGCTTTAGCTACGATTGCTCCCGAAGATGTCGCTTATAAAATCATGGGAGAACCCGGTTACATTGCAGTTACAGCAGGAGAAGTTATACATTTATTGAAATGCATTCGACGGGAAACGAACGAAGAATGTTATGAACAATTACCTGTTACAAGAGAAGGTAAACAATACTTTTTATCACCACGAACACATATACTATTTCGAACAAGAAAACAAGTCAATTGCGATAAAAGACTCCCAATAATGTATAAAATTGGTGAATCTTGGTATAAATTATTACCTGACCCCATAGAAGTAAAGGTTTCCGAAGTATTAAAACCACAAACTCGACCTACTTGGAAATATGTAAGCCCCGATTTATTAAATTTATAATTGACGCAATAATTCACGGTTACGCATTATACAGCCTATACGGATTCTCGTTGCATCTAATAGGAGCAATATGGAATACAGTCACACAATTATTATTACACCTAGGACAAAGAGAACAAAATAGAATTCAAAAACAAATACAACGAGCTGAGAGTTTGCAAGAAAATGAGGGTAGTAGGAGAAAACATAGAAATTAAAGAAGTAAAAGATGAATCATCGAAAATATACCCCAACATAAACGTTAATACAAATTCTTTATAATTACAGCAAAGAAACACATACACCTATTATACGGTACACTGTCAACAAGAGGAGACAAGAGTGAACACACCTTTCAACGAGAACCGCTCTAACATATACGAAGAAATTTCTACACATAGATGTTATCGGCAAAGAACAGAGATATTACACTTCTATGATATTAACAACTTCGAAGTGATAATATGTAATAGCTGTATGAGACATTATCAGTTCCAAAATTCACCTAACTTCTCACGACACGAAGGAGTACATCACGTTGGCCCCGCAAACATACCTCCTTTATACTGCGACATTTGTAAAAACGAGATACAAGAAATACGTCCTATAATCGAATGCAACAGTTGCATGCAATTTTTGCTTGAAGTCTATAAGAATAAATAACTCGTAAAAATGAAACACATGATGAGCATCGTAGTATATAAAGACCTAGAAACCAAGAAGGAGGGATGCAAAGAATGTATTTTAAAAAAATTAAACGGAAATTATGCATACAAAATTAGTACACATTTTTTATCGGACAATTATCAAGAATACAGAAGAGAATGTGAACATTGCTTAGCAATAATGACGCGTCGAATACCAAAACGTCAAGAAGAAGGATATCGAGGAATGTTAACAAAAAAAAATCGAGCAGGCATAAAACTAACATCAATTAGGACCATAGAAAGAATAGAGAAAAGAAGACAAATTAGTACAAGACAACAGGGAAGAATATCACTAATGACAAGGATGTACGTAAGAAAGGTTATTAAAATGACACAAGATGAAGAAGAAGAACAAATAAAAAATATTAAGAAAGAATTAAAGGAAATGATAAAGAAAGATACTGAGGAAACGGAAAACAATGATGAACCCATTTATGAAAGTAAATATAATATAGAGAATGTAGAAAGATTAGTGCAAGATGCCATTGAATCAATCATCGAAAATAAAAAAGATCCGCAGGAAATATTAGAAAATAAGAAAATGATGCAGGAGAATGACAATTGGGAAACGCAAGAAGATGAATGGGCTTGGTTGGAGGAGATAAAAAATATATATAATAAATAATAGTAATAACAAAATATGTAATAATAATAATGGATATTAAGGAAAGGATAATTAAGAGATATTAATAAAAATTAAATAAGGTTAATTTCTTTTATTATTAATAATTAATATGTAAAAAAAAAAAAAAAAAAAGTCATTATTATAAAAAAGTAATAATAAAGACAATAAAACTCCTAAGGCAGGGAATACCTGTAACAAAAACAAAAATAAAGTTAAGCGAAATAACAATAATAAAAGTTAGAAATAAAAAAATATATATTACCAAGATGAGGAATTAGTCGTAGGAGGCAAAGGGATGGGTAACTCATTCCACATAAGCGTAGCTCCAGTAGGTATCGTAATAGGGGGTAACCGATTCGGCTCATCAAAAATGACGGATGGTGTTGGACTATAACAACTAACAAAAAATTTAAATTAGGAAAAAGAACGAGAGATAAATACAATAATAATAAAATTACTCACGGATCACTAGGGGAAGCGGGAGGTGGACTAAAAGAAACAAACAATAAAAAAAAAGAGTTAATAAAATAAATTAACAAATAACGACAACGATTAGACTTACCCATAATTGAGAAACTCCTCTGGAGAAGCGAGCGGCCCCATACGAATAAGTTAAGATGAAAGAGAGGACGTGGACGATGTAGAGGTGGTTGACGCAGCAGGAACCGGCGGATTCGGGAAATCCAAGACATCAAGGACCTGTGCAGTGGTCATACGACCGGCTGCGTATCCCTCACGAAGTCGATCAAGGAGACACAATAGTTCACAGCCCGAACAACGCATGACGAAAGTCGAGAAGAAATTGAATGAAATAAAGACGAAAGTCCGCCCTTATAAGGATCCGGGAGAAGGATAACAGGTAGAGTGGGGAAAGAAAAACACATATAGAAACTCCCATGGCGTGGGAGGGGGTTGGAAAATTAACATTTTCCACCAAAGACATCAATATTAATTATCAATAAGAAGATGGAATAACTCTTATAATAAATTTTTTACATATAATCTTTATTGACGGTATTACTCATTTCCAAAAATAATAATAATAAGAATCAGGAAGTTGGTGAAAAACTTTGCCGATTATGCTAATATTGGTATTAAAATTTTTTTTTTAAAAGGGATAATTTTTGAGTGGAAAATAGTCATTATGTATAATTATTATAAGTATCATATGATTATACTCGATTCCATACATTATTATGTTTAATATATTACGAATGTGTTAACTAATACCTTTTAAATATTTTTCATCATTTATACTACATTTTATAATAATTATTATGCAAACCTTATGAAATTTATATGTATGCGAATTATAGTTACAAGAAGTTTATAAACTAAAGTTACTTTGTATCAGAGACATTATAATTGCAACCAATGTATTAAGCTAACAGTAAGATATTAAGAAAAGATGGTACGGATAAATAAATATGTACGAACGACGCTCTTTTTCAGAGATCGCTCTTTCTGGTATAGGTGGGGAGATGTTACGTCGTGAAAAAGGGAGTTCAATAAAGAAAAATAAAAATAATAATTCAAATTTTTCACAACGTACCAAAATCAATAAACATGCCAGTGGCAATTTAAAGCAAATAAAACTGACACTTTTTAAGAAACAAGGCTCCATCATGTTTGAAAGATATATCTTAAAATCAAGCGAAAAATCTAAGAACGTGAGAAAGGTACCCGAAGGTTTTATTACTCTAGGCGTACAGCACCACTAGACGCCAAATCGTCACACAAACAAGTACCCTGCATCACGATAAAAAAATGCAAGGCCCAGGGACAAGACCATAAAGTCAACAAGCGAAAACTGCTCACAGAGTAATAGAACTAAATTGAAAAGTCAGATTGAAAGCCGGCTTATTGTACTCCAAGACGGGCCGACACCATGGACACGGCCAAGAACGAAGAGCAGACCTCTAGACCTTTAAACCCATGGAGACTTTATCTGCGGGCTAGAGATATAAAACCAGAGAATGCGCAAATGGTAGTAAAATTCGATCTACAGGAAGCATCTTAATAAAGGCCAATTATACGTGAACGCGAGGCCCGATACGTTCTCATGAAACAACTCAGGAAAATTCGGCGATTTGGAGGGGATCGAAAATGGGTATAAAAACCCTTACCAGAGGACTATCGCAAGTTCAGTCGTCTCTCCTCCTTGGGAGTATCGGGTCTAGCCGATATCAGAACACTTGGTAGTATCGAATACAGTCGATATAACATCAGAACACTACCAAGTTGACTTGTCAGCAAATATTACAAGTCGAAATATTACACACGCTAGTGGAAGTTTGACCGAGCGAAGGTCAAGTGCAAGTAGCCGACATAGACCCAAGCCAAGTACGGGACAAAGAATAACAGCAGGGATTCTAACACCAGGCCCAACGGCTGAACCACCGACGCAACGCAAGGAGGGCTGATGTTCAACGTCCGAGCACAAGAGAGCACGGGGAAACGGAAGAGAGAACAAGAAAGAGAGAAAGAGAGAGAGAGAGAAAGAGAGAGAGAGAGAGAGAGAGAGAGAGAGAGAGAAAGAGAGAGAGAGACAGCCGAAAACACCAAGCGACACTTGGGAATAAAAAGAATAAAAATTAAATTTATCTTCAAATGAATCATTTTCTCATTCCCGAAAAATTAATTTAACCTATTTTCCTTTGACCTGGACGTAACAGTAGAAAGGATGATAGTGAATGGCATAATAGAACGCGCAAACAGTCCGTTTTGCAATCCGGTACGTGTGGTAGTAAAGAAAGAGGGATCCCTTCGTATATGCTAAGATGCGCGTCATTTGAACAAATATATCGAGTCCGATCAAGAGGCTCCACTCTTGGTAGAGGAGATTTTACAAAAGCATGACGGCATACGATTTTTTACAAGTACGGATTTTACGCAAGGGTATTACCAGGTAATGTTGCATCCTGAGTCGCGAAATTAGACGACGTTCTCAATCGGTGGTCGCACATACAGATTTTGTCGCCTCCCTTTTGGAGTAAAAACTGCTGGCAGCGCGTTTATGTAAGAATTGAGGATGGCGTTAGGGGAATCTTTCCGCGATTTTTTGGAAATTTACGTGGATGATGCGTACGTAAGATCACGTACGTTCGACGAACACTTACAACACCTTAGGAGATTTTTTGAACGAATCCGTCGAGTCGGTTTGACGTTAAAATTGTCAAAGACGCTATTCTGTCGTCAGGAAATTCCATGCCTCGGATTTATCTTGTCGACGGGCGACATTAGACCGGACCCGGATAGAGTGAAGTCAATCCAAACGATTCCCGAGCTGCGAACGCGAAAGGAGTTACAAAAATTTATTGGCACGTGTACGTACTATAGGAGATTTTATGATAAATATTCGCGCGTTATTGAGCCTTTTCGACCTATGCTGTGCACGAAAAACGTTTTCGCGTGGACGGACAAATCTCGAGCAGCGTTCGAAGAATTAAAGAATAATTTGTCAAAGCATATTTTATTAAATCATTATAAATGCGATCGACCGTTCTATTTACAAACCGATGCCAGCTACCAGGGTATTAGCGCAGTTTTATTTCAATACGACGACGATGGAAATCAAATGATTATCGCGCTAATATCGCGATGTCTTTTAAGTTTTGAGAAAAATTATACGAGTACGGAAATCGAATTACTGGCGATCATCTATGCTATAATCAAGCTACGTACCCATTTATTAGGCAGGACTTTTGAAATATTAACTGATCACGAGGCATTAATATTTTTATTAAAAACCACGTATTACACTTCCCGCTTAATGCGTTGGTTTTTAGTGCTGCAAACCTATTCCTACGAGATCATACATTGTCGCGGTAGTGAAAATATAATAGCAGACCATTTTAGTCGAATTTCATACGCCGGAACGGATATTGATCGAGATTATTGCCCGACAAACGAAAATGTTTTGCTCAATCCGTCCCTCGACATCGTCGCGAATATTACTCTTGTTGATCCGTGGATCGCTGAGCTAAAAGAATTGCGCGCTTTACAGGAATCTAATCGGGACTTAACGCGGATATGCAAGAGTACGTTTGACGGGGCGGGAGCTAATTTTAAAATTTTTGAGAGAATTCTGTTCTGCAAATCTCGCACCGATAAATGGAGCGTCGTAGTTCCACGGAAAATTCAGGAAAAGCTTGTCGATTCGGCTCACCAGCGCTTCGGAGACGTGGGAGTCTTTAAAACCTTTTCTATTTTAAATGATTATTTTTGGTGGAAGGGGATGAGAAAGATGGTAAAATCGCGAGTACTTAGCTGCGACTTGTGTCAACGTGTGAAGCCAACGAATAAAAATACGGCCGGTCCGTTTTTACCATTTTTTTCCAAATCGCCGAACGATCTGATAGCCGTAGATTTTTATGGGCCGCTTCCGCGATCTGTACGAGGAGTTAAATATATCTTAGTTGTCCTTGATGTATTTTCCCGCTTAGTTACTCTCTTTCCGTTAAAAAGGGCAACCACGTTGTCAAGTGTGAGGTGCCTGAGTAAATATTTTGAGATGGTGGGTAAGCCAAACCGCGTATTGAGCGATCACGGTACGCAATTTTTTTCAGCGAAATGGCGTGATTTCTTGCGGCAGAACGTGGTCGAAACAATTTATTGTTCCATTAGACATCCGCAATCAAATCCGTCGGAACGCGTAATGCGCGAGTTAGGTCGTTTTTCCCGAACGTATTGCTCCGAAAAGCATACAGCGTGGGAGCGGTACATCGGAGATATCGAATCCTTTTTGAATTTGACTACCCATAGCACTACCGGCTTTATCCCTTACGAGTTGCATTACGGCGTGTCACCTGTGGGCAAAATCAAGTCGCTGATTCAATTTCCGCAGGAGACGCTCGTGCCGTACGAGATTAAGATTGAGATTGCTAATGGAAAAACGCGAAAAGAATACGAAAAACGCAAATACCGTCAATCGACAATAAAACAATGTCCATACAACGTCGGAGATCAAGTGCTTCTTAAGATTACCAAGCAATCCGATGCCCTTAATAAGAAAATTGCAAAGTTTTTTCATATTTATTACGGGCCTTACCGCGTTAATCGAGTTTTTAATGATAATGCGTATGAACTCGTTGATTCCAATGACGAAGAAAGAATTATTGGGCACTACAATCGCGTGGATTTAAAAATTTATAAATCGCCACTGGTAAAGTAGTTTTAATTGAAAATTTTTCTGTACATGCCAGTATACCGTTTGATTTTGTTCGCAATTCTGTTTTGATATGTAAGCGAAATCTATGAATTTATGCCAGGAAATGTACGGTCTTATAATCTTGGCGTTGTTATGAGGTATGTGTTGATATGAGTGGATATTGTATTTTGTATGATTGTGTAATAATAATGGAAGAAGACGTAGCATCTCTCTTTTACACATCTCATCGTGGCTTCATTGGCGACCGAAGAGCTCGAACGTTCGGCAGGTTATTTTGGCTAACAATGTGTGCTTGAGGCTATTTTGTGGACAAGCCTTGGTCTGAGGCCCACGTCCCGAAGAGATGCCCATTAAGCAAGGCGAAGACGCCCAACCCTCACCATTAGTTCGAGCAATTCCGAATACTCGGGAGCACACGGCAGGAGGAAAATCGCCGATCCCTGCTGCAAGGAAAGCATCCAGCGCCTAAGACGTGGACACTACCCCGCGCACGACCGCTGGATCCTGCCTACCTGAATCAGGGCACGAGAGACTATTTTGGCGCAAACGCCAAGGTGTGAACCCTTACCCAAGTCACGGAAATCAGGAGCATCGCCCGGAGATTCATCGGGGCCCGAAGAGCTGCATGAGTGAATACGATCTGTGTGTGAGTAAACGGGGAGACGTCCCATGAAGCGAAAGTAAGAAAAAAAAAAAGCGTTTTCATTAATCTATGTTCTTTGTTTAATTTTAACTATCCTAGGACAACGTTGATTTTTATTAATAAATATTTCGTTGCATAGACACGAGTCTATTATTTATGCGAACCCACGATTCCCTGTAAATAAGAGAATCATTACACCCTCGCCCTTTGGTATCCGCCAGGATATCTACTCTCACCCGCCTGGAGAGGGTGCTATTATTCGTCACCCCAGAGAATATATATATATTTTTCTATTTATTCTGATTTTACTCTTGTGTCTACTGTCGAGACTAGGGATTTCAGGAAGATCTGGAGAATCTAGCGACGTGTTGTAGGTTTTCGCGATTTGAGGAAGATTTCAGACGCCACAAATATATTTCCAAGATCTCTGTAGCTCTTTAATTTTCAGGCCACACGGTAATTTGCAAAGTATTTTTTTTCTTTGTATCCGATAATTTATTTCATATTATTCTCCGTGGGTATGTTACGAACCCCACCCTCCCTCGCAATAAAGTAACCTTATTTTCTTGGCGACTGGCGACTTGGCGACTTTTCCACGGAGGCGTGAACCTGCTTATCGTCAGCTGTTCTCCGTTTGAAGTTTTCGGAGAGTTGCTAACTGCCGAGACGCGTATAGAAATAGAGGATTCGTGTTATTTCGTGTTGTCGGATTTAAAATTTTTCTTTTTGTTTCTTTTTATTTCGGTTGTCGAGTCACTTGTCGCGTGGGTCGCGATTAGATTCTCGTTGGGTGTCACGATCAAAGATGAGTCAGGAGAGAGGAAGAATAATTTTGGCGACGGAGGCCCAGTGTGCACGATGGACAAGGAAGCAATTGGAAAAAAAAACCCGCGGTTAGAAGATTAGGAGATGCAATCTTCAAAATGGATCCGAGAATATTAGTGGAGACGCTAGATGCCCAAGGGTGCAACAGCAGAGGATCAGTGGACGCGCTGAAGGATCGGTTGCTGCGGTCGTCGTGTCGGCAGGTCCTCCCATTGGCCGTCCCGTGGAATAAGGACCGGGATAAGCGGGGAGAAGAGATGCCAGTCTCCGTGAAAGGATTAAAGATGGCGGAATCAATCGAGGCACCATCCCCGGCCCCAGCTCCTTTGCCGTCGGTGGAGCAAAGGGATCGGACGACCATGGTATCCTGCCCCCAAGCTCCAGCCAAAATACCCCCGGCGTAAAAGGGATCTTCTTTAAAGCTGGAGATAGGTCCACACGTCCTTAGGGCATTGGGGATTTCGGCCCCCGTATTAGGCGAGGTGACAGCCGTGGATGGCACAGATGAGGTCGATGAGAATCAGATAGCGAAGAGGAAGTAGCGTCAGTGGCGATCGGGAAGACACCCACAGCGAAGAGTGGGAACTCGAAGAAAACGAGAAACCGCAAAAAGAAAAGCGAAAGTGTCGACGACGAAGTAGCGGCCATGCAGGGGGGCCAAAACGACTGGCGGGAAAGGGACCCAGGGGCCCCAGCGACAGACGGCGAACCCTGCCACGACGTCAACCCCAACGAATATTTCATCAGGACCAACCCCGCCAGCGTGGCAACCCCCGCAACCCGCGTGGTCCCTGCCGGGGCCACCACCATGGGCGGCTGTGACGCCACCGACTATGTAGACCCCATCATCTGCCGAAGCAACCGGATCACCACCGCGGGCCCCAGGCTGCTTAGCATGTGGAGATTTAGGGCACCGGATAGCAAGTTGCCCTACGGTAACCTGTTATTACTGCCAGGTGAAGGGCCATATGTCTGGTGCTTGCCCGAACAAGGATTCGGCCCAGCAGGAATGCCAGGTTTGTGGATCTAAGGGAGCGACCTTCCAAATCTGCGCCAAGTGTGCGTACATCCGCGTCACCCAGCCCTCAATAAAGATCGAGGAAGACGCCACAAGATGCCAGCCGGACTTACTTCTAGGTGTCAATGATGACAGTGAGCGGCGTAGCGGACGATACGAGAAGAGCGAGATGAGCGTGACGAGTGCGACGAAGACGAGTGCGACGAAGACGATAGCGAGCGAACCAAGTGTGACGACAGCGAGCGATAAGATGGCGCATTCCCAGCCGGAAGATCAGTTACAGAAAACGATGTTAAGGACATGTGACCAGGAATCCGACCAGGGAACGAAACGTGAAGCATGGCGACGTGTGTGTGTGAGCGATGATCCAACGGCGATCATGGATGAAGAGCAAGCTAGGGACTATCGCCGACTGCCGCAGTGGCGACGAGCGTTAGACTGGCTGCTTCAGGAGCCAGACGAGGTGCAGACGACAGAGGTGCAGATGGAAGGAACGGGATGGCGCCAACGTCTTGGCGCAGACCCGCCCTTTCCTGCCAAGGAGGGGGAGACGCTGAGCAGATCTCAGCGGAAGGTAACGTCCGCCCCTTCGACCTCCAACCGGATATCCAGATAGCAGCGGCCTGTCAGGATAATAGGAATTTCTTGCATTTGACGATAGGCGGACAGCAGTACAAAGCTCTGCTGGACACAGGCGCCGGAGTCTCGGTAGCTGGACTCCGATAGGCACAACGTTTCGCCAACCGAATGAAGAAGGACCGATCCTTAATCCGTGGAGTACTGGGGACGGCGACAAAGACGATGGATCGACTACAATTTTAACTGGAGATAGATGGATTCACGGGACCCTTAGAGTGTTGTGTCCTTCGGAAGGTAGACCATGACTTGATCCTGGGGATTGATTTCTGCAATGCCTGGAACGTTCAGATACGACACGGGACGGGACAATGGCGTATCCACAACGGACATGGCACACGTTTCAACATGAAGAAACGAAGGAACCACCCATCACCGCCGAATGCGCGGGCATCTCCGAAGGACGGAGTATGTGCTGAAGAAGTTACGGGACGCCGGATTGTCGATCAATGGCGACAAATGCGAGTTCTGCTGTTCACAAGTAAGATACTTGGGATACTTGCTAGACCATGAGGGACTACGCCCGGATCCGGAGAAGGTGGCGCCAGTGCTTAACTATCCGGCACCAACCAACATCAAGCAATTGCGACGATTCGTAACTACACGACGACGGAGAAAGAGTGCTTGGCGTTGTTGTGGGCGATTGAGAAATTGCGTCTGTACCTGGAAGGTTATCATTTCACGGCGATCACAGATCACAGTGCTCTCCGATGGCTGAGGAACCTGAAGGACCCGACGGGACGATTGGCGAGATGGGCGTTAAAAATGCAACAGTGGGATTTCGACATAGTACATCGAAAAGGCGCGCTGAATCTCGTGCCAGACGCTTTGTCCAGAATGTACGAAGACGAGATGGAAGCTGCAGAATTTACGACTATGGACGACGAGTGGTACTTGAGACGGCGAGGAGAAGTAGAAGAAAACCCAAATAAGTACCCAGTATGGAAGATTGAGCAAAATCTAATGTACCGGCACCGACGAGATCCTCTCCTCGACCCAATGACATACTCCGCAGAAGGATAGCGTCTGGTGGTTCCGTCGGAGTACCGAGAAAAGATTTTGGAAGAGTCGCACCGCGCCCCGTCGTCAGGCCATCTGGGAGTAGAGAAAACATACGACCGAGTCGCCAGAGAGTACTACTGGCCAGGGGCGTGGCACCAAGTCTATGAGTTTGTCCGAAACTGCAAAGAATGCCAAGAGTATAAAATCTCTCAACAGGCGCCACAAGGAGTAATGGGCAAACGTGTCGTCGAGACGCCATGGACAGTGGTAGCTGCAGACGTCATGGAATTTCTGCCGAGTAAAAAGCAGCATAAATAGCTGCTCGACTTTCAGGATTTATTCACTCGATGGGTGGAATTGAAACCTCTAACAAGGGAAGGCACGCAAGTGTCCGACTCCGATTTTTTTGAAACTTTGCACATCGGTAGATTATCAAAAAATATTAGACACGTGTTTTTTTTAGCTGCTGATACGATGATTTAGAGGTTTAAAACCACCCCTAAATTTTATTCCTAAATATGGCCGTTAAATCATATTCTGCCAATATTTTCACTTCCAATCATTATTTTTTAATCAAGTAAAATTATTTTTATAACCTAATGACCCTGTAATCCAATAATTCAATAACTTATAATCCAGTAGTAAAATCGACCTAAGGATTTGAAGAGGCAAACCATGTTTAATCTTAAAAAAGATTAAAATATCTTTCAGAAAATCTCAAAATCAGCCAAAAATGTTAATTTCTGCTATTTTTTTATCAATTTACTATACATGTATGTTGAGCTTGAAAATAACACAAATTGGGATTTTGACAGATTTTGTTATTTTTTGTAAGATATTTTAATTGTTTTTAAGGTTAAACATGGTTGCCTGTACTAGCTCCCAACACATCATTTTTGGTACAATATTAAGGCATATTTATAAAAAAATAATAATAATAATAATAATAATAATAAAATAATAAATAATAATAATAAATAATAATGATGAAATAATAATTATTAAAATTTTTTTTTTTTTGCATAAAATTTTTTGTTTGTAACTTATGCTGAAACTATGTAATGTGCAAACTTATTTCTATTTATTTTTGTCGATTTATTTATTTACTTGTATCGATTTACATCTTTTTTAATATACATATTTTGTTGTCAATTATGATTTTTTTAAATAATTATGTACAAATTTTATGTAGAGTTTGTACATATATTATTTACAAATACTACAGAAAATATAGAAAAAATATTTATTTTCTTGATAATAATTTTATTTTATTTTTGATACACATTTTTCATAATAGTACAATAACTTGTACAGAGAACAATTTGTTCCATCGCTTGAAGATTTGAAATTGTTGGCTATTTTATGCAATATTCCTACACTATATAATTTTTGCAATAATGATATTCCGTAAAAAAATGATTCAAGCACAACTGCTGTTTACACCAGCTGGAAGTTATAATTCCAATATGATCCTGATAGCTACATACAGGTTCTGCTGTTGTATTGAAACAAAATTCAACAGGATTATAAAATTCTGAAGGTCTGTCAATTAAGTATCCACTTTTGAACCACGAGTATTTAAAAATATTATAGAATCTTGGAGATGATAACTGATTATGTACGAGAGATTGCATTTTAATGATATTATTTCTCTCATGTAAATTAACATCATAATCCATCAAAATAATTATATCTGATAATTTTCTTACAAAGTTTTTCCAGAAGCGAAATCCGTAAACATCTAAAGGCTGAATTTTACCAGTTGTACCGGCTGGTATCGTCATTAGTTTTAAATTCACCTCTTCTGGTACAACTTCTTGTACAGTACTTTGACATTGACCACGCCAGGAATCCAAAAGTAGCACAGATGAATTTGTAGTATTTTTCAGAAATATTTCTCTCATCCACGTTTGAAAAAGTTGCTTGGAAAGCTTCTCCGATTTTGAAGCTCGTATTAATATATTTTCTGGAGTAAATAGAGTTTGCCTAACACGGGGTCCAAAATCTCCACTTGCTTCTTTCAATACTAAAAACGAAGGTGGCAGCAGCTTAACCTCTGCTGAAATAGTAGGTTGAATAGTATAGCTGTGCGTTAACGAAGATAGTGATTGTGCTATGCTCTATACCTCCTTAATTCCTTTATAATTTAATGTTCTACCGGTGCGAATCTCCAAATTAAATCCACTTTGATCAGAATTAAAAACGTTTTCTACACCGAATTGTGTAATTGCCTGTCGGACTTCAGTTCTAAAAGATTCACACTTGTCATCTATTTCATTAATTTTTATCAATGATGCTTTTGTAACAAATTTAGTAATTTTTCAAGATACGATATTGTGTTTCTTTTTAAATTCCTGGATCCACTTATGTGATGTTTTAAATGAAGGCATATTTATTTCAGCTTTCTTTTGTAAAGCCCATCTCTTCAAATCAATATCATGAATAGTCAATTTTGAAACAATGGCTTCTTTTAAATTATTTAAAACGTGTTCCGAAATTTTGAGTAATTTATCATACCTGCTGCCGCCCGCTTCAACTTGCTGTTTCCATCGTTGCAGATGCTTTTCACTACTAACTTTTCTGTGCCTATTCTTTACAGTATTTAATGAATAAGGCAAACCATGTTAACCTTAAAAACATGTAAAATATCTTTCAAAAAATAACAAAATCTGTCAAAAATCCCAATTTGTGTTATTTTCAAGCTCAACTTACACGTATACATGTTCACACAATCTTATATCCACATTTACAAATTGATTAATTAGTAAATTGATCGAAAAAATAACAAAAATTGATATTTTTGACTGATTTTGAGATTTTCTGAAAGATATTTTAATCTTTTTTAAGATTAAACATGGTTTGCCTCTTCAAATCCTTAGGTCGATTTTACTACTGGATTATAATTTATTGTATTATTGGATTACTGGATCATTAGGTTATAAAAATAATTTTACTTGATTAAAAAATAATGATTGGAAGTGAAAATATCGGCAGAATATGATTTAACGGCCATATTTAGGAATAAAATTTAGGGGTGGTTTTAACCCCTTAAATAATCGTATCAGCAGCTAAAAATAAACATGTGTCTAATATTTTTTGATAATCTACCGATGTGCAAAGTTTCAAAAAAATCGGAGTCGGACACTTGCGTGCCTTCCCTTGTAAGACGTGTCGACGGGAAGGCAGTAGCAGCAGCGTTTGAGGAGTTAATCCTGTTCCGATGGGTGGCGCCAAAATACCTCTTAACGGATAACGGCCGGGAGTTTGTAAACAAACACTTGCTGGCGACTCTGGAAAGCTATGGAGTGAAGCACGTCAATACTCCACCCTACCACCCGCAGGCGAATCCGGTGGAGAGAAGCAACAGAACACTCAAGACCATGGTGGCGACATACGTCAAGAAAAATCACCAGGATTGGGACGAACACGTCCACGCTTTTCGTCACGCCGTGAACACCGCCACACAAGCGATTACCAAGGTTTCCCCCGCTTTCTTAAATTACGGGAGAGAAACCACTCCGGTAAAAAGCTTGCGTCGTAGAGTGGAAGGAGAAGAGTTAATCAATCCAGGCGATCCTCAGGAATGGATAGAACGGAAAAGCGATTAGATGCGTTGCGCGATTTGGCGACATTCATCGACAACGCGCGAGAAAGGCAGGCTACGACGTATAACCGGGGAAGGCGACTAGTAACGTTTAATGTCGGGGACGTGGTGATGCGGCGAGAACATCCAACGGTACATCCCTCCGCGGGGTGCACGAACTGGAAAAACCACCTAAACCCCTTTTCTTTTCTTTTGTTCTGTCCACAGGTAGGAGATAAGATGGCGTCGATTCCGAAGGTAGAGCAGCGACCGAAGGAGGAGGCCTTCGTATTGGTGGAGGTGGTGGCGGAGCCCTCAGGAGACGCCCCAGATCCCAACCCCTCGACGAAGTCCGCGCGGGAAGAGATTGAGGAGTGGCTGGGTCCCCTGCCTACGATAGGAAAGTGGCGCCGAGGAGCAACCGGTGTTGGAGGTGGTGAGCCGGAGGGTGTTGCTCCCCCTCCAGGGTCCGTTGACGGGATCTACTTGGGCGGAAGAGATGGATCGAGAGTCGCCACTATCCCCCCCAAGGGCCGCCGTCAAGCCAGCGGTTAGGCCGGAACCAACCCTCCACCCCCCCCCCCCGACGGAACCCTTGGAGTGGGACGAACCGTCAGGAGGGTTCCGGATCCCCATCGCTCCCAAACCGACTCAGAGGGCGGAGCTCCCCCGGCCGATGCTGAAGGCGGGAAACGGAAGCCGTCGTACGAGATACAATCCGCGACGCCAACTCACGGTGGACGACTATGTGTCGTCCACCCCGTTGCCGCTACCAGAGGAGCCAGAACCAGGGCGTCCAACGGTTGTCACCGAGACTTCCCGCTGACAGGTAGCGGTGATCGGGATGGAGCGAGGGACTGCACCTCTCTCCCGGGCGGCCTCATCGATAACCAGGAAGGAGACGCCAGCGTCCCGCGCGGAGATGACGCCGACACCATCAGTGGCGACAACGACGACGGCGGCACCCATGACGGAGGCCAGGAGGGCCTACGTACGTCGGACGACGAAGGTGGCGTGGGTAATGTTCGGAGGACTCCGCATTATCCTCACCGACCCCGCGGTTGACCTACCGGCTCGGGTCTGCCTCAGTTGTTGGCAGCCGGGGCACCGGAGGTTGCATTGCCCCCAACCCTACCCCGGACCCTACTGCCACAACTGTGGCCTCCGCGGAGTCGACCTTACGGTCTACCCGCGCTGTTCCGCGGCTCATAAAGCGTACATTTTGAAGATGTACGGCCGGGAGGTGCAGCCGAACTTGGGGTTGGTGACGACGGTGGGGGCGAGACCAGCCCCAGAGACGGAAGCGGAAGAAGAAGATGAAGAGGACGAGGAGACAGAGTCCCGGGAGGAACAGTGGCGACGCCATGACGCCACACTGGCCGAGGCGGACCGGGCACGGGCCGAGCAGGAACGACGGGAGACCGACCAGCGGAGGGCTCAGGCAGAGCGGGACGAGGAGGCTCGCTGGGTGGGTCCGTCAGGAAGTTGGCCAGCACCGGTTCCGATGAGGCTATTGGAACCCGAGCCCGCCCCCGCCAACACCAACTCAGCCGAGGACCCTTTCACGCAACTGCTGGGGCAGTTACGCGGGTGCGAGCCCGAATACCCGCAGTGGGCCATTCGGCGGGGATTTGGCGGCTCTACGTCCCCACTACCGGCGAGACAACAGTGAGTCGGGAGACACCAAGGGGGGGAAATAATTTGGGGTAGCGTCAAGGCGAGAGAGAAAGAGAGAGGAGGTGGAGCGACCTGAGAAGATGACGACAAGGCGAAGAGGGGGATTAGGCGTGAGAGTAATCAGCGAGAGTAGTGAGTTTGATTGTTTTTCTTTGAGATACAAATACGGGTGAATTGTCTGGGATGATCTGGTGGTGGTGTACAGTTGTTTTCAGGTAGAAGAAGACGAAGCCGACGATAAGATGAGCGAGAGTGAATGAGAAGCGACTAAGCGAGAATTCATGTTTAAATTTGTTTTTTTTTTCTGGTAGGGCGTTGCTCGGTACTCCTGCGTTGTCTGGGTAGACGGTCGGCTTGGTCCATTAGTAAAATGGTCCACTCGCGTGTCCTGTTTAAGGAGGGGGAGTTTGTGACGTGTTAAACTAATTCCCCCCTTTATAAGCCGAACAACGAGGCACGCCGAACGAGGCCACGCCAACGCAAATTCATTATTTACTTTCCGAGCCCTAATGCGCGTACTTTTTTCCCGAGGTACGACGGCACTTGCAGACACTCACACACACACGCACTCGTCCCGGAGTCCAAGCATCTGATCGTTGAGGCGACACGGAGAAGGCATAGTAACGAGCCGCTGGAAATGCTACCGACCCCGGATAATCCAAGGGCGAAGCGACGGCGACGGACGCGGTGGGGCCTACTGGAAGAACAACAGACGACGACAAGCACTCAGCTGTTGACGACGCCGGTGGCGACACGCTGAAGACATACACATACACAATCACGCACACATACACCAAGTAACTAACGCGAGGCGCCGTGATCGCCTCTAGCGAGCGGCGCAACGTGGACAGCGGCGACGCGACGATGCACACGTGGTCGAAGGCCGGAACGAAAGAGAGAGAGGCGGACGATAAGGCATACGAGCACGCGTGAGAAAGGCGCGAAGATGCGCGAACTAGGGAGAGACTCGAGCTCAGCCGAGCTTATCCGAGCACCGACCAGTGACGTCACAAGAGCGCAGGGGCGTACGTAGTACCCACGACTGGCCTCCGCCATTTTAAATATACTGCGCGATCGGCGAGAGGGCGCGCGGAGCGTTAATCTGGCGATCGTGATCGGGTAAAACCATAGGTGATCCTCCTGGAGAAGAAGGACCGGCGCGACACCTTATGCCTGATTAGCCGAATTAAGGGTTCGACAAAGAAGACCATTGTAATCGTGTAGGAGAGAGCGAGAACGCCTGTGACGCCACTGGGGACGCGATTGTCGCCATTGTTGAAGGCGCAACTCGTTGCCCGGACCTAGTTCGTATCACATCGTAACTTTTGCGCCCGATTCTTGTTCTTTTGTCGTCAGCGTAGTTGCGGTATTAGTTGTTACATCATGTATAGGAGCATTTGTAATTGTCGTCAGCGAAAGCGTGCAGTTTGTGAGAAGGCAAGGGAGAACCGAGTAGTCGGGACGGTGCGTGGATCGGCTAAGAAGACCGTTGGACGAGGTGAGAGATGAGGCGGAGTGCCGCGTAAAGCCGGGTCGGAGCGCGAAGGGGGTCGCGGTCGAGTCATCCAGAAGCGGGTTGATTGAGCAATCGTCCGAAGTGTTACGTGATAGAACGGCTTTGGCGTGCGTCGCGAAGCGAAACACTTTACAATTGTATTTCGATCAGTCGCATTAAAGCGCATATATTTTAACAATTGTGTGTCCATTTTATTTGTGAGTGTACATTGTGTGATTTCCCTCGTTAGGGTGGTTTCCCCGCCACCCTGAGTCTAACGGGCATCCTTCGGGCGTGCAACCCACACATACACCGCAGCTAGCCGAGCGTGGTGTTCGGGAAGTGAGTGAAATTGTACTCTGGCCGGCACCTTACGTGCCTGGCGCCCGGGGAATGGATAGTTACGTTTCCTCTTATAAATACAGGCCAGAGTGCTTAGCCTTTGTCGACGCGGCTTAGGAGACTCGGATTGAGGGTCTGAGTAATTGCAACGTCACAAGAATTATAAGGGATACTAAACGCACCAATGTACCCCGCTGCTCCTGTATTGGCCTTACTTCCTAGCGTTTCATCAACTCCTCCGGACGAAACCTGTAAGAGGCAGGACAGACGTAGACCTCTACATCGAGGCTACAGCTGCGATGGGATTCAACACTGCAGGCGCCGCTAACAAGCGGATATATGAATGAAGATCGGCAAAACTCGCGCTTCTAACGCGGAGAGACAATCCGTATGAGGCAGTCAACCAGTGTGCTTGTGTTAGAAGGAAAATAGCGAGCGAGCAACGGCAACGTCGATCACGAGCGGCAGGAACCTCGTCCATCACCCCTCCTGTAGGATTTGTGCTGTACAGTATGTGTGATTGCGTGGTAACATTGGAGTGTCGCGACTCCTTTTATTTGCGACTGGCGCCCTCAAATGTCCCGTATCGGCTACGGGGAAGGTGAGTGCACTGTTATCTTGTAAATAAACTTTCCCATTTTTTTCTCATATTATAATTCCTGTATTCCTAAGTATTTCAGCAGTAATTCCCAGCTGAACGTTACAAAGTATATTGAAACATTATTCTACAAATTATCTATTCAACTTAAACTAGACCTAAAAGTGAGAGCTTGTTTCGTCATTGCAGCAGCTCTGAAAATCGTAATCATATGGACGGATTTCCTCCTCTGGTTAAGAACTGTGGGTTATATCTGTGTTTGTTGAAGAAGAAACAGCCAAATAACGATTATACTTATTTTACATTGCCGGAAATATTTCTAACACCTCCTGAAACATTGCCCTAAGATTTCATTTTTATTTGCTCTTCAATTAGTTCTTCATTATGGACTTATTGCCCTACCTTATCTGTTGTGTGATATATATATAAAAAAATTGAATTTATTTCTTAAATTTAAATTTTCTTGCCAGAGTTATCTTACAATCTCTAAAATTAAATTTTCTTTGCCTGAAATTACTGTTTTTGTATATTTTGCACATATTTATGGGTTAGTTGGGAGTCGCTTGGGGTTGGTATCTTAAGTCAGTGGTGCCTTAATTATTTTATTTCTTAATAACTTTGTACAGAAAGAGAAAAACAAAAAAAATGATGGTCTTATCGTCGATACTGGTTCTGAAACAGCAAAAGTAGACGTACTTGTATTTAGGGGGGAATAACTAATAAATTTGGAGGAAACGAAAATGAGAGAACTAAATTCAGGTCTTTACCTACATTAATTCTTTTTTTCTTTCGGCCAGTTCCATTTGGACCCACATTTGGGACAGATGGCTTCCGTGATGCCATTTTTCCCACAACTCCGGCAGAACCTTCGGTTCGCGTAAGTGCACCAACTCCACCTGTAACCCGCGCGGCTGCTGTTCCAGTACACCGGACGTCGTGTTCCCGCTCTGAAGACAGGGTGCGATCCTCTACTACATGCCGCTGGACTCCACCTCTCTGTGGAGCTAACTGTACCAATAGCAAAACTATTTTCAGCGACATCAAGGGCACTGGTCCAGCACCCAGCGCAGCCACTGCCTTCGTCTCGCCCCTCGCTCCCCTTTCGGTTGCCGGAGTGTAGGGTGGCTCCATCTCTCTCTTCTTTGGACCGATGAGCATTGAGCCGATAAGATGAGCATTGACCGATTACGTTGGGGATCATATAATGTTGTATTTGGCTATTGCCCAATTTAAATAAATTAATTAAGACCGTTACAAAACTACCACACTACAGTCCTTGAGTCGCACGCGACCCGAGCCAGATATCCATTTAATCTTCGATGATTATGATAACGGTGCCGTTAGATATCCGGAGACTTGTTAAAATCACGAGTTCCATACGGGGACAGTATAAATGCGGAAACACAGTATGGAAGTAACAGAATAAAAATACTTTATTAAACCTGGTTGTAATCAGCTTGACTGCTCCCTCGGTTAGAGTCGTGAGGTCATCGAACACAAATTGAAATAACGAATAATTATTAATAAGTCCTTCCAGGCACACACACAAAGAATAATAAAAATCACTGCCCTTCATAGGCCCGTAGCGTGAATTTACTTGAGACCAAAATTTTTTAATATTTAATTATAATAAAATTATCTAAACGAATTCCCGCGACGTCAATTAAACGGGAACGTACGAGAGAGAGTGCCGCGCAAGCTCCCGCCTGCTGGCTCGCCGATCTACCGACGACAGCGCCGTCGCGCTCTAACATACAGTCGCAGGACGGTACTTCGGTCCTCCCCCAGCCTACGAGTATCCCGCTTCGTCGGTAATTCCGGTTGCCACCCTTAACCGGAGTTCTTTCTCCAGGTGCCAGCTCACCCTCGACTTGGAGTCTAGGACCCTCAGCTGAGCCACCACCGACCGCACTACTCGGTTTCACGCCTCCGGATTCTCTGGACGTCCAGCAATGGAACCTAAACCCTAAGACTCTTCACACCCATAACCCGCTCGCACTCACACATGCACGCCGCCTGCTGTGCTCCAGCCGACCCTTTCTCCTTTATCTCTTTCTTTCTCATAATCATTATCCCTGTCTATAATGGCTCAGCGAAGAAGACCTTCTTCATTAACCCATTAGTGCTGATGCAAACATTTTTGGACACTTGATATCCCTTGGGAGATCCTTATCTTCTTCCTCACAACACTCCAGAGGTCCCTGGGGCAGAAGCTGCCCGAAGATATCCCTCGGGATCTTCTTCGCCGGCATGGGTTGCTCCTCCCAGACGGCAAAGATAATCACACTGAGAAAAAAATTCAGTTGGATCAAAAGACTCGTGCCTATAAATGCGAGCAATAGTATACTCTGTTAATTTGACAAATTTTGATTTTGAATTGAACAGCTTCGTTCTGTTAAATTAAAACCTTATGCTGTTGATTCAACGCTCCATACCGTTGATTCAAAGTACTTGTAATTGTAGTTTAGAATATATTTCACTTAAATTAACCATTCTATACATATAATTCAACCGAATTTCCGAATCTTGATAAAAAAAGAAATTAAAACTTTTTTTTATTCTCAGAACCTTAACGCCTTTTATTTCTGTTGCTGTATTCTAACTGCAACTTATTTGCTGGAAACTGAATGTAATTTATGAAGGTTTCTTAAACAAGTGCACATTTAAGCGGGAACACATTCGATGTTTTTTCACATTAATATTATATGTCGGTATCACACACACACTTTCTCGCAAGGACGCTTACAACAAATCTAAATTACGCATCGCAGTTATATGTAGTTGCACGCATAGTTACATATGTACGTTTGAATTATTTTCTTCTTATATACTAACCATCATGAATGCTGGTCGCTTGCGGGTACAGAAAAAAAACAGTCGCCTTCTAGCGGTTTATAGACGAACTATCACTTTGCGGCTCCGAAGAAAACTGCAAAGCCGAGAAGCCGGTATTAGGAATACCGGCTGGGTAGCCTCATCGGCGTGCGTCGAAACGTGGTTATAAAGACCTACCATAGACTTAGGCGCATACTCCAAGTAAAACAGCACGAGAGGCCCACGTGATTGGAAAAAGGGAGGGAAGCGCGATTTGGCCAAGTGATCGACGAGCTCATCTCTCTCACTCAGAAATTCTGTTAATTCAAAAGTTATTGTCTGTCATTTGATGTATTAAACAATTCATTCAACAATAAAATAACTTTCAAATTAACTTACTCAAATTCTTGTGATTTCAAGAATTATACTTTCATTTTAACAAAAATCTTATGTTTCATTAGAATGAATGTTGAATCGATAGTCGCGCTTTCAAAACAGCGGTCGCGCCTTCAAAACAACAGTATATGCCACTGTTCATTGTTCATGGCGCTGAGTCTGTTGAATCAACAGAATATTCTTATGTTTCAACTAGATTTTTTTCTCAGTGCAGGTTGAATAGTTTAAGAATTCTTGAAAAGGATTCTATTAGAATTCTTTTCTAAGAATTATAAAAGAGTTCTTAATGAATACATTGTATTCATTACAAATTAATTAAGTATTCTTTTTCCGCTTATATTTTGATCAAAAACTAATCATATAAAATTCTTGAAGTGTTCAAGGTATGTCCGTTTTTCTGCTTATATAGAATAATAGTATAATTCGTAAAGAATCTCACTCTTTAAAAATTTATTAATGGAGAATGATAAATGAGACCTGTATGTACTCATATGCAGAGTACATAAAGTATACTTATTGAGTTCTTTGGCACAAGATCTACAAATACTACGAAATGTTCGTAAAGTGTACTATAAGTGTTCTTTTAGAACTCTCATGACATTTATTTATGAATATATTCTTGCTAACCGTAATTCGTTAAGAGGTCAGGATGAATTCATACAGTACTCATATAGAATACTTTTCAATTAGTATAAGGAGTTCTATAAGAACGCTAATTTTAGTACATTTGTAAAGAAACGGACGGATGTTATATTTAGAGTATTTTATTTAGCGCTCTCGCACAGCTATACAAATTTTGAGTACAAATGATCGCGGTGGTCGCACGGGAACGCTTCGAGGGTCGAGCGGGGCCCTTTTGCATAAACTATGCACGTCGGTTCTTCTCGCACTGATGCGCGCGAGAGGCGACCATCGGCCGCAGTACTTAGCTTTGGGGATGAGAGCCGATGGCGTGGCGGTGATGGCTCGCCCTCCTCTGGCCTTCACAAGCAGCGGTTGCGAGGGATGCCCTGGGGTCCATTCGTCGCCGTCTAGCTAGTGGATCTCAATGGTCGCTGTTGATGAGGAAATCCAGTCGGCCGGTCAAGTCCCAATCTTCACGATGGACGGTAGTTGTGATCGGAGGATCGCGACTTGCGGATGCCCACCGAGGTGGCCGGAGTCCCCCAGAGTCTCCACGGCGGGCCGGAGGCGAGTGAGGAATCCGGGCGCTTGCAATCCCTTCTTATCGGGGCTTCTCGGAATTTTGGCACCTTGCGCCAGACGCGCCTAACCGTGGAAACGTGCGGACGTTTAAATCGTCCCTCGGACGAAGACGATACATCTCTCCCCCTTTTGCTGAGGTAGGAGGTTCAGCAAACCTGCGATGCTCACCGCCTCTTCGCGACACTAAACGTGATGCCCGCTCAACGCATAGAACCATTCCCCTATGGCTCGTCGCCCTAGATTCAATATCTTTAATCGAACAAATGCTATCGCTCGCATCATACACCTGCTATATCGCTCTGCTTAAAAGGTCCTAAATAACCCACTCGCAACAATCGAGGATATCGTTAGGACCTTTTAAGCGGAGCGATATAGCAGGTGTATGATGCGAGCGATAGCCTTTGTTCGATTAAAGATATTGAATCTAGGGCGACGAGCCATAGGGGAATGGTTCTATGCGTTGAGCGGGCATCACGTTTAGTGTCAGTAGAGGAATACACAATTGAGCATGTAACGCGGAATCAATTTGGTAATCAATTTGGTAATCAATTTTTCGTTTCTCCGGGAAGGTTACAAACTTTCCAACCATCGAGTCAATTGGCATGCCGAAATGTAGTTCGTGCGGAGTAAATGCGGTACTATAGTGCGTTGTCATGTTTAATAAATACTCAATGTCCTTAACATAATTCGGCCACGCGGTGAGTTTATTTTTACAAAACGTTCTAAACATGCGCCCTATTTCCCACATTACTCTTTCAGTTGGGTTAGACTGTGGGTGACGAACTGAACTAAATATAGATACAATGCCTTCACTTTCGATCTTTTGGCGCCACTTGGGAGACAAGAATTGAGTCCCTCAATTATCACTCAATATACGTTTCGGTTTTCCACAGTCAGGAATGTATTCGTCGTAGATTTTTTTTAACGAAGAGTATGTGGTCGCATGTTAACGTGTAAATACAATTTAGTTTGGAGAAAGCGTCGAGTACGACTAGTAAATATTGAACGCCCCCACGACCGCGCGGGAAGGGCCCGTGAAAGTCTACCGTGACTAGATCGCGAGGTTCGGATAACTGAACCAACTGGTACTCCCCCTCCATCGCGATCGTCAGGTGCTTAATTCTTTGGCATAAGTCACATGCCTTCACATACTTTTTTACATCTCGTGTTACCGTTTTCCAGTGATAAAAGGTTTTTATGTACATTAATGTTTTATATACGCCGGGGTGGCCTAATTTGTCTTGCGTTTCTTTTATCAATTCTTTTTGTATTTCTGCGGGAATTATAATGAGCCAATTCTGATTTACTCTTTGTTTGTAAAAAATTATGCTGTTCTGTAGTAAGAAATTTTCACTTTCTTCGCCATTCTCAATTTTCTTAAAAATATTGTTGAGATTTGGATCCTTTTGTCTTTCCGATATATTTTTTTTTTTATATCTTTAAGTGAATTTACGTTATTAGTTATGGAGAGAAGGGTGAGTGATGTTGGCTCGCTGTCTGTGTATGAGGGTAGACGCAGAGTTGGTGCAGTGTGGCCATCAGGATTGGATTTTCGCCCGCTTGTAGGAATTTTCCTTCCGGATTGCGGCTAAAAAAATCCGATTTTCTTTTCCGGTACAGTACTCTACAGTAAATGAGTATTGTTGAAGTAGAAGTCTCCACCGGATCAATCGACTATTGTGGTAAGTGGTCAACTCGAGAAAAGTTAGTGCTTTATGATCCGTAATTATTTTAAATGTTATACCTATTAAATAGTACCTAAATTTACTTATTGTATAAACGACAGCTAGCAGTTCGCATTCGGTTATAGTGTAATTGGATTTCGCGTCTGTTAGGCATCGGCTTGCAATGGAGATTATTCGTTTGTCATTATTTTTGTCAATTTGAAAAATTACTCCCCCTAAACCCGAGTTAGACGCGTCCGTTTGTACGGACAATACCGCATTTGAGATGACGTGAGCCAGGCAGACAGTACGCGTAAAACCCTCTTTCAGAAATTTCCAAGCCAGTTTAAGTTTCGCGTCCCATTCACACGGAATGTTATCTTTCAACAAATTTCTAAGTACATCAATATTTTTATGATATTCGGTGCAAAAACGCCTATAATAATTACAAACGCCTAATATTTGTTGTAATTGTTTTCTATTTTTGGGGTCTTCCAATTTTTGGATGTCCGCTATTCTTTCTGGATCTGGAGTTATGCCATCGACAGAAACGATAATGCCTAAGAACTTAAGGAGGTTTGTCAGCATAAGGATTTAACAGATGAATTTCAAAGAAACTTTAAATATAGTCTTCTATATGTATGAACGTACTTAGGTCAAATTTTCAAAAGGTTTAGGTACCTTGATAAGAAGTAATTAATAAAAATAAATTGTGGCTTTTAACATTGTCTCTTATGGGCAATTGCGTATTTTAGAACTGAAAAGATAAAATATGTATAGAAATCACAGACAGTTTCTGAAAATACGAAAATAGATAATAAAAAAATATTCATTAATTCTTTTTCTGCAAAGAATAAGTTGATTAGATACTTTAATATTAAACAAGAAGTAAATATCGGACGGAAAATATGGTATTGAAGACGAGGTTACCATTCACGTTAGAGCAGCGGCAACACCGCAATTTTTTTTACTAGCCCGCGCAATTCAAAATTTGATACATATGCATACAACAAATTTATAATATATTAATGAAAAATATAATATAAAAAGAGTAAAAACAACAAAACAAGTAGTAAACTATATATTTATTTTCTGTCAGTAGGTACTTTATTAAAATTTAGGCAGTTTCGACATTTTATATAAAAAATTGAGGCCAGACCAATCTTTTTTTCTTCAGACGTGTCAACTAAAGACAGTATCGCGTTGCAGTTTTTACAAAATAATTCTCTTGCCAAAGTTTTTAAATGCATGATACATCGTCCTTCGAGTAAATCTACCTCGCCTTCACTGCCATGGAGATTAGGTTCCTTATTTCTTTGACTGCAGCCATAAATATTTCTTAAATTTTTTCGTACTGCTTGCAGACGCACTCTGGATTTGTAAACTTTTTCACTCACACGCTTTCCTTTCCAAAAATATGTCTTTTTTATATTTCCACTTGACATTATTGTTTATAAATAGTATACACAAGTATCGAGGAGCAGACGGAAAGAAAGATGGAAAATGAGCCGTCGCACAACGGTGCCAGACCGTGTGCAAGTACCTAGCAAGTCAAACGAGTTCCATCGCATGATGCGTGCTTGACTACGCAGTGCCTTGACAAACCTCCTTAATCTCGTTTTTGAAGAATTCACACTTTCGAAAATTAATCGTGAAGTTATATTCAAGTAATACCGTTAATAATTCTTCGGGCACTAATAAGTGTTCATCCACAGTTTCTGTTCCTATTAGAATATCGTCTATGTGTAATCATAATGCTCTTTGGAGGCGTGGTGAAACATTTCGGAGTGCCACTTTTAATGCGCGGATAAGGGTGCTTCCAGCGTTTTTTAAACCGAAGGGTACTCTCGTGAATTGGTATACAGTTAAATCAAATATAAATGTCATGAGGATACGTGAATCTTTATGTAATGGCACCTGTCAGTATCCGTTTTTAAGATCTAGTTTTGAAAAGTATTTTACGTGTTCATAATCTTGTAAGAATTCATGGATAAGTGGTTGTACTTCTTGATCGTTTTCAATATCTTTATTTATGTATCGCGCGCCTAGGCAAATCCTTATATCCCCGTCAGCCTTTTGGACCACTCTTAATGGGTTACAGTGGGAGCTAATTGAAGGTTCAATTATGCCTTCCTTTAGCATGCATTTTATTTTTAACTTGACTTTTTCGTGCAAAGCTAGGGGCACGGGGTATGATTTTCTTACGACAGATTTTTGCTTAATCAACTTTATGATGTATTCCTATCATTTTGCCGCGCTGGATTTTTCTGTGAATAGATCGCGTTTGTTTGTCAACAAGTCTTTAAATTTTTCGTTATGCTTTGCCGATGTTAGTGTACACGCGGAAGATACCTGCTCCTCAGACAAAACTTCGTCCTTATTTGTTTGATTTAAAAATTGTTTTTCATATGAAATTTCGTTTATATTGTATTCGTCCCTTATTTCTAGTTTTTCATCATTTTTTAATTCGCTATTTTGTTTTCGTTTAATTTGAGGTTCGTAATTACATTATTTAACTCAGTTATTTTTACCAGATAAATGAATGTTGTTTCGCCTTTTTGCGACAATAACATTTTGTCTGAGAATCTAGGCTCAAACATCGTTGAAGCACGTGGAATTGCTATGTTTTTTAGTTGGATTGTTCTATCACGGTAATTTATTATACTACTATTTGTTAAGTTCTGGTCATTGCCTAAAACCACATCACACGACAGGTGCGGAAATACCAGAAATGTGAAACTGCTTCTATAATTGTCAATTTCAAAGTCGAGTGAAACTTGTTGTTTCGAGAAACTTGATTGTTTCGATTGAAATTTTCAACTGACGAGAATTGGTTATTTGAATGGCGCATATAATTCCGCGTGTTATATTGGGGTTCTTGGTATGATCAATATAGACGCGCCTGACGATTATGGCGACTGTTACCTTGGTTATAAAGTTGATTTCTAACATCCTGGGATTGATTTCGCCAATTTTCATGCACGCTCATTTGTCTAACTCTAACGGCCTGATTTTGGTGGTTTGATTGATTCCATTTTTTTTCTCTATATATTTTGTTTATCTATACGCACTTCGTCCAACTTAGCCAGTGCTTGGGTAATCGCAGATGTATTTTCGTAATTTATTGAAGCTAATGACTCTTTAACCCACGGGGGATATTGTTGCACGATTAAATAATTGTTTTCATAGTCGGATTTACATGGACGAAGATATGTTGCTTCTTTTAATTGCTTGTAATAAAAGGTTTGGGAATTTCCGAATTGTTCATTATATCTGCGATTTTGCCATGCAAACGTGACTTTTACCTGGATTGGTGTGGAATAAAATACATTAATAAAAATTTCTTTGAACTGATTGTACGATGTAAATTGATTCTGTAATGCAAGCCACATTTTTGCCTTATTTTCTAGAGCTATTTCAATTACATGTAATTTCCGGCTTTCATTAATATTTCTTATTTTAAAGTATTTGTCAAGATCTTCTAAAAATTCAAGTGTATTTAGTTTCATCAGAAAATTTTGGTAATTTTAAATCATTTGTAATGAAGTGTATTGACCCTACTATGCTGTAAACGTCTTGCGCGCTAACATTTCAGCGATAATAAGTCGTGACTTTCATTTCGCGGTTCTTGTGTGTTTATGTTTACTTGTTGCGACGATAAGTTAGAGTTGGGTAATACCTGCGTGGAGTTTAATAAACGGCGCGTATTTTCCATTTCGTTACTCATTCGTTGCAGTTCTTCTTCGTATAGCCTTGCGATGTTGCCTTGACGTAGTTGCTCGATTTCGGTTCTTTGTGACTACAAAATTGTTCGCATTTCTTGCAGTTAGGCTTGCAGGGCATTCATCGATGCGTGTCTTTCGACATCGTTGTCTTGCTGGTTATTGCCGTGGCGTTTAATTGTTGCGAGGTCGTCATTGTTGCGGGGTCTTCACTCGTTATCAACATATTACGCTCCTTGGTCTTGGACCTTGAATTATTTTTAGTGTTGTATAATACTGGAATGTTTTCCTGCCTGACCTTGTTGTATAAGCTAATATAATAGCGTTCATCAATTTTCCGGAATCATCAAAATTTAAAGATTCGTTTTAAACCCGTTGGGCGCCAAAGTAAAGAAACGGACGGATGCTATAGTCAGAGTATTTTATTTACCGCTCTGGCACAGCTATACAAATTTTGAGTACAAATGTACGCGGTGGTCGCACGGAAACGCTTCGAGGGTCGAGCGGGGCCCTTTCGCACAAACTATGCGCTTCGGCCTTGGCAAGCAGCCGGTTGCGAGGAGTGCTCTGGGGCCCATTCGTCGCCGTCTCGCTGGTGGATCCTAATGGTCGCTAGTGATGAGGAAATCCAGCGGGCCGGTCAAATCCCAATCTTCACGATGGACGGTAGTTGTGATCGGAAGATCGCGACTTGCGGATGCCCACCGAGGTGGCCGGTGTTCCCCAGAGTCTCCACGGCGGGCCGCAGGCGAGAGAGGGCTCCGGGCGCTTGCGGTCCCTTCTTATCGAGGCTTCTCGGAATTTTGGCTTTCTGGCGCCCTCGCCGACCTTGCGCCAGACGCGCCTGACCGTGGAAATGCGCGGTCGTTTAAATCGTCCCTCGGACGAGGACGTTACACATTATTTTAAGTATGAAAGGATTCATGAAGAGTTCGTAAAGTGTTCGGAAAGAGTTCTTTGAATATAACTAAGTAATTTTATGACCTAGATCTATTACTCATTTAACTACGGAATTAAGTTACATAACTTTCTTGAAGTTATATTTGCTTAAATACATAAACAAAAAGAAAAATAAATTAAATAGTATACGCTACATAGAATGTAAAAAAATGCCTCAGATCGCTCCTTAGCCACCCTTGTATTTACAAGCGATCTGAGACCATTTTTATTATCTACCACTTTTATTATTTTTATTATCTATCTATATTCATTATACTGTGGTGCATTTAATCTAATAATACGTGTATCAAAATTTATTATTTTAACACTAACAAGGAGAGGCCATCAGATCCGGGTGACGGATTTATCTCAAATTGGTTGTGGTGACTCTTAATACCTCAACAATGAACTATGTAGAGTTTCAGGACCTAACGCTCCCTCATTCCTGAAATATTATAACTTAATTTTGGCTGCCACCCCTATTTATCCTAGTGTGACCGATGTAGCCAATTTCAAAGCCATGCTTTTCTCTCTTACTTGCTAGTTTCCTATAATAAAATTATATTATTTGTATGCATTTATATCTGTATTTATTATGCATGCAATCTACATAAATTTTCACAAAAAAACTTTTTATTGCACTTTTTGGAACTCGACCTTTGGTAAGAGATATGGAAAATAAATTTTTTGATTATTAGTGTGAAAATTAATGTAGATTGTGTATTAAGAAGTATAAGTGCATAGAAATAATGTAATTTTATTATAGGAAACGAACTACTAAGAGAAAAAGTATTGCTTTAAAAGTAGCTACATCGATCTCACTAGGATAAATAGGAGTCGCAGCCAAAATAAAGGTATAATATTTCCGGAATGAGAGAGCGTTAGATGATGATTAAATAAATGATGGTCTTGAAAAATACTTAATTCAGAATTTTTCAAGAATACTCTTATCGAGTTCACTTTTAATTAAAAATAAGGATTGATCACTGTTATCTGATTAATCGGACTTTTATAAACTAAAGACCTGATTCCAAATTTTTAAAGAACACTATAATACGTAGCAGATGAATTCATAATGAATCCATAATAAGCTCATTGCAAACTCTTACCGTGTTCATTATTAATAAAATATTAAGGATCTGATTAATAGGACTTTAGAAACTAAACGACTTAATTCAGAATTGTCAAGAATATTATAATTCGTGAAATATTCTTAGCGAATTCATAACGAGTTTATTACGAACTCATACAGAGTTCATATTTAATTAAAAATAAGGCTAGTTTATTGTTTGCCAATAAATCGCAATATTCGCACTAAAGGATTTTTTTTTAAAATTATTCAAGAATATTATAATTCATTTGTAATGAATATACCAATTTAAAAAAAAAATTTCTTTCTTTTTATTTTTACTTAGCAAGATTTTAATTTCACTTGCTCCCTCGCTATTTTCTTATACTTCTAGGTTAAAGTAAATTGTAAATCCCTACTCATAAGATAACAAATAAAGATTATATCTTTTTAAAAAAGTTTTAGAAAAAAAAAACACTTAAGTTTCCCACCGAAAATCTTTCCCACACAAATCGCTGTTTTCCCGAAATCCAAGTGCAGGCCAGCCGTCGATAAGGCATCAGGAAGTCATAAACCCTTAAGTTTACGACTTGCAGGCCTCGCACAGCCCAACGGTCACTTTCGCTTTCACAGAGTATAGGAAAAATACAGGGAAAGATCTTGAATATTTTTACGTTAAGAAATATTATTTTGCTCTTCTTTAAAAATTAAGTCAACTCACAAATAAAAGAAAAAAAAAAGAAACTTTCTACAAATTTTAAATAAATCAAGAAATCAACAGAATGAGCAAAACAAACTAAATAAATAGGCAATGATTAAAATTAAGAATTCTTTAAATACATTATTATTATACAGGGTGTTCGAAATGTTCCGGACCCCCCACTTATAACATAAAGTAAGCATTTTGGAAAAAAATGTTAAATACAAAAGTTGTTAAGTTTTGAAGGTTGAACTAAATGATGACCTTGGATTTGTTATTGGTTATCATTTTCAAGGTCATCTTCAGTTTTTTAAATAGGGACCCCTATTTTTTATTTCAGATTCTGAAAGAGCACAACATTTTACATCTGGATATGTACCCACGTTATGGCTCAAAATGACCTACAGAGGTCATTTAGTGGTTAAATGATTATTTAGTAGCAAAAAGCCAAGAAATCCCGATTATTAAGAACTTTAAGCGTATCTGACCAATACTAAAGTAATTTGATTTTGCAAGACAAACTTTATGGTGGCGTTAAATTGACATTGCCCTTGATTTTCAAGGTCATTTGAAGGTTAACTTTAGTTTTCCAAATTAAGCCTCCTAGTTGTAATTCTCCATTTTGCACCAGCGCTAAATTCTGCATTAGGATTGTAGAATGTGTAATTGATACTGGCGTAAAATAAGCCTTAGGCCAGACAACCACATAACTCGGGCGAGAAAATGATAAATAAAAAAATGTCTAATCAAAATAAGCCTTAGGCCCAACAACTACATACCTCGGGGGAGAAAATGATAAATAAAAAAATGTCTAATCAAAATAATGCTTAGGCCCAACAACTACATACCTCGGGGGGGAAAATGATAAATAAAAAAATGTCTAATCAAAATAAGCCTTAGGCCCAACAACTACATACCTCGGGGGAGAAAATGATAAATAAAAAAATGTCTAATCAAAATGAGCCTTATTGCTCAGGCACGGGAGGTACAACTAATTAAGGTAACATCATGGGTGATCCAGCCAACTAAGGCAAGACCATCGGCGGCCCAGCCTACTAAGACAAGAACACTAGCGGCCCAGTCAGCTAAGGCAGGACTATCGGCGGCCCAGCTAACTAAATCAAGATAGTGGACTATTCGCCCAAACTGAATTTTTTTAAAATGTCGTTGACAGGAACTTTTTACAACAACTGTTCAAATTGTTGCCCATTAACAGTTTGGCAATGTGCTAACCGATTGTAAAAGACTGCAACAACATTTCGCAAGATTTGCTGAGGTATCAAGTCTATTTCATCAGTGATTCTTTGGCGTAATTCATCCAAGTCACGTGGTTTTATAACATAAACTTTATCCTTCAAGTATCCCCAAAGGATGTAATCAAGAGGCGTTAGGTCTGGGGACCGAGGTGGCCAGTCAATTGTACCTCTCCGCCCAATCCATCTATCATGAAATGTTGCATCTAAATATCGGCGAACATGAATACCGTAGTGTGCAGGAGCACCATCCTGTTGGAAGTAAATTTCGTCCAGATTTCCACCCGTTAAATTCCGTATAGCAGGTATAATTTGGTCTCGAAGCATGTTTTCATACATTGCAGCATTTAAATTACCTTCAATAAAGAAAGGGCCAAGTACTCTTCCATTAAATATGCCAGCCCAAACATTTACTTTTTCAGGATATTGCGTGTGGTCCGCTCTCATCCAATGTGGATTGATGTTACTCCAGTATCGACAATTATGTCTGTTCACTGTTCTGCTTAACTCAAACGTGGCTTCATCAGAGAAAACAATGTTATTGAGGAGCAAAGGATCATCAGATATCATTTGCATCATTACATCACAAAACTCTACCCTTCTATCAAAATCATCTTCAGATAATTCCTGTACCAACTTTAATTTGAAAGGATGCCATTTGTTGAGTTTCAAAATTTTGTGCACAGATGCAGCTCCCATTTCATGCTGTTGTGCACAACGTCTGATGCTGCAATGGGGGTCCTCAATAAATGATTGTAATACGTCTAAGCTCTTTTCATCATTAGACGATGATTTGGATCTACCTGATTTAGGACGATCTTTAATACGACCGGTCTCTTCAAAACGTCTAATAGTACGAATTACGGTACTTTTTGAAATAGGGTTGTTTTCTTCAACTCTGAATGTTTCATTGAATAAACGCTGTACCTGTTTGTAACCTCTCTCTTGATCACCCCACCCTCGCAACATCAACAAAGATATTCTTTCTCGTTCAGTAAGATGTGCCATTTTTCACTACGATTAAAAGTACAATTATTGAAAATTAATACAATTATCTGAATTTCAAAGTAAGAGAACTTCACTTAACTCTTGAAAACAGAAAAGTAAATAGGAGTAAACAATTGTTAATTAACAATTATAAATGAACTGATTCCTAAAAAGAATAGTGAGCAAAATCTTCTAAGGTACAAGTAACGATCCTGAAAATGCTATGAATCATGCGTAGAAACTCGTAACCCTTGCAAAAAATTATTGCAATAAAAACTGTTCATGTAAAACGGTTAGATTATTTTGCTTTTGAAATTAATAACCCCCAAGTGTCCTATGTAGATCATTTCGAGCCATGACGTGGATATTGTACATATCTCCAGACCTAAAATTTAATGCTCCTCCAGAATCCGGAATACAAAATGAGTCCCTTTTTAATAAGCTGAAGATAACTTTCAAATGACCTTAAAAATGAAGGCCAATTTTAAAGTGACCATAAAGTTCGTCCTAGAAAATCAAATTATGTACTTTAGTATTAAAGTACGAAATTTTTTTTTTCTTTTCGTCAAATACACTCAAAGTTCTTAATAATCGGGATTTCTTGGCTTTCTGCTACTAAATAATCATTTAACCACTAAATGACCTCTGTCGGTCATTTTGAGCCATAACGTGGATACATATCCAGATGTAAAATTTTATGCTCTTTCAGAATCTGAAACAAAAAATAGGGGTCCCTATTTAAAAAACTGAAGATGACCTTTAAATGACCTTGAAAATGATAACCAATAACAAATCCAAGGTCATCATTTAGTTTAACCTTCAAAACTTAACAACTTTTGTATTTAACATTTTTTTCCAAAATGCTTACTTTATCTTATAAGTGGGGGGTCCGGAACATTTCGAACACCCTGTATAATGCATATCCATGGATTACCGTATCTATTATTAACTTAATAAATCGGCAGGCTATGATTATTCCTATTATTCCTGTACTAGCTGTTCCAAATGTTAAAAATTTTGTCCACATTTTTTCCCAAGCAGATTCAGCGATTTTTGCTGAAGTTTCTTGATTAAATAAATTTCCAACAGTCATGTCTTCGGAGTTGATCGCATGTCCTGTCATTCCCAACGTTATTTTATTAACAACCGCATTTCTTTCAATAGGAAATAAAATTCTGTCTCGTAGTCTGTTTAAATCATTTTGTGAACAAAATTCCACTGATTGCTAGTGATTCTGGGCTTACGTATTTCTATGTAGGTCGAGTTTGGGGCGTCAAAACTTCATTTTGGGGCATTTTGACTTCTACAGGATCAGGCAATAATTTATACCAGTATTCATTGTTTTTATACATAATTGGTAACCTTTTATCGCAGGAAACTTGTCTTCCGGTTTGAATTAGTATATGTGTTCGGGGTGATAAAAAATAATTTTTTCCTTCCCTTGATACTGGCAATTGTTCGAAGCATTCTCCTACGGTGTCTCGTCTCTTTACTTCAACTCGTATGCATTTTAATAAATGTATAACTTCTCCTGCGGTGACTGCAATGTATCCAGGTTCTCCCATGATTTTATATGCCACTTCTTCCGGTGCAATGGTGGCTAATGCTAAGGCTTGATCCATGATTTTCCTTTCAAGTTCGCATTTATGTCTCAAGATATCGTAATACATTTGCGTGACTTGTTTTCTCACATATTTTTCAACATATAAAAATTTCGAATTTACAAAGGCGAACATATCTAAATTGGTGGCTGATGTAGGTGTTTTTTCTACGAATCCGTCTTCTTTTGCATCTTCTACAATAAATAATTTTGGATGCTCGGTGCGTGATAAGGGGGCTCAACATACTTTTAATTGGCCCGTTTTCCATAATGCAAATGTTACTTCATTTGATTCCAGTGAACATAAAGTTTTCTTGTCTCCTATTTCTTGAATTTTGTCTATGTTTTTCTTCATATAATAATGAATATTTCTTTTTCCTGCATGTTTCGTCGGGTGCAGTGGACCAAAATACGTCTGCCCCATCGTGATCAGTGCATTTTCCATCCGAAAATTTGCAAGTTGCCCCACTGTCTAATCAAACAATATTAGTATCTAAATTTACTTCTGCATAGTAATCTTGTAATGAAATTTTTACCCATCCGGCCACGTAAACATTCTGAAATTGTTCCCGCAAAAATTAAGACCTTGTAACCGTGCTATTTTGTGGTAGTTGCATAACTGTAGTTCCGGCTATTGATAAAAATCCCGTGAGATGCATTTTTCGGCATTCGTCTTGACTTATTTCTTTATAATAACTTATTTCCCCTTTTGGCATACGTGAGACATGGGAGTGCATTCCGCAATGGGTAACGATTCGATTTATCATTATCGAGCATTTATATATAGGTACCGTTCCAAAGTCATTTAATTGTAATAATTGTCCGAATATACGCGTTGTATTAACGGGTGCTTCTTTTATATGGCATTCCCCGATATCTATTAAAGAAATCGTTGTAGTATTTGTAATATGATTGCCACAATCAAATCCTACTAATCCATGTACTTCGAAAGGGTTGAGGATAACTCCCAGAAAGAGGCTTACTATGAGTATCGCCATCTGTAATTATTAAAAAAAAATTTCTAACTGTATACCCTTTTTTTTTTTTTCATATATAGTTTTTATTGATTATTCACAAGATACATAGATTTTTTTTATATAAGATGTAAGATACCGCAAGTTTTTGGTTCATTTGTTAAAACTTTGCTTTCTGTGTGTACGCTTAATTCTATTACATCCGGTGTATTTTGTACAATAATTATTATGTAATATAAGAATCCTAACACAATCCCGGCTGCTAATAAGGTTACAACGGTGCATGTAGTTAAAATTCCCATTCCTGTCATCAAATTTTCTTTCCCTTTGTATAGTTTTACAATTTGTTCGATCTCCCAGAAATCCTTCTCTGTTTGTCCTTTATTTAATATATCTATTATTGGTTGTTTATTTTCCGCGAATGATTTTGTTAATGTTTCTATGTGCAAATCTTTTTTTGGTATAGTGGACGGGATTGGTTTGTAATTTGGATAATCTTTCGCTATAATTTGATTATTTTCGTAAATTATAAATGAATTTCTTGGTAGTGTAAAAGTTCCTGTACCTTCAAGTATTATGTCTTGATGATTGTTTAATGTTAGATTGATTCTTCCTGTACTTGAGAATATCTATTTAGTCGATAGTCGATAGTCGATGTCAGAGCGGAAACGCACTCACGGCCCCTCGCGGGGACATGTGGGTGATGCACCTAGGCCTATTGGCCCTTTGCGCTCGGTCTCCTCATCATTCATTCCCTATCGACCTCCCTATATATTCGACCAATCTAAGAAACCTGCTAAGCCCCATAGAGCAGACCCGCTCCGGTTCGAGAAGCCACTCCTCATACACCCCGCGCCTACCGCCCATCAGCCTGGGGCATTGACACAAGAGATGTAAGGGGGTTTCCTCACTCACACCACAGAGTCTGCAGGTATTCTCAGCACCTAATCCTATCCTATTTTTGAAGTGTGCCAGGTCACAGTGGCCCGTCAGCCACTCCACTACCTTCCTAATAACCTTTCTGGGGAGAGTGATCATCTCTCTCACCCATCTTATCGGGGCAGACTCCGCTATAAACGCTTTTGTGTGCCTGCATTCCCCGTATCTATCCCATTTCCTTGTCTGTTCCTTACTAATCCAAGCCTGAATTCTGCTTTCAATCTCACAGCTTGGTATAGCCGTCTCGACGGCCTCTGCTCTGATCCCCGCCGCACCTCTTTTTGCCAGCCTATCGGCCTTCTCGTTACCTCGAATGCCAGCATGGCCAGCTACCCATTTTAACTTGATGTCACACCTCCTCGCTAAGTCATCGAGTGATGTCCTGCACGCAAGCACCTCATAAGAGGTGATCGTCACCTTGCTAAGAGCCGCAATGGCAGCCCTGCTGTCGGAGTGTATGACAACCTTCCGATTTGTCCACTCCTCCTCAAGCATGGCTGCCACGCAACTTTTTATGGCTATGACTTCCGCCTGGAAGACCGTGGCGTGGGGTTCTAGTGAGAGAACAATCTCCCTACTGCTCCCCTCTAGCCACGCCGCCGCACCTACACCCAGTTCGTTTTTCGAACCGTCCGTGAACCATATATATACGTGGTTCCCTTCCGTCGCCTGGTGTGTATCCGCAACCTCAAAATTCCTTTCAAATCTGTAGTTGCGGGTTACCTTATCTAGCTTAACACTCCGCTTCCGATACATGTCAATTGAATTGACGATCTCCGCATCCTCTTGTAAATGCCAGTCCTTAGAAACCCTGATCTTCGCCTTGAGTGCCGCAGCCCTTATCATAGTCTCAAGGGGTGGGAGGCCCAACACCAGCTCTAAAGCTTTCAGTGGTGTGAACTTTCTAGCCCCAGTAATGCCCCTTGTCACCATCCCTTGCAATCTATCTAGGAGCAAGTTACCTGTTTTTAATTTGCAACGAGGCCACCAAGCAATGGCCCCATGCAAGAGCCTTGGTCTGAGGACCGCCGTGTAGAGCCATAGGATCATCTTGGGTTTTAATCCCCAGGTAGCTCCAAAAGCTCTTCTGCAAGCCCAGAAAGCAGCCGTAAAGCTGGCTTTCTTGCTTTCCAAGTGTTTGCTCCAGTTCAGCTTCGAGTCGAAAATCACTCCCAGGTACTTTGCCTCATGGGACAAAGTGAGTGTTTTCCCGAATAGCTTAATGGGATCCATTTTTTTTTACCTTATATCTGGTGGTGAAGTTGACCAGTACTGTCTTCTCAGGATTTACAGACAGTTCAACCTCCTTACACCAAACCTCCACGATGCCTAACGCAAAGTTCATTAGGCCCGCTATTGTGTACTCGTCCTGCCCAGTAATCAGGACCAGGACGTCGTCCGCATACGCCTGAGCGTATATGCCTGCCTCATTTAGCCTAACCAGCAGTTCATCCACGACGAGGGACCATTCGGTGGGCGAGAGGACTCCTCCTTGCGGACAGCCCCTCCACACCCGGCCCTCCCTCGTCTCAGATCCCCACTGTGCCTGGACTACTCTCCCAACTAGTGAGTTATGTAGCCATCTAATCAGGGACTTGGGAATGCCATGTCTCCCTGCACCTCGGCATATGCTGCTACTTGTCGTGAAGTTGAAAGCCCCCTCCACGTCCAGGAAAGCAGCTAATACCATACCTTTCTTTTTCATCCCTTTTATAATTCTGGTGGTAGCCTCGTCAAGTGCGGAGTCCACCGACCTGCCCTCTCTGTACGCGTGTCGCGTAGCGTGCAGAGGACGAGTCATCAGGGCCCCCTCCTTGATTTCCCGATCCACCAGTCTTTCCAGTGTTTTGAGCATGAAAGACGTAAGGCTAATCGGTCTAAAGTCCTTTACGTTCTCATGAGCCTGTTTTCCGGGCTTAGGTATGAAAATAACCTTGGCTTTCTTCCATTCGTTCGGTACATGACCAAGCGCCAGACAAGCCTTGTAGGCTGTACCCAGCGGTTCCAACAGCAAGTCCACGCCCTTTTGTAGTAGGGCCGGAAAAATACCGTCTGCTCCCGCTGCTTTATACGGTTCGAATGAGTCAATGGCCCATCTAATCCTATCCTTAGTTATGACCTTATCCGCCAGATCCCAGTCTTGTTCGAGGAACTCCTCTGGAGGTTGCTCCGGCGGACCCGTAGAGTTTAGTCCCGGGAAGTGAGCCATCAGAAGACACTCGAGAGCCACTCCTTTGTCAGATGCCCACTCCCCTGAGGATTTCCTGATCTGCTGCTGAGCGCTACCGGTCGGCCTGGCCAAGATCCTATTCAGCCTAGCCGTTTCCGGAATACTGTTGAGTTCCTCACAGTAGCGCTTCCAACCCTCCTTTTTGGCCGCCACGAGAGCCTTTTTGTACTCTCGTCTGCAGTTACTGTAAGCCTGTAGCTCCCTAGAGCCTCTCTTCTTTTTCCATCTGTTAAATAGCTTACCGACCTCTTTGCGCAGGGCTCCCAATCTAGGGTTCCACCAGGGTGTCGCTTTGCCCTGTCTGCGCTTTGTTGGTCTGCAGCTATCCTCAAATACACCTACTATGGCTGCTTGTATACTGCCACAGTACTCCTCAATCTGTTCCATATTCTCCAGCCTACCTGCCTCGTCCGGGAGTCTCTCCCTTAGACGACTGCAGTACAAGTCCCAGTTTGTTTTCCTGGGATTCCTTCTCGCCTGATCATCCTTGGTCAGATTGCCCAGCTCAAAGCAGATCTGCTCGTGGTCGGACATGGAGACCTCATCCGATACTCTCCACCCCCGTACCTTCGAGAAGATACCCCTTGTTGCCAGTGTAATATCAATGACCTCCTCCCTCCTTCTGTCTCTGAACGTCGGAACCCTGCCTCTATTGAGGATATCAAGCTCCGTCGTGCAGAGATACTCCAGGAGACTCTCGCCTCGGTCGTTGCAGTTTGAACTGCCCCAGACGAGGTGATGCGCATTAGCATCACATTCTACTATAACCTCTCTGCCTCTTCTGCGGCAGTCCTCAACCAGTGCCCTCACCTCCTCTGGGGGTGGCGAGTGCGCTGAGTCACTGGGGAAGTATGCCGAGGCTAAGATAATCTCCTCCTCAGCTCCTTCCTCAGTCCTTCTCTTCACTATTATAGTGGTGAGATCGCTGTGGCAGTGAAGGGGCCAGATCTCCCGCTGCACGCCTTTTAGGAGAATGCAGGTACGTACCCGCCCTTCCCCGGCCGCCCGGAAGAGCCGTCCACAACCCCCTAATCCTGCCACCCTACCACTCGCATTGATCCAAGGTTCTTGGATCAAGGCGATGCCTGTCTGCATCTCTGCCATGCACTTGGCCAGCACAGCCGTAGCGCTTTTGCAGTGATGCAAGTTGATTTGCACGAAAGGAATTGTGGCTCCTGCATTGTCTGCCTGAGCCATGGTTCCTTCCTTCCCATCTCTTTTTTTTTTTTTTCTCCTAACTAGCTTGGTCCGGCTCCTCCGTCAGCCGGTTTCTGGGCGGGGGGACCCGCCTTCTCCTCCTCGTCGGCACCTTTACTCCTGTGGAGCACAGCGTGCGCCCTGCCTGCCCCACAGAAGGGCCGGAAGCCCAGCGCTCTGAGCGCCTCAGCCTCCGACTCCTCCATGAGTAGGCGCACCGCTGTCTCCACAGTGCCTTTCGCCTTATCCTTGGCATGCCAGGAGGCGGCCACTCTTCATTCCTGGACCTGCAGCGTTTCATTCTGCAGGCCCAGGCGATCCATGACCACCTCCACGGCATGCTTACCTTTTACGTAAACCGTAACCCTCTTCATCTTCTGGAGGGAGTTCTGCTCCACAACCCGGAGCTTCGCCCCCTCCCATGGAGCTTACGTTGGAGCATAGCGCTCTAACCACTCCTTGTCTGCTGCGGTGGTGCAGTGAAAGATCTGCGCCCCCCGCAGCAGCCAATTGTCCTTAAAATGAGGGGTGTGGCCGTCCACTCTGCCGTCGATGGCTTTTTCCACCGACTGGACGACCAGCACCCCCTGAGCTTCAGTCAGGCGCACCTCGGGATACAGCTCAGGGATGACCGCCACCTTAAGGTCGCTGGCCGTCGCCTGGCTGTACGTTGGTGCTGGGCCCTCATGCACCTTTTTAACCTGCCGGGGGGTAGAGTCACCGGATGACCTCTCCTCCCGGCTCCTTTTAAGTGAGTCCCCAGGGGTCCTCGGAAGAGCGGCCCCTGCAGGCTCCGTCGCTCCCGTTGCCGGTGCGCCTTGGCCTGCCCGCTCTCGCAGCCTTTGCCGTCTCTTCCTTTCAGCCCCTGTGATCTTCTTTTTCCTGCCAATCGCAGAGTCGGTCGGCGCCCCCGAGGTCAGCGGAGTCCCACTGCCCAAAGGACAGCGGGAGCCCGCCTCAATCGGTGCACAGACCTCCATCTGCGTACCTTCACCTCCTACACTAGTCCCGGGCCCGACGGACCCTGTCCCAGTGGGGAGTACCGTTGAGCTAGGGAGCTCGTCGCGAGATGTCACGGTTAACTCGCTTTCCTTAATTTTATTTTCCATGGTTTTGGGAATGGGATTGGGTGGAATGTAAAGTGTATGTGAGAATCGTGTGATGGTCACTGAGCCTCGGTGAAACGCAAGCGTGGGACACTACCGAAACGCCCTTCGGCAGCTACATCCCGCAACAGTGCTGTGGCCTCGGAGGAGCCCACCCCCCGTCCCAGCAGGGCCCTACCCGGTCGCCATCCGGCACTACTAGAACGAAGGGGATTTTTCGCCGGATGATGGAGCAGCCGGTCCGATCGGCTACACCGTAACCTGGGCTCCTGTCCTGTCCAGCGGCCTAGCCGTGTCATCCTAGTTTATCCCCTGTACCCTCAGCAACTGCGCCAAGATGCTACCCCCTCCAGGCCAGCAGCGCCCAAACCCGCGCCACCCAGAACTACCCGCAGTGTAAGTGTGAATGTGTGTATATGTGTATCGTGGGGTCCCACCAGACCGCAACGAGGGTTGTTCCTTGGTCGTCTCGTCAGCCTCAGCCACCTGCTCCCCCGCCTCAGAGGCAGGAACGAGCACCCCTTGTCCCGGGGAGACGCCTTGAGGGCCACTGGTGCCTTCTGGCACCTCCCTACAATCTCTCCTCATGCAGACTCCATGTGCAGGGAAGAGCCCTTTTTACGGGGATTCCTTCTCATGCATCGAAGAGCCCTTTTTACGGGGATTCAATCAAACACATGAAGAGCCCTTTTTACGGGGATTCCGTCCCTGTCACACACCTGTCAGACGGTGCAAGGGTAAGTGGCCCAAACGGCCTGACGAGACTCAAGCCCTTTCACCAACGTCAAGGTCGCACAACCCACAGAAAGGGAGAGAGAGAATATCTATACTATCAAATTATATTCGCAACTTGAATCGTTTCGATACATAAACCATTCTTGTTCGCAGATTATTGTGTATTCTATAATTTTACATTGACTAAGCTCTATTTGTTGCATATAATGATATATCCTGTAACGGGCAACCGGCCGCTGTGTGTGTTCACGGCGGGCTGCTCGCCAAGGTGCGCAAAAATTAACGCGCAGAGCGAAAGGAAATTCTGGTTAGGGATCCGCGGACGAAAGTATCAACGCGGCCCTAAGTAAAGTCGTAAGCATCCCGAATAAAGCGGGATGGGGCGCCAGGCACTGTAAAATTTATAAACTGCGAGCAGTGCCTCTCGCAAATGTGCTACGTTACTCGTTTGGACCCTCGCTCCGACTACTCAGCGGAGAGTCGTGAGGTCGAGAACGGCGAAGTTGGTGGAGAATGGAGGACAATACAATAACACGAATGGCAGAAAAATAAATAAGAAATCAAAATCTAAATGATCAATGCCTTTATTTGGCCAGCGACTTAAGACGCGCGGCCTTACAATTCGGCAGATACAAATCAAATTAATAATTTCGAACAACAAATTTATAAATCGTAAAACTAACTCCACCAAGTAATACGCGGAGACTTTACGTTACTCAAAAATAAGGCGCATAACGGCGCAGCAAGAAAATAAGGCGCATACAGGCGCAGCAAGGAATTGAAAAATATGCCATCTAAACGCGCATTGGCTGGCCAGCCAGTTGCGAAGTCGCAGAGCGCTGCTCCCGTCGGCAAGACCAAGGTACCGATGCTCGTTGTCTCGTCGGCGTCCCGCCATGCTGATTGGTCGCCGTCAATCGGGCGATATTCGGAGGGCCAGTCTAAAGGTGAAAACACCTCGTCACTTGCCTCCTCATCCCTCGCCTGTCCTCCTTAAAGATAGGGGAGGTAAGTGTTGGCTTACGTAAACATGAGAAATCCCGAGCCGAGGCGAGTTTAACTCGCTAATGAAATTTTCCTATTTTGAAGCGGCTCGGCAGCACTGCCTTTTGGCTAGATTTTACAGGCTGAATTGAGGAAATAAATATTTGAAGGCAATACTCATCTTTTGACGAACTGGACCCTCCGCTGCCTCTGGCTTTTATCCCAGCAACGGCGTGCCTCAGACGACAACGGCGATCGGTACCTGGCTTGTTCTGGTGCAGATCTGCATAAAAATCTTGGCCATGGATGTCTTCAGCTAAAAAAATAAGCGCTTCCGCGGAAAAAATCTATTTCGCAATCGCAACGAAGGCAGTAGGTGGAGGGACTTCCCATCTGGCTGTTTTCTGCCAACAAAACTGGCACGCGAGGGTAACGGGCGTAAAAGCGCCACGTTACAATCCTTTGTTATTTAATAATATGTATTGAGTAACTGGTTCAATATACAGGGTGTTCGAAATGTTCCGGACCCCCCACTTATAACATAAAGTAAGCATTTGGAAAAAAATGTTAAATACAAAAGTTGTTAAGTTTTGAAGGTTGAACTAAATGATGACCTTGGATTTGTTAGTGGTTATCATTTTCAAGGTCATTTAAAGGTCATATTCAGTTTTTTAAATAGGAACCCCTTTTTTTTTATTTCAGATTCTGAAAGAGCACAAAATTTTACATCTGGATATGTACCCACGTTATGGCTCAAAATGACCTACAGAGGTCATTTAGTGGTTAAATGATTATTTAGCAGCAGAAAGCCAAGAAATCCCGATTATTAAGAACTTTGAGCGTATCTGACCAATACTAAAGTAATTTGATTTTGCAAGACAAACTTTATGGTGGCGTTAAATTGACATTGCCCTTGATTTTCAAGGTCATTTGAAGGTTAACTTTAGTTTTCCAAATTAAGCCTCCTAGTTGTAATTCTCCATTTTGCACCAGCGCTAAATTCTGCATTAGGATTGTAGAAGGTGTATTTGACACTGGCGTAAAATAAGCCTTAGGCCAGACAACCACATAACTCGGGCGAGAAAATGATAAATAAAAAAATGTCTAATCAAAATAAGCCTTAGGCCCAACAACTACATACCTCGGGGGGGAAAATGATAAATAAAAAAATGTCTAATCAAAATAAGCCTTAGGCCCAACAACTACATACCTCGGGGGAGAAAATGATAAATAAAAAAATGTCTAATCAAAATAAGCCTTAAGCCCAACAACTACATACCTCGGGGGGAAAATGATAAATAAAAAAATGTCTAATCAAAATAAGCCTTAGGCCCAACAACTACATACCTCGGGGGAGAAAATGATAAATAAAAAAATGTCTAATCAAAATGAGCCTTATTGCTCAGGCACGGGAGGTACAACTAATTAAGGTAACATCATGGGTGATCCAGCCAACTAAGGCAAGACCATCGGCGGCCCAGCCTACTATGACAAGAACACTAGCGGCCCAGTCAGCTAAGGCAGGACTATCGGCGGCCCCAGCTAGCTAAATCAAGACAGTGGACTATTCGCCCAAACTGAATTTTTTTAAAATGTCGTTGACAGGAACTTTTTACAACAACTGTTCAAATTGTTGCCCATTAACAGTTTGGCAATGTGCTAACCGATTGTAAAAGGCTGCAACAACATTTCGCAAGATTTGCTGAGGTATCAATTCTATTTCATCAGTGATTCTTTGGCGTAATTCATCCAAGTCACGTGGTTTTATAACATAAACTTTATCCTTCAAGTATCCCCAAAGGAAGTAATCAAGAGGCGTTAGGTCTGGGGACCGAGGTGGCCATTCAATTGTACCTCTCCGCCCAATCCATCTATCATGAAATGTTGCATCTAAATATCGACGAACATGAATACCGTAGTGTGCAGGAGCACCATCCTGTTGGAAGTAAATTTCGTCCAGATTTCCACCCGTTAAATTCCGTATAGCAGGTATAATTTGGTCTCGAAGCATGTTTTCATACATTGCAGCATTTAAATTACCTTCAATAAAGAAAGGGCCAAGTACTCTTCCATTAAATATACCAGCCCAAACATTTACTTTTTCAGGATGTTGCGTGTGGTCCGCTCTCATCCGATGTGGATTGATGTTACTCCAGTATCGACAATTATGTCTGTTCACTGTTCCGCTTAACTCAAACGTGGCTTCATCAGAGAAAACAATGTTATTGAGGAGCAAAGGATCATCAGATATCATTTGCATCATTACATCACAAAACTCTACCCTTCTATCAAAATCATCTTCAGATAATTCCTGTACCAACTTTAATTTGAAAGGATGCCATTAGTTGAGTTTCAAAATTTTGTGCACAGATGCAGCTCCCATTTCATGCTGTTGTGCACAACGTCTGATGCTGCAATGGGGGTTCTCAATAAATGATTGTAATACGTCTAAGCTCTTTTCATCATTAGACGATGATTTGGATCTACCTGATTTAGGACGATCTTTAATACCACCTGTCTCTTCAAAACGTCTAATTGTACGAATTACGGTACTTTTTGAAATAGGGTTGTTTTCTTCAACTCTGAATGTTTCATTGAATAAACGCTGTACCTGTTTGTAACCTCTCTCTTGATCACCCCACCCTCGCATCATCAACAAAGATATTCTTTCTCGTTCAGTAAGGTGTGCCATTTTTCACTACGATTAAAAGTACAATTATTGAAAATTAATACAATTATCTGATATTCGAAGTAAGAGAACTTCACTTAACTCTTGAAAGCAGAAAAGTAAATAGGAGTAAACAATTGTTAATTAACAATTATAAATGAACTGATTCCTAAAAAGAATAGTGAGCAAAATCTTCTAAGGTACAAGTAACGATCCTGAAAATGCTATGAATCTTGCGTAGAAACTCGTAACCCTTGCAAAAAATTATTGCAATAAAAACTGTTCATGTAAAACGGTTAGATTATTTTGCTTTTGAAATTAATAACCCCCAAGTGTCCTATGTAGATCATTTCGAGTCATGACGTGGATATTGTACATATCTCCAGACCTAAAATTTAATGCTCCTCTAGAATCCGGAATACAAAATGAGTCCCTTTTTAATAAGCTGAAGATAACTTTCAAATGACCTTAAAAATGAAGGCCAATTTTAAAGTGACCATAAAGTTCGTCCTAGAAAATCAAATTATGTACTTTAGTATTAAAGTACGAAATTTTTTTTTTCTTTTCGTCAAATACACCCAAAGTTCTTAATAATCGGGATTTCTTGGCTTTCTGCTACTAAATAATCATTTAACCACTAAATGACCTCTGTCGGTCATTTTGAGCCATAACGTGGATACATATCCAGATGTAAAATTTTATGCTCTTTCAGAATCTGAAACAAAAAATAGGGGTCCCTATTTAAAAACTGAAGATGACCTTTAAATGACCTTGAAAATGATAACCAATAACAAATCCAAGGTCATCATTTAGTTTAACCTTCAAAACTTAACAACTTTTGTATTTAACATTTTTTTCCAAAATGCTTACTTTATCTTATAAGTGGGGGGTCCGGAACATTTCGAACACCCTGTATATTTATAATATGTAAATTAAGATAATACAAAATAACAATTATTCTTTTTGCGAATTTTTAACTGCTGTTCATTGTCGTCAAGAGAGATAGATAGATATTCGGCTATGTGGCAAAAGTTATTACAAAGAATAAAGAAAATAAATATTACATAAAATCACTTATAAATATAGATAATTGTTACAGATTGCATAAAATTAAGAGAGCAGATATCACAGTCTCATATCACAGTCTAAACATAATAACTACTTATTTACTTAGAATTTATGTCTTTAGATATAAAATATTACAGTCAGGTTTAAATAAATAAATAAATAAATAAGTAGTATGCTTAAATTTAAATTCTCGGTGTTATGAAGCCTGCCTAATAATAGAGGTCAAGGGTCAAGCCCCAATAAATATTGGCGAACTGCCCTCTTAAATGCAGAATATGACGGCAGGTGCCGGATCTGGGCAGGAAGAGAGTTCCACAGGCAAGCTCCCTGAACTTGAAATGTCCTGGCTCCAGTTTCAGTGCTCGCTCTAGGTATGTTAAGATCCTGCAGCTCACCTCTAGCAAAAGATCGGGGGACATGCGCAGAGAATAGACTCGCGAGATATCTAGGTTCTCGCATCCGAATAATTTTATAAAGTAGCAGTGCTGTAAAGTACAGTCTGCGTGAGTCGACTCTGAGCCACCCCAGGCGATGATCATCCCTCCTAACTCCGTAATCGTATCTCACACATGAATTGCTCAACCTCTGGAGTCGGATTCTTTGCACGTCGGTTGCGTCAGAGTACAAAACTGCGCAGTAGTCCAGATGTGGTTGGACGAGTGACTCGACTAATCTCTTGCAAAATTCTTCGTTGGTGCAGTCCCTAATAAACCGCAAACTATAAAGGGCTTTATTGACCTTTTTAGTAACAGAATCAATTTGCGGTTTCTACGTTAATTTGTTATCCAGTACAACACCAAGACTAGTTATTTCTCTGCTAAACGGAATAAACACTTCTTCTCTCAGCTCAACTTCTGGCAAGGACCTACTTTCGAGGTCATTTACGTTCCTCTTGGAACCAAAAAAGATAGCCTTAGTTTTGCCAGTGTTGAGCTTCAATCCACAGTGCATTGCCCATACAGCCACTTTCTGTGCCGCAAGAGATAGTAGAGCCACTCCTTCAGTTAGTCTATCTTTGGTGGAGTGAACATAGATTTGAAGGTCATCTGCATAGAAAATGTGACTGACTGTGAGTCCGTCAAGTTTGTAACGTAGGTCATTGACGTAGAGGGTAAATAATAGGGGCCCCAACACAGATCCCTGTGGAACTCCCAGATTGGTTTCTATGAATTCTGAATTTCCATGTTTAGTGGAAAGGACCATCAGGGAGCGGTCTTGTAAGTATGATTTAATTCCAGAGAAGAGCTGCCCTGGAAAACCCCAAATCCTTTAGTTTGCAGAGAAGCTTAGGATGCGAGATGGTATCAAAAGCCTTACTAAAGTTAAACAGTAGAAGAAAGGTGACATTCTTTCTGTCGATGGCCATGCGTACGTCATCAGTTAACTTTACCAGTGCTGTTTGGGTGCTGTTATGTTTACGAAAACTGGACTGGAGGGAATCCAATAGATTATTTTTATTAAGGTACTCCGTGATCTGGTCGTGAGCGATCTTCTCCAGAACCTTAGAGAGGAAGCAGAGCAGCGCATTTGGTCGAAAATCGGAGGGTGTCTCTGGAGCCGCGCTCTTTTGCTACGTAATTACCCGCGCCCTCGTCCAAGCCCCCAGGGCGAAGGACGAATTAAAGATTCTTCGTACAAGCTCTCCTATGGTAGGAAGAGCCTTCACAATAACTGACTGAGGAATCTCATCCTCACCTTTTGCTTGTGATGAAAAATGAGAGATCGCTAGGATCACATCATTAAGGCTGATCGGTTTAAAAATGAACCCTTCATCACTTGCGGAATTTAAAAAGTCCATTATTATATCTGTGTTTTCAAGAGGGGAAGACGAGACAGAGAAATACTCATTTAAGGTGTTAGGATTAAAATTATGAGTCCCACTCACCCCCCGCCCCGGAAGGAGGCCAAGGCTACGCAACTCCTTCCAGATGTTTTTATTTTCATTAAGAGATGCAGTAAGATGTTTCTGCATGTAGGAGTTACGATCCTTCATGAGGTGGGCCTTAACCTCCTCGCTCAGCTGTAGGTACTTCACAAGGAGCGGTGCTTATGATGTTCTCTTATATCTCCTAAGAGTGGCATCCTGCTTGTTGACGAGTCGCCTCAGCTCAGGACCGAACCAACGTGCACACTTCTTATTGAGCAAGACCCTCTTAAGAGGGGCCAAACGGTTAATTGAGCAGCTAAGGTTGTAATTTAGAGCCGCTAGCGCTTCTTCCAGACCAGCCTCCGGGGAAGTTATGGCCGACCAATCACAACGAGAAAGCATCTCATTCAGGGAGATAGCATTTAAGCTCTTCAAATCCCTAAAAGAGAATGATTCTCTTAGAGGATCAGGTGAAAATATGTCAATAGCGACATGCAATAGATGATGTCTCCCGAAGTGAGGCAGCCATTCATTCCCAAAGTCCAGTACTGTGTCGTTATCGTCCGTCAGTACTAAGTCTATCCAAGTGTGAGATGAAGATGTGCTATGGGTCAGAAAGAGAGAGAGAGAGAGAGAGAGAACGAGCGAGCATCCACACCTTCGGCCCAGAGCAACGAGCGACAGCGGGAGCGCCGCTACCTGCCGTGACCGGCCGACGCGACCCGCCGCCTCTACAAGTTTCGTCAAATCTATTTTATTGCGGGGTACATGAATTAACTTTATCATATCGCGTCTTGCGCTTAAAAATTATATTATATTGTAACTCTACTTGAATTTTTAATCATTAAAATTCATAACCTTTGAAATTGTGTGAATCATATTTATTTGTTTTTCCGAATAAATTTAGCCTATACTCCTTATCCTGGACGTAACAGTAACTAAATGTGATACTGCAAAAATTTACAGTAAATTTAGAGAATTAGTTGCAGTTGCAAACAAAATAAATAATTTATACAGTATTAAGAGTTTCGCAATTGAAATTAAATATGTAAATGTCAATTCCGCAAAAATAACTGAGAAAGAAAAGTGGCACCGTACACTTGGTTATGTTAAATTTCAATATTTGAGTAGATTAGTAAATAATAAATTAGTCGAAGCACTGCCCGACAAAATTGAAAATATTGACATGAAATGTGCAAATTGTATTGAAAGCAAAATGGCAAACATACCTTTCGAGAATAAATGATCTGAAAGTAGAGAAATATTAGATTTAATACATACGGATTTAAATAGTCCACGTAGTATAACGGGATATGGTGGAGAAAAATATTTTTTGACGTTTATCGATGATTACAGTAAGTGCACGAGAATATTTTGCATTAAAAATAAATCTGAAACAGTTGTTTTAACCTTCAGGCGGCCGGGATGACCCCTTTCTGAGTCACCTGATGTTGGCCACTTATCACTAGATATTTTTGAAAGTTTAGTATAGAAATTTTTTATAAAGTATGACTTTCAACAATCTAAAAATCCCGGCCGCCTGGAGGTTAAAGAATTTGTAAATCTAGTTGAAAATAAATTTCATAAAAAAATATAAAAAATTGAGATGCGATAACGGCAAAGAATATTTAAATATGGAAATTTATGATTTTGTAAAATCAAAAGAAATAGAATTATTGCCATGTACGCATTACATTCATGAATTAAACGGGGTTGCTGAAAGATACAATACGTCTGCTATGGATATGCGCAGATGTCTAGTACGTGAAGCCAAAATTCATAGGCGGTACCGGCCGGAAATAATGAAAACGGTAGCGTATTTAAAAAATCGAACAGATGCAAATACCGTGGAAAATATAACGCTTACGAGATATTTTTTAATGTAAAACCGAACGTAGAACACTTAAAAATTTACGGAAGTAGAGTCTTTGTTAGAGTTCCGGAAGCATTAAGAAAAAGTAAATGGGACAATAAAGCTCAACTAGGGGTATTGGTAGGCTATGTTGAAAATGGATATAAAGTCTTAGTTAATAATCGCGTCATTATCACGAGACATGTAGAAGTAGTAGAAGAAAACATAAAATTAATATGTTTAGAAAAAGGGGACGATGCAAAAGATAGACAGATTGAAATAAATTCAGAAAATGATAGTATAAAGGAAATAAATAATAGTGATTCAGAAATTCTACCTTCGTCTACTGCGACCTTCGGAGAGAGTAGCCAAGGACAAATTGTTAACAAAAACGAAAATGTAAATAGCGAATGTAGCAGTAGGCTAACAGTACCGCGAAAATCTGAAAGAAAGAGAAGTCCAGTAAATAGATACCGTAATCCAATAACAAATTGCATTTATATAAATTATATTATGTAACGGGGTTCGTTGTGACCAGTTATCTCGCGGAGGAGACCTTTCTCCGCGAGATTGGTGCAATGGGGCACGCACGAGTGCCCCTCGAGGTCCTTACCTCGGGGTGCGCGCGAGCACCCGACGGCGAATATACGTCACCGCGGCCCGTATACAACGCGAGAGTACCCCTGTACTCTCGCTTCTCATACTCGCGTGCTGGTGCGCGAACGCGCTCCTCGCGTTCGCGTGGCTGTCGTCCTCCTGGACGACAGCTGATGCCGGCCGCGCAGCTCTACGACAGAGTGTCGGTATCCGGGAGGTTAGGGACGGGAGAGGTTCGCCGAGTAGTCCCGCGGACTACGCTTTATTCAGGATGCTTACGATTTTTTATTAGGGCCGCGTTGTGAATTTCGTCCGCGGATCCCTATCTAGATTTTCCTTTCGCTCTGCGCGTTAATTTTTGCGAACCTTGGCGAGCAGCCCGCCGTTGACACACACAACGCCCGGTCGCGCGTTACAGTTAATAAAGAAGGAGAGGATATTATTTATGTTCTGGTATATATTGATGATTTATTAATCTGTAGTCAAAATAAGAAATTAATACAAAGTGTGAAAAGTTCATTATCAAAAAGATTTAAAATGAAAGGCATAGGAGAAATAAAAGAATATCTCGGTATTAATATAAATTATAGTTATAAAAACAGAAAGATGAATTTAAGTCAAGAGAGATATATAGAGTCTTTAGTAACTAAATTTCAAGTAAAAGGTAGTAGATTGTATAATACTCCTATGGAGACTAACTTAAAAATTGAAAAATCCGATGAATACAAACCAAGTATAAAATATAGAAACTTAAATGGTGCTTTATTGTGTATAAGCTCTGATACGCGACCAGACATTAGTCACAGTGTTAATTTTTTAAGTAGATTTCAGAATTGTTATTCCGATATGCATTGTCAAAAAGTCAAAGTTTACACTATAAAGGAAATAAAAATTGCGATTTGATTGATTGTTGCGTAGATGGAAATTGGGCAGGCGATAGCACAGATAGAAAGTCCACATCTGGCTATGTTATTAGAGTATTTGGAAATGCAATTGAATGGAAATCACGAAAATAAAAAAGTGTCACGAAAGCGTCAACGTAAGCAGAATATTTAGCGTTATCGGAAGTTGTGAGTGAGATTAAATTTATAAAAGAATTAATGAAAGTGTTTGATGTAAACATGAATGATCCATTTAAAGTCTATGAGGATAACTCAGGAGCAATAAATATTGCAAATAATGGTAACTTCTAAGAAAACTCAAAACATGTTGAAATACATTATCATTTTGTCCACGTGAGTGTGAAAAAAGGAGAAATTGAAATTGCAAAAATCGATTCGAATTGTAATATTGCTGATGTATTTACTAAAGCATTATGTAAAGAAAAATTCTTTAAGTTTCGAGAACTATTAAATGTAAAATAAAGAATGCAAAAATGTACAATATAAATGTAAGGAGGCGTGTAGAAATATGGTACATTATATATTGAATAACTTGAGTACTAAGATTGCATAGTCTTTGCGAGCTTGCTCTTAGTTGTGGTTTACAAGGGTCACAAAGCTTATCTCCAATAAGTGTTAGTTACGTAATGCGCAGCGCACTCACACAAACATGTACACGTGCGCTTCCCACTCTAACACTACTTATCGGGAGCAGCAGTGGCCGACTCGCGCCTTGCGCTCGCAACTTGAGCGCTCTCTCGATTCCCGGCCATCGCACCGATCACACGAGCACATGGATCATCCAACGTATTCTACCTTAACTTAAAGAATAAACTATTCTTATTATTAATATTAATCCTGACTATACTTATTTATCAAACTCATGCATCTGACTTACAACAGTTAGCATTAAATAAAATAATACTAAATGTAAATAAAACAGTCTTCATTACTTTTGTAAACTATGTAGACAGCGTCCCAAATGAATTAACGATAACAATAAATAATAAAAAAATAAATAGAGCAATTTAAAATGGGACAAGCAGATAGAGTATATTATAAACAGAACAAGATTTTTAATCTATATTTTTTACACACTATCAAATTTTATGATAAGTAAAACTTTAATAATAATATATTATGCTTTTTTCCATAGCATAATGAACTATTATTATTATTATTATTATTATTATTATTATTGTTTGGCATTATTCCAAAGGGAGGTGCATAGAAAACCAAAATTACTACTTTTGCAAAATATACAGAATAGAATCCTAAAAAATGTTTACAAAAATATTTTTTCAGATACCAAGCCATTAAATATTCTGCAAGTATTTACACTAGAAAATCTTAAATATAACTATAATGAATTGAAAAATATTTATAACAACTCAGGAAGCGTAACTGGAAAGTCAATAACACGATAACAATAAATAATACTACAACCTACTTTTGCAATATGACAATTAATAGATTTTTTCTAATTGCGATACAATTATTTTGACACTCCCTTTATGAAACATTATTCGAATAAAATTACGTTTTCAAATAGCATCATATGAAATTGTATTTTGAAATAGAATCATATGAAATTCTTTTTCAAATAGCATTATATGAAATTTATTTTGAAATGGGATCATATGAGACTGTTTTTTGAAATGGCATTGTATGAAACCATTTTTTCAAATGGCATTGTATGAAATTGCTTTTTCAAATAGCATTATATGAATAGGAGCCATCGAAAAGTTAAATTATTATAAGTTACATATCCAGACCGGCGAACAGGAAATTGATTTCCCTCTGTTGGATTACTTTGTAATGTAATATCTATTACTCTGGAATAAATAAATAAATAAATAAATAAATTTACAAAATCACAACAAAACCAAATTGTAAAATTTAAATTAATCAAGTTTTTTCTTGTTTTCTTGTAGGTACAGTTTTTTATATCTTACATAATTCATATGTGACATCATGGCAAACATTCCTGGAATACATAAAATGAGAAGATATATTCTCATAAATGTTGGAAAATGAAAAGCAAAATTCCAAGAATTGGGAAAATTGAGTGTAAATTTTTCAGTTTCTTCAAAGTATGGAATATTTCTAAGTACTATGATTCCTTCAATAACAAATCCTAATGGATATAAAGGCATCCATATAGTATATCTTAACCAAGTTAAAGTAAATATTTCAGCATTGAAAAGTTGGGTTATATAATAAGGATATCTAATGATTTCCACCGTAGCCCAGATTAAGAAAATATAAAAAACTAGTGGCTTTGATTGCATTCTTGGTTCAGCTTCAATCATACAAAATAGTATAAATGTACGTCCACCCACTTGAAGAAAAGGTATTATTACACTTCCTTTAGTATATCCAAAAATTGGATGCATAACTTCTAAAAATTGTAGAATTTGTACGAACTTCATAGGATTACCAACCATTTCATACGTCTGTTTTATCGAATCTGCAGGAAATAAAAGAAGTACATTAATTTAATTTGAAATAACAATTTATGCAAAAAATTATTAATGAAAATCAATATTTATATATTTTTTTTATTTAAGGTGCTTCTGTCAAACGGTAAAGACCGGAATTTGAACTTACACCACCGAATATTAGGTAGTATTTTTTTACCTTTAATGCGTCGATTAATTCTCCCTTAAATAAATGAGAAAGAAAAAGGGAAGTGGATGTAATCGCCAGGGTCTTCAATAAAAACACAAATTTGCCTTGACGAAAAAAAACGTATTTATTTTCCACCTACGGCATAAAAAACCTCAGTCGCAAGTGGGGAAAAAGCGGAATTAAATTTAACAGTAGTACCTATGAATAACAAGAAGAAAGACGAAATATTACGGCAAGGCACGATCGTCCGATCTTAACCTATACGCGGGAACAATTTCCTCGAAGACGCTACCGAGGCCGAACTTAACCTATACGCGGGACGCTTCCCCGAAGATGCTACCGGCCGACCCTAACCTATACGCGTGGCCACAGATACGCGAGAGATCTCTCACCTTTAAGTCGCAGCAGGAATTCCCGCACCGGCACGCACCAGTGCGCCGTCGTCTCGGCAACGGGAAGAGCCCTCGCCCTGCACGCGGCCTCAAGGAGCGGCTCTAGGTAGCCGTCGCTTGCGGGAAACTGGGAGGCACTGCGGCGCTAGGTCGCCTGGCAAGATGCCCTCCACGAAGCGGCAGACGCTTCGCCTGGACAGCCCGGAGTAAAGACGAAGCACGTCGATCCTCGTACGTTGACACAAAAATCTCTTCCTCCGCAGCGCAGCAAACCCAGGAAAAGAAAACCAACCTTCCTGTCGGGACGAGGAGGAGAGATGTTGATGGCAGCGCAGATGGAACAAGAGAGAGCGAGCGCGTCGACGCGCGTCCAAACAAACTTCCGCCTGCAGGGGGCGCGCAGATCGTGGCACGCGGAACATACGAACAGAACACCCAAAAAGTTGTCACCTGACGAGGTCGATCGTCCGACTCAAGCCTCCTATTCTCGCGCCTTCGCGACGCGATTTTTTAAATCGAATTTTTTTATTTGATTAAGCTAAAAATTTAAATATAAATTCAGACGTTTATAAAAAACATAAAAACGTCCTAAATTCTTATGAGCTCATTCCACGCAAGCTCTGCGTTTGTACCTTTAGAACCAAATGGACGGAGTCTACTTGATCAGAGAAAGCCACGCGGGAGGAACTTACTGCCTCAGTCAGGCCCGACACTGTACTATAATGGATCGGGCGCAAATTTTGTTTTATTGGTATTGATATTTCGTTGATTATTTAAAATCATTATGCATTTATTTTATTCAGATTACCCTCTGAATCAGTTTTCTTGATACTTGTCGAACGAGCAGGACCCAGTGAGGCCAAGAACTCCACCTACTCCACTTCATGTTTCCTTGATTCCTTCTCGTAGCTCCCATCACCTCTAACGACCACTACTAGTCTTTGTAAATACTTCTATACAATAGCACCATATATTTATCCTACCTTACTCGTTACCCTTTTTTTACCTTTTCCCTTATTCTATTTTATTTTATCTTTATAATTTAACCTGGTTGGACTCTCGAGCACCCACCTGGATGCAGACACCATCCTCGAAGCACATCTACTGGACACCAACATTTCTAGAGGACTCGACAACAGCATCCAGCTGTCAGTATCCTGCTGAGCGACCAGTCTTGTATTCTACGCTTCAGTTGATCCAGGGAACTGCTGCCTCAAAGAAGACTCTAGTACATTTCAGGAAGCGACGCTGGTTTCCACCTTCTGTTGAGTATCTAGCAAACTGCATCAGCACAACTAAGATGTTCGTTATAGCTGGGAGTCCTTTGTGTAATACAGGACCAGAATCTCCTTCGTTACCCTCCTAGGATAAAGATACACAAAGTATCTATCCTTACATAAGTACACACATTGCACCAGAAAAACTTATTACACAATAATATTTCCCGGCAAGTCCATTCTATCAAAAAACAAATACTTATCTACAATTTTCTCTTTTTATCTTCTTAACCCTCAATAGTGTGGGCTATAATTGTTTAATTTCTCGTTAAAGAAATAATAACGGCAGAGAGAGAGAGAGAATACATAAGAAACGAACATAAAAGTAAATTCCTGATGAACAAACATTTACACGTTCGTAAAGTTTATTCAAACTTACCGGCGCCGTTTATTACCGTTGACAATTGAAGTGTCACGGAGCATGTCGTTACTCGTCACGGCGATGGATGATTATTTCCCGACTCAAGAGGATGATATTGAAAAATCATGCTATTTTCTTGAGGCGGGGGATAGTAACCGCTCTTCCATTCTATCGTCCGAGGAATTTGAGATGCAAGCAAATTTGATGGTAAAAGATTTGGCAATAATAGGAGAAAAAGAAAAGAATCTATTAAAAAATTTAATTGTTGAATTTCGGGACATTTTTTCCAATAAACCGGGTTGCTTAAAAAATGTTACCTACCAACTGAAATTAAATGAGAAAAATCCGTAAATTCGCCATTTATATCCGATTCCCCTTACTTATAGAGATCGCGTGGAAGTGGAGGTGGATAAAATGATCGCGAATAGAATAATAGAGATCGCCGTAGTAGCGACAAGTCTACCACATGGCCGACGTCGCATCCCAGATAGTCAGGGCCGACTACTAGCCGAGAGACGAGATCCTGGAGCTCGGATATCATCCCCGTAGCAGCGCAGCAAAAGCCGCACCAAGCTGATCCTCGCCCTCTCTCTCTCTCTCTCTCTCTCTCTCTCTCTCTCCTCTCTCTCTCTCTCTCTCTCTCTCTCTCTCTCTCTCAGGTTTAGTAAACGGGGAACAGCGGTTCCCATTAGCGAGTGCGCGATTTAGTTAGAAAGCGAAGGCTCCGAAGCCGCAGGACTGGACCCGCTAAATTCCAGCAGTTTGTAAATCTGTGTTAATAAACGTCACCATCAGCGACTGAAAATATCATAGCTGTTCCAGTAATTTTCCCTCAGCCCCGCAAGACCCGCTCCCCTCTGCCGACCTTGCTAGCCAGGACGATCAGAGCATCGCGGATCTCTTGTACAGTGGTTGTTGGAATAGTGATCAGCCAAGGGGCTGAACTTAACATAATTAGAGACAATAGGGCCGAATAATCCAATCCAGCAATCACCGTTACAATGGCGCCCAAACGTGAATAGGCAAAAAGAAATATAGAAAAATTTTAAAGAGATAAAAAATTTCCGTAAATATAAAGCTGTAAGGGAAAGCGCCGTGACAACAGCGCCCGACCGTATAATAGGCAATAAAATCGAATAATTAAACAAAAAATAATTTTGCTTTGAAAAACGTATTTTTTTCTCCCTTTTCGAAATAAATTCTCTACCATTACAAATCACTGCGAAGAGTTTAGAAGTGAAAAGTAAAAGGTCATGGCTAAGTAAATATACAATAAAGCCACTATAGAGAGCAAGTAACAAAACTTTGAAGCGCGGTGTAAATAGCCGAAACGTAAACAAATAAAACTCGGAAAGCCGTGACTCGAAATATAAAGAAAAAATATCAAGCATTAAAAGCTGAAATAATTCAAGAGGGAAAATTTCAAATATAATAAATTAATGAAGGTGAATAACTTGCAAAAGAATAAAATGATCAATAAGAAAACAGCCTCTTGGATTATTCGAAGGGAAATGAAACTGGATTAACAGCAGTAGAAGCAAAGGCGAAATTGCTCAAAGAAAAATAAAGCGCGATTGCGACGTTCGTGAGCAAAACAATAAAAGTAAAGCGGGATTACGAATTGTAAACAAAAGTATGAAGCGGATGACAAAATATTCAAATTTAAGAGAAAATATAATAGGCAAATAATTTCGTAGGCAAAAGAGAAAGACTCTGTTTCAAATTAATTAATTTCAATAATTATTACAAAATTAGCAAATCGGATAAACATTTCAGCAAAATTTAATAAAATAAATAAACAGTTTCATTTGTACAATATTTTCGGAAAATGGCTTCAAAAATATTGCAATGGCTCAACACGGTTAGAAAAGCCGAAGATGATGAACTGATATCATCAACCCTTTAAGAATTAGAATTAGCAGAAACAGGATCATTTCAAGAGAAGGTGGATACCGTTACAAAGGGCTATAGCCGATGAAGCATTGCAAACCGATTATTACAAGACAGCGAAGCATACGAAGATAGATGAAAAAAGAAGAAAGAAGAAATTACAAGACTTTTTAGATAGTATTAAGGGGGCCAGTCTGGGTTAAATTGAAAAAATACACTTTCCAGTATAATAGGTATAACAATTGTATTCATCACTTTTGATTGCTGGAACTTTTTACACTTTAACTACTCGCACAATTTAAGCTATTTATTCATTATTAAGACCCAAACAGTGTTATTTACCTCTGGTATTGTTCCATTAAAAGCATTTAAAATTTTTATTTATTTGTCCACTTGCCATAGCTTTTCTCTCAATAAAGTAACTTATATGTCACCGCTGTACGGTGCTGACGTTTGAGCCGACGCGCTGCGGTACGAAATGTACCGCAAGCCCATGACGGCGGTACAAAGGAGATGTGCCCTTCGTGTAGCATGCTCGTATCGCACGGTCTCGGAGGCGGCTTCACTAGTGGTCGCTGGGGTAATACCTATCGATCTCCTAGCCCGAGAGCAGAAGATCGTCCACCAAATGAAGGGACAAGTCGAAGCAAAGAAGCAGGCTGGGGAGCAATCCCTCGCCTGCTGGCAGAATCGGTGAGCGCAGGATACGCGCGGAAGGTGGCCAGACTAAAAAGTCAGGTGGCCCCATGGACCGACCGACAGCATGGGGAGGTGAGTTATTACCTTACCCAGATGTTGACCGGCCATGAGTACATCCGCGCGTACCTGCATAGGATGGGCAAAGTCGCGGACCCCAGTTGCTTATATTGCGGGTCCGGGAAAGACGATGCCCATCACTCTTTCTTCGTGTGTGTGTGCAATGGATGTCGGAGAGGGCAGAACTGGGGGGCGAGGCCGGAAGGGTCACACCTAAAGGCATCGTCCCCCTGATGCTCTCTTCTGAGGAAAACTGTGGGAGGGTCGCTAACTTCGCGGAGGGCATTCTTCGACGGAGTTAATAGAATTAATTCTAGTTAATAGAAGATGACTACTCCGGAGAGTGCCCCGTGGCAAACAACTTGGTTCTCTCCCCGAAGTGATGCCTAACAGCGGTTTCCGGGGAGGGGGTTTCCAAGCTAGGAAGGAGGTCTCCGCGACGCACTCCCGCCTGCTCCGACCTGTAGATACCTGCGGGGAGCACCAGGCGGGCATGCGTCAAGGGGGGCGAGGTTTTAGTGGGCAGGCCAGCACCTTCTGTGCTGGAGAGTCCCACACACCAGGGGACCGGTCCCCTGAGGTCTTATTCAAGAGATTTCCTCCCTCCTTATAAAAAAAAATTATTATTATTATTATTATTATTATTATTATTATTATTATTATTATGGGGGGATAACTCTGTGATCTTTGACATTAACGGCTGAGTGAGAGGTACGCCAACTTCAGGTCGAACGCGACCGTCGCGTCAACGCTCTTTTGTTGCAATGTCGTAACGGTCGTGGCTGACGAAGCTCTGGCTCGAGGACCACCTGGCCCGGGTGGTAGCACCTCGTAAGGGTCCCTCGATCTGGGGTACAGGTTAAGGGTCTGGGCCCTCTACAACAACCCTGCTTAGTCGATGTAAAATATGTCATACGGGTCAAACAAACTACCCCAGGTGGGCGAAAATCCCACTAGTCATTCCGATCGGGTGAGAGCCCCGGTGGTGACTACATGCCTCACGGATTCTGGGGGAGGCATCCCATATGACATACAAGGAACTTCGGGTGTAGGCAACCTGGCACCCGCAGTGTTCACTGCTACAGGAAAACCTTCTTGCTCGATAGCAAGTAAGGATAACAGCTCTGATGTAGGAAACCTGGCATCGGGGAGCACTGTAAATACGACAGGAATAAAGAGAAGGCCTGATTCTCAAAACAGACTGGTTGAGCTACTAAAAAGACATCAACAAGAGATACTGGAATCGGACCGGCTGATGCAGGCGAACCTCACAGAGATGCTAGATTGGATTCAACGATTCCAAAAGGCGATGGAAAAGCAGAAGAACATCGCACAGCCTATTAAGGAAGGTACTCCTAAACTAAAGGGATTTGTGCAAGACATGCAGTCTACCTACAAGAGACGAGAGGCAGGAAAAAAAACAGCTCCTGCAGCAGGTAGAAGAACTCCTGAACAGGGGCGAACAGGAGGAGGCACAAAGATCAAAGAGCAAGCCTTCGAGCCCACCAGAGGATAGTTCACAGCAGGACAAGAAGGTTAAGATGGGAAGGGACGAGTGGTCCCAAGATGGGAACGAACATCGGTCGGCAGCATCTTCTGTACTCGGAGATTCATAAGACAGCGGTTGGGAACTCAACCCAAATGACCGACGCAAGCGGCACCAACTATTAAGGCGGGCACAAAGAAATAACGAAAACCAAGGAGAGCAAACGGTACAGGAAACACCAGCCCCAGAGCGTCCGCAAAAAGAAAAGAAAAAGAAGAGAAGAAAGAGAAAGCCGAGAACTCCTCTAGACGCAGTAATTATTAAACCTGCTCCAGGAAAATCGTTCGCCGATATCCCCAAGAGTATAAATGAGGTAACCATACCCGAGGAGGGACCAAAGATCGATAAGTACAGCAAGACACGGAGTGGAGCTCTACTTATCAAGTTTAAAGGTAAGAATGGAAACACCCATGCGGCTGCTACCAACGTCTTGACGACAGCAATTGGAGCCGCGGGGCGATTAGAGCGCATGCCGGCCACTACCACCGTTAGGGTCTTTGACCTAAACAGCGGAAATACAGTGCGACAGGTCCAGACAGCAGTAAGGAAAGCCATACCGGAGCTGGAAGAAGAGCCTGTAGTGGAACTATCGAAGCCGAATCAGAGAGAACAGGTGATAGCCTTTATTACCTTACCAGTTAGGAATGCCACTACCTTCATGAAAACGAAGGTATTATTGGTAGGCCCCTTTAGCTGTAGGATGAGACAATACAATCTGGCAAAACGGTGCTATAAATATCTTGGGTTCGGACAGACCTCGCACACGTGCAAAGGACCAGATAGGACAAATGACTGCTACAAATGTGCTGAAAAAGGACATAAGGCAGCAGAATGCACAAGACGAAAAATGTATTGCTTGCACAGACGCGGAAGTACAAGAAGAGGAAGCGAAACACCGAATGGGAACAGGAAGATGCAAAACATACCGTAAGGCATGGGAGAAGCTCAACACTAAAACAGCAAGATGACAAGGATACTCCAAGGAAACATCAGACGCTGCCCTACAACTTATGCGTTGCTACAGGTGATGGTTGAAGAAAAGAAGATAGACATTGCACTGATAAGTGAAATTGGCAGAGTGCAAATGGATGGACGAAATTGGATAACGGACAAGCTCCAGAAGGCAGCTGTCTGGGTACCAGATCAAAAGTATCTGCCTATAGACGAGAGCGGCAACGGGGAGGGATTTGCTTGGATCAGGAGTGGTAAGATCACTTACGTGAGCTGCTACTTCAGACCCATCACCCCTGAAAAACAGACAGTATAGACGAATACCTTGATGGAATGGAGGACTCGCTACGAAACATACAAGGTAGCATTATCCTCGGTGGGGACTTTAACTCCAGAGCCTTAGAATGGGGATCAGAGGAGACCAATTCGAGAGGACAAAAAATCTTGGACATGGCATCGAGACTCGGTCTGGAGGTGCTGAACGATGGTACAACGACCTTCAGAAGAGATGGCCAAAGGGAAACAGTACCAGACATCTCCTTTGCATCAGAAAACATAGCAGGAGCTATAACGGATTGGAAAGTACTAGATGAATTTAATAACAGCGATCATCTGTACATCACCTTCTCTCCTGGCCACTCCGAACAGAGAAGCAAACAGCAGCGAGCCCCGAGATGGAATCTCGCAAAGCTGAACAAGGAAAAGTTCAGATCAACAATCCAACAAGGAGAAAGGATTTTAGCGGAACTACCAGTAGACAACTCAGAAGACGCAGAACGCCTGGTGGAAGCAACGATGGAACTCATCGAACATACGTGCGCGGAATCAATGCCAAGAAAAGCGGACAAAAAGTACGCAAAGCCACCACCAAGAGACGCCGACGTAATGGAAAGGATAGTAGCAGCACTGTTTCCGGAACACGAAGAGAGACAGTCTCAGCACGTAACAGTCCAGAATGATGAGATTCCCGTTTTTACTGAAAGAGAACAAGCATTAGCAGTGAAATCTATGAAAAACCAGAAAGCTCCAGGGCCAGATGGTATTCCCTCAGAAAATCCTGAAGCTAGTGGCTGAAATAACGCCCAATACATTGCTTCGCATGTATAACGCATGCCTGAAAACCGGGTGCTACCCAAAGAGATGGAAAAGGCAGAAGCTGGTGCTGATAGACAAAGGAAAAGGAGATCCAAACAGCGCATCGGGAAATCGCCACTTATGCATGCTAGACAACGCCGGCAAGGTGCTGGAAAAACTCATAAGATCGAGGCTACAGGCAGCGGTACAGGCTGGAGGGGACTTATCCGATAAACAGTTTGGTTTCCGCAGAGGCAAGTCTACGGCCGATGCTGTTGCAGTTGTACAAAGAACGTTCCAAAAAGAACAACAGAAGAATCAGCACTCGAAAGAGGTAGTACTACTCGCTACCATCGATATCAGGAACGCATTTAATTCCGCTGCGTGGAAAAATATGATGAGTCCGCTAAGGGAGAAGTACCATGCTCCCCCCTATCTACTTAGAATAATGGAAGACTATCTCAAAGATAGACAGCTTCTGTATGAAACCAAGGATGGTTTTAGGTCGAAAAAGGTAACCGCCGGGGCTGCCCAAGGATCAATCCTGGGACCAGAGATGTGGAACATATCGTACGACGATATCCTGAGGCTCGAGATGCCTGATGGATGTTACTTGATCGGCTATGCCGACGATATAGCGATCGTCATTTTAGGAAGAACCAAGGAAGAAATACAGTGGAAGCTATCGAGCGTAATGCGGATCCTCAGAAGATGGTTGGATGACCACGGCTTAGATCTAGCCGCGGAAAAGACCGAGCTCATCTTCCTCACTAAGAAGCACAAGACTACCTTCGACAATATCCAAGAGATGCACATTGAAGGTCTTAACATCGAGACAAAGGAGCACATCAAGTATTTAGGTTTCACTCTAGATTCGAAGATGAGCTTCGCTGAACACATTAAAAGGTCGGCGAATAAAGCATCAAAGGTTACACAATCTCTCGGTCAATTAACGAGGAATGTCGGCGGACCAAGGGCCAGCAAGAGGAAACTTTTAATATCGGTAACACACTCCATTCTGCTATACGGAGCAGAGATATGGGGGGAGGTACCGCAAAAGGAATTTTATCGCACAAGAATAGCTAGAGTGCAACGCAGGGCTGCTCTGAGAATTTGCAGTGCATACCGCACGCCTTCAGAACCCGCGGTACCAGCTATCGCGGGAGTCATTTCGATAGACTTGCGGGCGTTGGAACAGAAAATGATCTACGAAAGAAGGCGCGACGCAGAACAGATAGGCCAAGCCATCGATAAAGCTAAACTAGCTAAAGAAGAAAGGACTACAACCACTGACCAGTGGCAACGGAGGTACGACGGGGACCGCCGAGGCAGATGGACCGCACGCCTATTACCAAAACTTAAAGTTTGGATAGAAAGGAACCACGGGGAGGTAAATTATTATCTGACCCAACTACTGTCGGGACATGGATACTTCCGATCCTACCTGTGCAAGCAAGGAAAGGTAGCAAAACCCAACTGCCTCGGCTGCGGACAAGGTGATGATAGTGCGGAACACACTTTCTTCACGTGCGAACTGTGGCGAGCAGAACGACGCCTACTAGAGGACAATATTGTACAATTCACCCCCGATAATATCGTGGAGGTGATGATAAAGAACGACTAAAACTGGAACACCGTAACCAAATATGTGAAAACGGTACTACGGACCAAGGAGAGACGCGGATTGGCCGATTAGCACACTATAGACCAGCAATCTCGACGTGTCACAGAAGAGACAAAGAGAGAAGAAAGAAGAAAACTCCCGTGGAGATATTAGAAAGAGGTACAAAAAGGAGTAATTGTGTAACCAACGAAGAAACGACCACTTTGGGTAATGCAAAAGCGGGTCCAAAGCGGTAACCTAATGAGGTCTAGTAAAAAGAGGTAGGGTTTTAGTGGGTCGTATGGACAGGGTACAGCCCCACACATCGGTGAGCATCGCATGGCCACCTAAGGTGCGACTGCGCATTTCTCCCTTCTTCGGAAAAAAAAAAAAAATTATTATTATTATTATACAGTAACGTAAAGAATTTTAGGGTTTGACGAAGAATTACTAAAAAGATTTAAAACTATCTTATGTGTTGCATCCTCCGACTGTACAATTAATAAGACAGCCTTTCAAGAATTTTCGGAAGATACTGCAAGAAGATATGCAAATCTCTATGGTTGGTACTACATGCCTCCATCTATGCACGTCATATTATTACATGGGCATCAAATCATGGATAAATTTCTTTTACCCATGGGAATGCTTTCAGAAGAAGCGCAAGAGAGCAATAACAAAAATGTTAAAAGATTTAGGGATAGATTTTCCAGAAAAATATCAAGGTAAGATATTAATATTTTTTTCAATGTACTTGATCTTTTTATAAACAATCCCATAAATAATATGTTATTTCCAGAATCGCAACTAACACGGATATGTTCCAAAGATTATTGTTATCTTCAGATCCCTATTTATCTTTATTAAATCGATCTCAAAAAATAATACAACACGTAATGACTCGCGATATGGAAAAACTTATTATTGCAAATCGTGATGAAAATACTAGTGACTCTGGCAATGAAAATGATTGCAGCATTAGTAGCAAAGGTTTAAATGATTGCTACCAAACAATCGAAGACGAATTTTAATAATTCCGTGCTTCTATTCTTTTAATTTATAAAAATAAAAGTTAAAAACTTAAAGCTCTATAAAGATATGAAAAAATTTATTGCAAATACTTTTATATTTTGCTTATATACGTAATAATCACAATTATGTGCGTGTGTGTGTGTGTGTGAGTGTGGGTCTGGGTGTGGGTATACATGTATATATACATATATATATATATATATACATTCTTTTATATGTGTGCATATTATAATAATCTTATATAATTAATATTATTGCAATACATAATATAGTACAAAAAATATATTATCATCATTTTTGGCTCTGTATTTACACTGAAACAAAAGATTTTTTGCAATTTTGGTGCATTAGTTAACTATATAATCTATATATATATACATGATATAATGTAGGATCAATGCGAGGGAAATGTATTGTTATAGTAGATAGCAAAAGAAACATTTTCCAAAAAAAAATTGTTTTCGTTGCCGTCATATCCGCTTAAAACATTAATTGTTTCGCTTTTTTTGGCCCTACTGTGCGACGCGAGCGCAAGGGACGCACTCGCCATCAGCACGCGAGTACTGAAAGCGGGAGTACAGGCGTACTCTCGCGGTGTACACGGGCCGTGTCGACACGAACTTGCCGTCGGGTGCCCTGAGGTAAGACTGCGGGAGAAATTAGTCACGTGGAGAAATTAGTCTTTTTCACGAGACAAATCTAGGCAATCAACCCAGTTACACCAAATACAATAACGGTAATAATAATTTGGAAATTTATCAAATCTTTGCTTTCCTCAACACCACACAAAAAATTCCGTAAAGAAAATAACAGAATAAAAACTAAATAAGTATATAATAAATAAACAAAGTAAAATAAAATAAAATATAATAAAATAAAACGCACGAACGAATAAAAAAAAGAAAAAGAAAAAATGTATATATATGTAATTTTTCCCATTAAATTCGAAATTAATCACATAACAATACCAATATTTATCCCTCTTAAAAATTCACGGTTCATTTTTCTCATGAGAGTATGAGAAGGGAGCGCTCATTGCAATTTACCTGTTTACCCCGTACGAAACCAGGGAACATAGAATTCCAACTTACGCCACATACACCAAAGAGATTGCTGCATCCAATTGCTGCTAAAGAACACTATCAACGACATAGAAAAAAGCCTAGCAGATTCACCGCCAACATTTTAATTAGACTACCTTTTACTGAAGACTTCAACTAGAAAGAAGCATCACTAAAATCAAGAATCGGCTTAAAACAAACTATGGCGCCTAATGAGCCAGCAAATAGTACGGATACCGCCAGCACTATTAGTCGATGCCACAATAAAAATGCTGAGCGCTATGACTGCTAGTTTTGCGTTACAGAATTTGCTTGTCAGGCTCAACAATTTTGATGGAAAGACTATGTCCCTTTTAACTTCCCGTACTAGCGCCTCTATACCAGCTACCCTGTCTATATAAATAAACATATAATAACCTTTTCTTATCGCGTTGTACAATTTTAAGTCTAGAGACCCTAATTTTGACTATCTGGTATTGTTTGAGAAATTGCTGATGTAAAGGATTGGGTAGTTACAGCGGGCGGGGACATTAAATAAATACACGTCGTTTATGAGCACTTTGATTTATTGCGCCTCTAGTATAGGCGAGCATACCTTAACCTCTGTGTTTGTGTATGTGTGAGATGTGTAAATGAGCTGAATAATCTTGAAAGCTGAGCTGGTGCTACGTGGCGATGAGCTGGAAATTGCAGTGCAGATGAAGTAGAGCAGTAGTTGAGCAGGATGATAAAAAAAGCGGGGTTGAGCGGGTCAAAAAAGCCTTAAAAGTAGAGAGCACGTCCGTTTCCTTTCAGAGCTGGTTGTAGAGAGAGAGCTAAGATGGCGTCGAGAGACGCTATCTTGCCGCGAAGACTCGCTTGAGTGCGTGCGCAAGTTCTCAGCGCCATCTGGCCCTGCCGAGTTTCTAGCGCGCGCAATTCAAATGGAGAAATCGCGAACATTCCGCCCGCATCATCAACGCCTTTGATGATTGAGTCCAAGAGCGATGTCGAGATGAATTGCAAAGGCTGGGTCGTAAATCCAGTCAGTGCAAGCGGAGATGATGAGCAGTGCAGCAGGGTCGTAAATCCTTCTGCAAGAGCAAATGAAGATGAGAAGTGCAGCAGGGTCGTAAATCCTTCTGCAAGAGATGCATGATGTTGAACTTGAGCGTTGAGCGTGTAAAGTCCAATTTGTTGAGCTGAGCACAGAACCAAATGGGGCGTAAATCCACGTGGTTGAACATTATCCGTAACTGGGTCGTAAATCCAGTTAGGCTTGAGCTGAGTCGTCTGAGTTCTCCTTTGGCAGTAGAACTGGCAGCAGAGCGAGTTTTGTAATTGGACGAGTGATCGTTGAGGTAGCGGTTCGGAGCGTCACTACCCTAGTAAGCCCATCCTGTCCTGGATGGAGCTGAGTAATGCGAACGAGAGGCCATTTTGCAGGTGGCAACCGTTCGTCGGTGAGAAGAGCCATAGAGCCGATCTTGAAGTGGTGAGCTGGATGATGCCACTTGGAGATGGCTTGCTGGCGGTACAGGTAGTGAGTCGACCATTGATTCCAGAAAGTCTGGAGACGTTGCTGGATGAGCTGCCATCTTGAGAGCCGAGCAGAATTGAGATCGATGAGAGAAGGTTCTGGGACACAATTTAGAGCTGAGCCGATGAGAAAGTGTCCTGGGGTGAGTGCTGTAACGTCCGAAGGATCATCACTGAGCGGTTCGAGCGGTCTGGAGTTGAGAACAGCCTCTATCTGAGTCAGAAGAGTTGTAAGTTCTTCAAACGTCAGAAGCGTCTCTCCAACAGTGCGTCGCAAGTGAAACTTGATAGATTTCACGAGCGCTTCCCACTTGCCACCCATGTGTGGAGCAGTAGGAGGGATGAATTTCCAATGAGTTCCTTGAGTAGCGAGAGCAGATGAAATGAGCTGATGATCTTGAGAAGCTTCATTGAAGAGTCTAGTGAGCTGAGTTGTGGCTCCTTGAAAGGTGGTGCCGCAGTCTGAATACACGACTTCAACCATTCCACGCCGAGAGGTGAAGCGACGGAAGGCGGCCAAGAAACAGTCTGCAGAGTAGTCAGTCACGACTTCCAGATGAGCTGCTGAGGTGTTGAGACATATAAAGACGCAAATCCAGCCTTTATCTGTCTTGCATCCTCGTCCTTTCCACGTCTTCATCGTGACTGGTCCCGCGTAGTCTACTCCGGTATGGAGGAAGGCTCGTGTGGGAGTGAGCCGTGAAATTGGGAGTTGCCCCATGAGCTGCTGAGCCTTTATGCCTCGTTGCCGGGCGCACGAGACACATCTGAGAATGTGAGCCTTGACTGACGCTCTCCCTCCTATAATCCAACACGTCTGCCGGAGTTTAGCAAGCGTCAATTGAGTACCTCCGTGAAGAGTTGAGCGATGAGCTGAATCTATGAGGAGTGTGGTGAGTTGTGAGTGGCGAGGCAAAATTGCAGGGTGTTTCTCTTGGAAGCTGAGTGATGATAATTCTAGCCTTCCACCAACACGAATCACTCCCTCAGAATCGATGAAGGCAGTCAGACGAGTAAACGGATGACCAGATGAGAGCACTGCACCCTTGTCGAGCTGTCTAATTTCTTGAGAGAAGTAGGCTGCTTGAATTGCGCGTATCCAGAAAAGCTGAGCCTGTTGGATGCGTTGAGCGTCGTAGAGCGGTGAATTTTTGAGCTGTCTCCGGAATGCATCTCGTGCTCTAAAAATGGGTGATGTTACAATTAATAATTTGTTTAATGAGGAGTACTTGAAAATGAGGTCCCAGTGATATGTGGGTTGTTGAGCTGTAGCAGCAAGAGTGATTCCAGGTCTAGCTTCAATAGCAGCCTCGTCTGAGTGATAAGATGGCTGATGAGGCCATTGAGCTGAGTCGAGCATGATCCATGGAGGACCGCTCCACCAGAGTGGGTGAGTTCTAAGTTGAGCTGTGGTGATGCCTCGAGAGCCGCAATCTGCTGGATTTTCTATGCCAGGTACATGTCGCCAGGTGGTGTTAGTTGTGCACAATTCTTGAATTTGGGCAACTCTGTTCCTGACAAAGTCCTTCCAACGACAATCAGGCAATTATCTTAGTCGACGCGGCGAGCGCGGAGCGACTACTATGTCGCGGTAGCCGGACCGCGATGTCCGCAAGCGAAGCGGTGAGTCATGAGGCTTAAGGAGGCGGCGTGCGATGAGTCGATACTGGTTTTTAACGCGATAGTATGAATAATGCTATGACGTACTGACAGAGATGCTTGGTATTGATCTGTATCAATAATTTTCTCTAGCAAATCTAATAGGCAATCATAATATCCCCAGAGCATTTATTCTGCAATATCTCTTTCACTTTTTTTTTGTCTCACATTTAGTCAGAAAGCTCGAAAAAATTTGTGATTATTATCAAAATGGCAGACTATCCTCCGACAGAAATCATCGATATGATTATTGTTTATGGTTTTTGTGGGAACAATGCAAGAGAAGCAGCTCGACAATATGCAGAACGATAATCGAATAGACGTCATCCTGATCACAAAACTATTTTGCGACTTATAGAAAGAGGTAGGGGTGGAGAGCTAAAACGTAAACGCAGGAAGAAACCTTTAAACAATGACGAAGCTATTATTGTAACAGTCCTTGGGATGGTAGTCATGAATCCGCACATAAGTCAACGACAAATTAGTAGAGAGTTGGATATATCACAGGCAACAGTTTGTAGAATTTTGCGAGCGAATCACTATCATCCTTACCATATCTCACTTAATCAGTCCCTTTCTGATGAAGATAAAGTTTTGCGGGTGAGATTCTGCAGATTGGCTTTGGGTCAACAGGCTGATCACATGTTCTTCTTCCATACCATGTTTAGTGACGAGGCTATATTTCAAAGTGATGGAGAACTGAACCGTCATAATAGTCATTATTATTCTGAAAATAATCCTCATTGGGTTCGTCATGTAGATCATCAACATCGATGGAAGGTAACAGTTTGGTGTGGTATTCTAAATGGCCATATTATAGGCCCTTACTTCTTTGGCGGAAATGTTACACAACAAGCATATTTACACTTACTGCAAAATGAGTTACCTGCTATGTTACAAGAAGTAGATGAAGAGATCATTGAAAGGATGTGGTTACAACAGGATGGTGCGCCGGCACATTTCGCCCGTATTGTGAGAGAATTCTTAAATTTAAATTACCCAAATCGCTGGATGGGCCGAGGTGGGCCTGTAGCTTGGCCACCAAAATCACTGGATCTGACGCCGCCAGATTTTTTTCTATGGGGATATTTGAAAAATATTGTTTATTCGACTGTTCCTACGCCACCAGAAGACCTCAAAGAAAAGATCAGACCGGCGTGTCCAAGCATACCAGAGAACGTACTCAGAAAAACTGTAAATGCATTCGAAAGACGAGTACGGCTATGTATTGATCAAAATGGAGGCACATTCGAAAATTTACTTTAGACCGAGTATTTTAGAACGTGCGTATGTATTTCAATACGTAGCCCAGTCTGCTACAACTGACAGGAAAGTTTCATCATTCACCCTTGACTAGTTGGATGATCACACCATGTTGCCTTAATTAGTTAGCTGCATCAGCTACCGTCCACTTTAAAAGGCTGCATAAGCGCCCATCTTGCCTTAAATGGCTGGCTGGGCAACCATCTTGCCTTAAATGGCCGGATGAAACCCCATCTTGCCTTAAATGGCTGGCTGGGCAACCATCTTGCCTCCATTGGTCGGATGAACATCAATCTTGCTTTAAATGGTTGGATGAACATCCATCAAAACCTTAAATAACCAGGGACATGCTCAGAGTCATTAATGCATTTCATCCTCAGTAACCTACAAATTTGGTATTTAAAGTTTTTCTCAACCTTGCTTTTTTCAAGATATTGGCCTACGAATTGTATAGACAGCTTGATTTGACCTTGATGCGACTGCAGAGGTCAACTGGACCCCATGACATAACATCATGTTTGAATGTAAAATTTTCCGCTCTTTTAATTTCCGAGGTCAAAAGTTGGTGTTCCTATTTAAAAAAAACTACTTTGACTTTGAAATGACCTTGAAACTTGACCCCAAGGTCATGGTCAAGGTCACCATTGGATTTCCCCCTCTGAACCCTACAATTTTTACATTTAACGTTTTTTTCCATCTCCCGTACTTTTCGAGATATTTGCCTGGGGCACTTAAAATGAATCACCCTGTATATGAGATAATCCAGGAAACCTTTAACTTTTAGGAAACTGCTATCTTTCTAATAAGCTTGAAGTTTTTTTTGAGTTGTGAAAATGATTTTTATAAGCAAATAGTATGTAAAAAAGGGTACTGTGTAATTTTATGATTAAAAAATGTATTTAGTACGTATAGCTGAGAAATATATCAAATTTTTATAGGTTTTCAAAAGAACCAGCAAAATTTTTTCTTTTGTTCACGCTTAATAAAAAATAAGTCGCTTTGAAAAAATCCAAAAAATTTTAACAATATCACACAGTTCTGTACTATCAACTGAAGAAGTTTCAAAAGTGTGCCCAATACCAAAGTGAAAATATTACTATGAATTCACAGGAAACTGCATTTTTCAAAAAAATAAGAAATTTAATATTTTTTAAGATTTCAATAATAAGTTTGTCATTTAAAAAAAAAATATTATTTCTTAAGTTAGTATTTATGAAGCCTAAAAGAATTCTGTTGGATTTTTAGATGTGCCACTATTTGCTAAAAAATGGTACAACTTCAAAATGTGGTTGTCTATGCGCCACTCTGATTGAAAAATCAAGTTTTCCCTCGGCACATTTCAAATACGATAGATAGATACTTGAAAATACCGGCCAATTTACCGTTATTATATAAGAAAACATTTGTCAATTGCTTAAAAAATTATAATAACATTGTAATAAGCTAAGTATAAAGTAATAAATCAAAAAAAAAACTTTTTTCATTCAATTAATAGTTTTAAAGTCTCCCACTACCACTAAAACTGCTTTACCTACCGGATCCTATATAATTAGTAATAACGAAATAAATACATGAATGAAATCATGCAAAACTAAAATACGAAAAATAGAGTAATTTTGTAAACACGAAAGGGCACGCTAGAATCTTTGAAAACGTTAACAAATTTCAGTATAAGTAAGTAAGTGATCGAGTGAGCTCAAAAAATCAAATTGAAAAAGATTAGTTAAAATATAATTGATAAATACTCTAAATAAAAAACTACTTCATTTTTATTTATTTCATATAATTAAATCAGAAAAATTGTAATGCGATTTTTTATGTAGTATCGTCAATTAATAAATATGTTATTAAAATGTTAAAATATGTTATTAAAATGATAAATATGTTATTTAAATAGAATAATCATTGTATTTTATGGTATGAGCACAATTTGTAATGGTAAAAAACGTTTTGTTAAAAAATAAAAATAAGTTTGTAAAAAAAATAGCAGCCCGACCATTTTCTTATTATTTAAAGCCATTACTTCAAGAAAAAATTTTGATCAACAATGTGCTCAATAAAAAAAAAAAATTTCATTCTTCTAGCCAAAAGTTAAAAGTTTCATGGATTTGCTCATATACATAAACACACAAGTGAAATATTTCGTACATTGTTGTCGGTCGCAGCTGTTTTGGAACAGCTCGAAGCAAGTATATTTTATCGTCTAGTTTAGTTCTCTTGCAATCGCTGTACAGAGCCCATCACGTTCAATCTTAGTGAAAATGAGTAAAAAGTCAGCTTATTCAGGACATAAAGCTTGTCACAAAAATCCAGTGTGGAGATCTGTGTCAAAAAATCAAAAGTTGACGGGAAATCAACACACGTGGGAGCAGTCCACCGCAAGTACAAGTGCGTCAGCTGAAAAATTGTTTCGCTCTAACGACAACGAAGTCGTTATTGATCTCACTCATGGATATTGCATTCTCAAGTTTTTTACGGTGTTTTCAAAACTTAGCAATTTACTAATGTGCAAAAGTTACAAACATAGTGTCACTTTTAATCAAGCAAGTGCTTGGTGCTTAGGATTTAAAATTGTTGACATGCGACTGTTGAATTAATTCTGGAACATTGATTGGATATGCTTTTGAAATAAATAGACGGGATAGTTTGTGTAATGCGACTTCTAGGTATTGGAATAAATGGAGTGAATCTATTTTGTGGTTTGATGGATCTACTAAGAATATTCCATACTCAAACTTTCGCTGGATGCTTCAGTAATTTATGGACAGCAGCAGAATCAGTTTATAACATGAGCTTAAAAAGAGCTGTTGAAGAAGAAAAGAAGCTGACATTGGAAGAAAATTCTGACTTGAATTTGACGGTTTCTGGAGATGGCACGTGGAAAAAACGTGGTCATACATCACGTTTTGGCATTACAACACTTGCGGGGAATTATTGCAAAAAAATCATCGATTTATGTGTAAAATCCACATATTGTCACAGTTGTCAATTTTGGGAGAAACGAAGAAATAGTGATCCTGAAAAGTATGAAGAAAGGCGGTCAGAGCACGATCATTGTGAGGTAAATCACACTGGATCGGCTTCAAAAATGGAAGTGGATAGTGTGTAAGAAATGTTTGCTTGCTCGATTGATTCTTATCGAGTTAAATATGTGCGGTATATTCGCCATGACGATAGTGCCACGTATTAAGGGTTATTAAATTTGAACCCCTACAATGTTCCTGTACAAAAACTGGAGTGCTATTTACATGTAAAAAAAGAATGGGAACACGATGCCGTAATGCAATAAAAAAAACAAAACAAGGGTTTGGGAGGAAAAAATAAAAATACAGCAAAGTTAATTCACAAGTTAATTAATACACTACAAAAATACTACGGCCTGGCCATTATGAGACATCAGGATAACGTGAATGAAATGTACAAAGCAATTTGGGCAACATTTTTTCATATGTCATCGACTGACAAAAATCCAAGTCATGGAAACTACCCGGAAGGCGTAGAGATGGTGCACTTACCGCCACGCGGAAGCTAAAGGTTTAAACTGAAACAATTCAAGCACGATTACCCTCCACTACATCCAAGTGTTCAAGAAGTTTTGAAACCCATATACGAGGACTTGAGTAGGCGTGATTTACTGGACCTGGTAAAGGGAATAATACCCAAAATAACAACGAAAATTACAGTGGCTTACTTTGGCACTTTGCTCCGAAGCACCTCCATAATGGCTTGAAAACCATCGAATTAGCTAATTATCTTGCTGTGGTGATATTTAACGATGGATTTGCATCTATTCTACAAATTCTGAGAACCATGGGAGTAACAATTGGACCTGGAGCAAGTGATTATGCCACCGGTAGAGACGAATCGAGACTGCGCATAGCGGAATACCGGCATGAGGCTGCTACAAAAGAAGACCGAATAGCTCGAAGGCAAGCTTCAACATCCGAGCAGACACTTCTTGAGAATGAGGAAGGTGAATTGTACGGACCTGAAATAGCAGACTTGCTGTAGGTGTGATATACAGGGTGTTCGAAATGTTCCGGACCCCCCACTTATAACATAAAGTAAGCATTTTGGAAAAAAATGTTAAATACAAAAGTTGTTAAGTTTTGAAGTTTGAACTAAATGATGACCTTGGATTTGTTATTGGTTATCATTTTCAAGGTCATTTAAAGGTCATCTTCAGTTTTTTAAATAGGGACCCCTATTTTTTATTTCAGATTCTGAAAGAGCACAAAATTTTACATCTGGATATGTATCCACGTTATGGCTCAAAATGACCTACAGAGGTCATTTAGTGGTTAAATGATTATTTAGTAGCAGAAAGCCAAGAAATCCCGATTATTAAGAACTTTGGGTGTATTTGACGAAAAGAAAAAAAAAATTTCGTACTTTAATACTAAAGTACATAATTTGATTTTCTAGGACGAACTTTATGGTCACTTTAAAATTGGCCTTCATTTTTAAGGTCATTTGAAAGTTATCTTCAGCTTATTAAAAAGGGACTCATTTTGTATTCCGGATTCTAGAGGAGCATTAAATTTTAGGTCTGGAGATATGTACAATATCCACGTCATGGCTCGAAATGATCTACATAGGACACTTGGGGGTTATTAATTTCAAAAGCAAAATAATCTAACCGTTTTACATGAACAGTTTTTATTGCAATAATTTTTTGCAAGGGTTACGAGTTTCTACGCATGATTCATAGCATTTTCAGGATCGTTACTTGTACCTTAGAAGATTTTGCTCACTATTCTTTTTAGGAATCAGTTCATTTATAATTGTTAATTAACAATTGTTTACTCCTATTTACTTTTCTGTTTTCAAGAGTTAAGTGAAGTTCTCTTACTTCGAAAATCAGATAATTGTATTAATTTTCAATAATTGTACTTTTAATCGTAGTGAAAAATGGCACATCTTACTGAACGAGAAAGAATATCTTTGTTGATGATGCGAGGGTGGGGTGATCAAGAGAGAGGTTACAAACAGGTACAGCGTTTATTCAATGAAACATTCAGAGTTGAAGAAAACAACCCTATTTCAAAAAGTACCGTAATTCGTACAATTAGACGTTTTGAAGAGACAGGTGGTATTAAAGATCGTCCTAAATCAGGTAGATCCAAATCATCGTCTAATGATGAAAAGAGCTTAGACGTATTACAATCATTTATTGAGGACCCCCATTGCAGCATCAGACGTTGTGCACAACAGCATGAAATGGGAGCCGCATCTGTGCACAAAATTTTGAAACTCAACAAATGGCATCCTTTCAAATTAAAGTTGGTACAGGAATTATCTGAAGATGATTTTGATAGAAGGGTAGAGTTTTGTGATGTAATGATGCAAATGATATCTGATGATCCTTTGCTCCTCAATAACATTGTTTTCTCTGATGAAGCCACGTTTGAGTTAAGCGGAACAGTGAACAGACATAATTGTCGATACTGGAGTAACATCAATCCACATTGGATGAGAGCGGACCACACGCAACATCCTGAAAAAGTAAATGTTTGGGCTGGCATATTTAATGGAAGAGTACTTGGCCCTTTCTTTATTGAAGGTAATTTAAATGCTGCAATGTATGAAAACATGCTTTGAGACCAAATTATACCTGCTATACGGAATTTAACGGGTGGAAATCTGGACGAAATTTACTTCCAACAGGATGGTGCTCCTGCATACTACGGTATTCATGTTCGCCGATATTTAGATGCAACATTTCATGATAGATGGATTGGGCGGAGAGGTACAATTGAATGGCCACCTCGGTCCCCAGACCTAACGCCTCTTGATTACTTCCTTTGGGGATACTTGAAGGATAAAAGAAGAAATGTTGTTGCAGCCTTTTACAATCGGTTAGCACATTGCCAAACTGTTAATGGGCAACAATTTGAACAGTTGTTGTAAAAAGTTCCTGTCAACGACATTTTAAAAAAATTCAGTTTGGGTGAATAGTCCACTGTCTTGATTTAGTTAGCTGGGCCGCCGATAGTCCTGCCTTAGCTGACTGGGCCGCTAGTGTTCTTGTCTTAGTAGGCTGGGCCGCCGATGGTCTTGCCTTAGTTGGCTGGATCACCCATGATGTTACCTTAATTAGTTGTACCTCCCGTACCTGAGCAATAAGGCTCATTTTGATTAGACATTTTTTTATTTATCATTTTCTCCCCCGAGGTATGTAGTTGTTGGGCCTAAGGCTTATTTTGATTAGACATTTTTTTATTTATCATTTTCCCCCCCGAGGTATGTAGTTGTTGGGCCTAAGGCTTATTTTGATTAGACATTTTTTTATTTATCATTTTCCCCCCCCGAGGTATGTAGTTGTTGGGCCTAAGGCTTATTTTGATTAGACATTTTTTTATTTATCATTTTCTCGCCCGAGTTATGTGGTTGTCTGGCCTAAGGCTTATTTTACGCCAGTGTCAATTACACCTTCTACAATCCTAATGCAGAATTTAGCGCTGGTGCAAAATGGAGAATTACAACTAGCAGGCTTAATTTGGAAAACTAAATTTAACCTTCAAATGACCTTGAAAATCAAGGGCAATGTCAATTTAACGCCACCATAAAGTTTGTCTTGCAAAATCAAATTACTTTAGTATTGGTCAGATACACCCAAAGTTCTTAATAATCGGGATTTCTTGGCTTTCTGCTACTAAATAATCATTTAACCACTAAATGACCTCTGTAGGTCATTTTGAGCCATAACGTGGATACATATCCAGATGTAAAATTTTGTGCTCTTTCAGAATCTGAAATAAAAAATAGGGGTCCCTATTTAAAAAACTGAAGATGACCTTTAAATGACCTTGAAAATGATAACCAATAACAAATCCAAGGTCATCATTTAGTTCAACCTTCAAAACTTAACAACTTTTGTATTTAACATTTTTTTCCAAAATGCTTACTTTATGTTATAAGTGGGGGGTCCGGAACATTTCGAACACCCTGTATATCAATTTAAAATAACTAAATCAGTGTTGTTATCTTTAAACGCGTTTTCCTCAAAACAACATTTTTCAAATTTGCTGCCGTTCTAACTCGAATATAAATTATCCGATCGACTTGAAATTTTTTTTCTTGTTTAGTACTTGATTCTACGTACAATGACCCTTCAGTTTTTAAATTGGATATAAAAATGTAATTTTGTCCTTGTTTGAGAAATTGCTTGGATGGAAATTGGATCTTGGGAAATTACACTGAGCCGGTACACATTGAATTAATTGAATGAGCGTTTATTTGAGTATACAATGAGAAAGCTCTCGAGCGAGTCCGCTTGTACCTGAGGTAACCTTAAAGTGCCACGTGGCACGAGCTGTGACTGAGCGGGGTACTTGATAGAGTGATGTTGGAGAGAAATCCCGATGAGCGTTGATGAGCAGGAACAAAAAAGTGATGAGCAGGAAAAAAGCTGGAACGAGCGGGCTTGCGATGTGATCGGTACGGCGTTCGATCGAGAAGAGAGAGAGAGAGGTGAGGTTAGTCCAGACGCAAGCGCTGCGGCAAGCGCGCGTCGGCAGGGTACACCGCCCGGGAGGTGCTGCCTCCTGGCACCCCTCGTAATGAGTCGAGCGGAGTGCGCGCGCTTAAAAATTATAAATCGCGAACATTCCACCCACATCACCAACGTCCGTGTTGATTAAAATTCTTGAGCGATGATAACTTTGATGAGTGCAGCCGGTGGGCTAGAAGCCAAGCGCGATGAGAAGACGAGGAACAGCTGGGTCTTAAATCCATCTGTGATGCGTCAGAACTGATGAGGACTGTCTGGGTTGTAAGGCCAGACAGCTGCTGAGTTGAAACTGCTGTACAAACTGGATCGTAAAGTCAACTTGCGATGAGTGAGACATGATAAGGACAGTCTGGGTTGTAAGGCCAGACAGCTACTGAGTCGAGGCTGATGTGCAAACTGGGTCGTAAAGCCAGCTTGCGATGAGTGAAACTGCTGAGGAAGACTGTCTGGGTTGTAAGGCCAGGCAGCTGCTGAGATGAAGCTGATTTGAAAAGTGGGTCGTAAAGCCAGCTTGCGATGCGTCAGAATGAGCCCTTGCTGGTGAGAGGAACTGGCAAAGGCACCGACTTATTAATTGGTCGAGTGATAGTCGTGGTGGCAGTCTTGAGTGTCACCACCCGCGTGCGCCCATCTTTCCCAGGGATAATTTGCGTGACGCGCACGAGAGGCCAGCGTGATGGAGGAGACCTTTCGTCCATGAGCAGCGCCAGAGTTCCAACTTGAATTACATGTGATGGATAGTGCCACTTGGAGATTGCCTGTTGCCTTTGTAGATAATGAGCAGACCACTGTTTCCAAAAGGTCTGTAATCGCTGTTGAATGAGCTGCCATCGTGAGAGCCGCAATGAGTTTAAATCTAAGAGCGATTGTTCAGGAACACTGTTTAGAGCTGATCCAATGAGAAAATGTCCTGGGGTGAGCGCTGAGACATCGTCAAGATTGTCGCTGAGTGGTTCGAGTGGGCGTAGGTTGAGAACAGCCTCCACTTGCGTAAGAAGAGTTGTAAGTTCCTCATACGTGAGCAGAGTGTCGCCGATAGTGCGGCGCAAGTGAAATTTAATGGATTTCACGAGAGCTTCCCATTTTCCACCCATGTGAGGAACGGTAGGAGGGATAAACTTCCACATCGTTCCTTGAGCTGCCAGAGTGGATGAGACGTCCTGATGTTCTTGAGATGCTTGATTGAAGAGCTGTTCAAGCTGAGCGTCGGTGCCTTGAAAGGTTGTACCGCAGCCTGAGAACATGGTCTGAACAACTCCCCTGCGTAAGACAAATCGTTGAAATTCAGCGAGGAAGCAGTCAGCTGAGTAGTCTGTTACGACATCAATATGAGCAGCTGATGTGGCGAGGCATACAAAGACACAAATCCAGTCTTTGTCAGACTTGCAACCGCGTCCTTTCCAAGTCTTGATGGTCACTGGATCTGTGTAATCAACTCCAGTGTGCAAGAATGCTCGAGCTGGAGTGACACGTGAGATGGAAGTTGTCCCATGAGCTGCTGAGCTCTTACAGCAGGTTGTTGGGCATATGAGACACAACGTAAGATAAACGCTTTTACTGGCGCTCTCCCTCCAAGTATCCAACAGTTCTGTCGAAGTCTTGCGAGCGTCAGTTGAGTTCCTCCATGTAGCGTTGAGCGATGAGCTGCATCAATGAGTAGAGTCGCGAGATGAGAATGACGAGGCAAATCGCATGGCGCTTTTCATTAAGGCTGAGAGCTGACTTTTTGAGCCGTCCACCAACTCAGAGAATTCCTTCAGGGTCGATGAATGCAGTCAGTCGTGTGAGAGCGTGTTCAGTTGGCAGAGCAGAATCTTTAATAAGAAGCTTGAGTTCTGGAGAGCAGTGCATAGTTTAGAGATTGAGCGGTGTACAATGACGACGATTCAGCCTGGCGTTTGCGCACGTTCTTGATTCTAAAAAGTAATGAGGTAACATTTAATAATTTGTTGAGAGTTGAGTACCTGAGTATCAAGTCCCAATGATATGTGTTGTGATGAGCCATGGAGAGCAGTGTGATGGCACATCTTGCTTCTGCGTCAATGTTGACCTGAGCAGTACACGGTTGAGTTGGCCAAGTTACTGAATCAAGCTGCATCCAAATTGGACCAGTCCACCAAAGTGGATGAGATTTGAGTTGAGATGTGGTGATGCCTCTTGAGCCGCAATCTGCTGTATTTTCTGTGCCAGGAACATGTCGCCAAGTGGTGTTAAGTACACATAATTCCTGAATTTGAGTAACTCTGTTTCTGACATAGTCCTTCCAACGGCTTGCAGGTGAATTGATCCACATGAGTGTTACTTGAGAGTCCGTCCACAGATGAGTATGGTCAATTTTGACCTGAAGAGACTCCTTCGTCTTCTTGATGAGCTTGACGAGTAGCAGCGCTGCTGTGAGTTCTAACCGAGGGATGGTTAGCTGTTTGAGTGGAGCTACCTTGGTTTTCGAGCAAATCAATGACATCATCGAGCCTGAGGACGGTGAGTTGACGGCAAGATAAATCAATGCTGCCATTGCGTCTTGAGAAGCATATGAGCTTCAATAGTCACTGCCTCAGGTGTGTGCCTTGAGTATAGCGTGAGTCTTACAGATCCAAGTGTCTGAGTTGCCCTAGCACCTCCAATGCCGTTGATGACAATCGACGACGTCTGGCGTGGCATGTTGAGCTGTTGAACGAGATGTTCACAAATAAAAGACAACTCGGATCCTGAGTTGATGAGAATACGGATCGTATGAGCGTGTACTTGAGACTTGACATGAATTAGAGCCGTGCCCAGGAGAGTTGACATGTTTGGGGCGACATGAGGTGACTCTTGATCGACGCTGAGTGATGAGCTGACTGGTGAGTGAGGTAAATCTGTGGATCTGACAGATGAGTAGATGACTGCACCAACTCCTCCATTAGAGTTGGATGAGGTTAACGGGAGGAGCGTTGAATCATCCTGAGCTGGCTGCCTGGGTTGAGCTGTCTTAGAGGTGTATAGCATGGTGTGGTGCTGGATGAGTTGACGTAGACTGCTTCTCTTTGTCCAAGCTGAGATCAATCTCTGGTTGCATCGGTGAAACGGAGCATGAACTGTTGGCTGAGTTGGTCGCTGACTTAACCTTCTTGGTGTCTGAGACCTTGATCGTATCCTTCGCTTGGTCGGCCATTTTGAGCGGGATGAGTTGGCAAATTCAACGACGAGCAAAGCAGCGATGAGTGGCAGCGACGAATAATGCAGCGAGGAGCGGGAGCGATGAGCAAAGCAGCGACGAGCGGGCGCAATGATATAAGTTAACCACTTCAATTAAATTCGGTTCGCGCACATATGCTCAGTGTAAATCTCTGATCCGGCTCGGAGGACCAAATATTTGAGAAATTGCTTGGATGGAAATTGGATCATGGGGAATTACACTGAGCCGGTACACATTGAATTAAATGAAAGTTCTCGAGCGAGTGCGCTTGTACCTGAGGTAACCTTAAAGTGCCACGTGGCACGAGCTGTGACTGAGCGGGGGTACTTGACAGAGTGATGCTGGAGAGAAATCCTGATGAGCGTTGTAGCCTGTAGTAGATGAGAGTCAATATGCAGGGTTGAACAGGAACCGCAAAAAGCGACGAGCAGGAACAAAAAAGTGATGAGCAGGACAAAAGCTGGAACTGGAAAAAACACAGCATCCAAAATAGCCCACGTAAATGCAAACGACCTCTTTGTTTTTCAGAATAAAATGACAGGAAAAAGGGAAATCTCGATGACTCTCAAGGTTGGCTAGGCTAACCTATGAAAACCACATGTCAGTGCACGGTGTGCTCACTATGTTGGCAAAAATATATTCGATAGCTGATTATAAAACTCAGAGAACCTGCGGTGAATTTACTTCTTTATGGGGAACTTTAAAACCAGGATAAATCCCGCCGAGGCTGGGCCGCTGTTCAAATAAGTAATGCTGATTGATTGTTGCGATGGAAGAAGGACTCACATGACGCGAGTCGTACGAAAAGCTCTCTTTTGTACATACCAGAATTTACTTCTTATGTGCGTTTCTTCTCTCTCTCTCTCTCTCTCTCTCTCTCTCTCTCTCTCTCTCTCTCTCTCTCTCTCTCTCTCTCTCTCTCTCTCTCTCTCTCTCTTTCTCTCTCTCTCTCTCACTCCCTCCCCCTCCCCCCTCCGGTGGTGGGAAGAAGTGGGAAAAGTTCCTTCAAGGTGGGGTTTTTGAACGTTAATTCTATCGGAGCGCACATTGGAGAACTCCGCCTTTTCCTTGCGGATCATCCCTCCTTCCATGTTTTTGCTATCTCGGAGTTGTGGTAGGTCCGGTGATTGATGACGACCTCATTCGGGGCCCCGGTTATTCTATCTTTAGGCATGACCGTAACGTGGAGGGGGCGTCCTCCTTTTTGTTCGGACAGATTATACAGTGAAAATTTTAGATACATCAAATTCTATTCCGTACAGAAGGGGGATGACCCTCCCATTCTGGTAGGGGTTATCCACAGACCCCCAAAAATAAAAATGCAACGAGACTCTAATCTTCTTCCGGTTTTGCGGTCCCTAGTCTCTGAATATAGCCATAAGATGGTCATGGGGGACCTGAATGTTGACCCGTTAACGGCTTCGAATGATGCGAATCAGGGCCTGGTGTTTTGTACGGTTCGAAAGAGCGGATTGCCCATTTGATTTTGCCGGCTGGATTGCAGTCGATAGGTAACCTACACCTCTCAAGTGTATCTTTTTGTTCCTTGTTTCTCATAATAAAGTCAGGCTAGTACGACGTGGGAACAGGAGTTCCAACGTATTCTCCAACGTATGCCGATTTTTTAAGACGTTGTAGCCGGCAGTCAGGCTCTTGGAACTGTCCGCGCTCGAAACGCGGACGGACACTCCTCCTCAGCGCTACCATGTGACGGACGGGGACCAATTAGGCCCAGGCACCTCCGCCGCTCCGGCAGCGAGCAAGCTCAGCTTCCTTGCTGCCAGAGCCGTCGTCTCCCACTCTCCTCGCTCCTCTCTCCTTCTCTCTCGCGCTCTCGCGCGTTATTCTTACTCCGCTCCCTTCTCTCTCTCTCTTTCTCTCTCACGTGCTCAAGTGACGGCAATGTCACAACTTGTTTTAAACCAGCTAAAAATAAAAATGTTGAATCAACATTAACTTATAACATTGATTTCAACGATTCTATTTTCAACTGGTAACGTCCATTCTAGGCTTACGTCAGATCCGTATTCTCCATTAAGGTTGGTCAGTCTCAATCAAATAATACTTACAATGACTTTAAAATAATCAAATCAAGGTTAATTGTAGAAAAAAATCAACTAAATTTTCTTACTTACAAATTGGAGATGTTGTTGAAAACATTTGGAAACCAACAATTTTGACCGCATTCCGGCGTCGCTACACGAAAGCGGTCGGTACGGGCGCGAGGTACAGGCATCGAGTTAGTTGGTAGTCAACTACCTGACCACCTTGTCATAGTACGAGACTCTGGTGGCGACGAGCTTTTTCTTATAAGAGTAAAAAGGCCGCGAATTTCAAATTCATTCAAATTCTTGGGATCGCGTGCGCGTGGGTAATAGAAAGATAGTAATTTTTTACAAAAGGGGAGGGAAAAATCAAGTGGGAAATTTCATTTCGAAAATAGTATTTGACGTGATCTTTAGAAGGTCAAATCAAGGTCAATTTTGGATAAACTGTCAAAATATTGTCGTATTCAAACTTTAGAGGATTTATCAAAGACTAAATGTTTGATAAAGTTTTGAAACCAACAACATCGACCACCTTGACTTTGAGATCAGCCGTTGAGTCGTTGTTTCTGGGTAACGCTAAAAGTAAGAATAAGGGCGATAGTAAGGTTATTAATTTAAAAAGTGCTTGAACTTTCAAATAATGTGCAAAGCTGATCTCACAGTCAAGGTGGTCGATGTTGTTGGTTTCAAAACTTTTTCAAACATTTAGTCTTTCATAAATCCTCTAAAGTTTGAATACTAATAATAATAATATTTTGACAGTTTATCCAAATTGACCTTGATTTGACCTTCTAAAGATCACGTCAAATACTATTTTCGAAATGAAATTTCCGACTCTATCGATTGCCAGTGTAAAAAATGAAGATTTCATTAAAAACAATAGGTGTCCTTGAAATAACCTTGAAGGTCACGTCCAAGGTCAAGTATAAGGTCACCATTGAGTTCCTCGTTGAAAGTTACACGAGGAATAGCTTTACCGCTTGCAAAAATATTTAGAGGTATCTAAGAACCTTGCTGGAGTGTAAATAACCTTGGAGCAACCCTCAAGTTCAAACACTAGCTCTGACTTAATTACGTATCTGAATGTAAAATTTCCCGCTCTATCGATTACCAGTCTTAAAAATAGTGGTTCCTATTTAAAAAAAAACAGTTGACCTTGAAATAACCTTCAAGGTCAACTCCAAGGTCAAAGTGAATGTCACCATTAGATTCCTCGTTGAAAGTTACTTAAGAAATGACCTTGACCTTTATCAGAATTACTTTACCTCTGAAAATATTCAGCCGTCCCGGGACTTAATTGACACCCCGTATAACTGAATCTTCGCTAGACCAATGAAAGAGAGAAAACAGAAAATATAAACGTTCTCCTTTCTCTCAACTGAGCTATCTCTCACTCCACACGCATTTTTGGTCGTCGAATTATCCCTCACTGCTGAAGTCGTTCCGCCGTTCCGCTTCACTCCTGTCGCATCGCGTCTGAAAGGACAAGGTTAATTTGATGAACGCTTGCTGAGTCTGATTGGTTCCACGCCTCCTCCTGCTATAGTACCTGAAACATCATTTTACTAACCTCCACCAAGTCATTTCGAACCCTCTAATGCATCATAAATCGCAACTCATGAACATGCAAAACTCTCTCCCGTGTGTTACCCAGGGCGTTCATCGTCTCTTCTTCTCTCTCGGGACACGCCCCGGGCCCACACCTCACGAACCACCTGCGCTGGTGTCTTCTCCTCTCCCTCTTTCTACTCTTTCGTCTCACGGCCCACATCCATCTTACTCCTCTCAATTTCCTCCTTCTTCATGTTACCACTCTCGCTTTCTGTCTCGACCAATCCTGCAAAGCTAGAAATGAAATCATACTTTATCCTCCACTCTCGACATTCATAGGGGAAAAGCAATATGGGAGGGTTAGGGACAGTTCGAAAGGGAATACATCGTCGGAGATCCAATACGTGTACCTTCGCACTTTGTCGATTGCCCTCCATTTCTACCTCCTATATGGTGAGAGACAGAACTCCCGTCACGCGGAACGTTCCCGAAAATTTTGGCGCTAGCTTGGCCGAGCATTTCTGCGCCGCGTTTGATAACGGGTGGTCCCGTCTCAGCACTAGGTCCCCTACAAGAAATGTCACGTCTCATTTGCTGCAATTGTACTGTCTGGCCTATTTTTCATGAGCTTCGTCGATAAATTTTGCGAATAAATCCCGTAAGGCGTCAAATTTCTTCATTCTGTCGTGCCACTTCTGCGGGTTACCTGGCTGTCGATCCGTAGTTCCTTCGACTCGTCTACGTAAGCTCTTAACTGGGATCGGTTCCCAAGCGTAGTTCAGGAACGCTGGTAAAACCTTTGTCGTCGCCTGCGTGACCGTGTTAATGGCATGACGGATCCCGTGAACATGCTCATCCCAATCCCAATGGTTCTGACGGACGTAAGTGGCTATCATGGGGGTTTCGTCACGTGTTTTACCCCATAGACGTCCAGGGTGGTCGTTAGGTGCTTATTCACGAACTCTCGCCCGTTATCCGCCAGGAAGTTTTTTGGTGTCTTCCATCGGAAAAGGATCAGTTCTTCCAGCGCTGCGGCTACCGCTTTCCCGTCTATCTTCCTTAACGGCTTCATCTTGACTCACTTAGTGAAAAGATCCTGGAAGACCAGCAGATATTTATGTTGCTTTTTGTTGGGCGGAAATTCCATCACGTCGGCTGCAACGACTGACCATGGGGTTTCCATCACTCTCTTCCCGATCCTTCCCTAAGGACTCTGCTGGGAGATCTTGCTCCTCTGATACTCGGAACAACTCCGCACGAATCGCTGCACGGCCTGCCACACTCCTGGCCAATAGTATTCTCTGGCTACTCGATCGTGAGTCTTTTCGATCCAAAGATGTCTAGATGAGGGCGGGCGATGTGCTTCTTCGAGTACCTTCTCCTGATGCTCTTCGGGCACAACTAGTCTCCACCCTTTCTCTGGCGTGGTAATCGGATCCAGCAAGTCTCTGCAATGGCGATACCGTCGGCCGTCCTCTACTCTCCATCCGGGAAACTTCTGAGGCGTTTCCTCCAAATCCTTCAAACTACGTAAACACCACGCGTCCTCGATCGTCTTGAGCTCCTCTACCCCACACTCGTCTTCGTACATCCTGGATAGGGCGTCGAAAACGTAGTTCAATGCGCCTTTTCGATGGATGATATCAAAGTCCCACTGCTGCATTTTCAATGCCCATCTCGCCAGCCTTCCTGTCGGGTCTTTCAGTTTACGCAACCACCGGAGTGCGCTATGGTCCGTGATGGCGGTAAAATGGTATTCTTCAAGATACAGCCTATTTCTCCCTCTCCCACAACAGGGCCGAAGACTCCTTCTCTGTCGTCGTATATTTTCTCTCGGCAGGCCTTAAGACTCGGCTTACGAAAACTATTGGGTGTTCTCCTTCCTCCTTCTTCTGAGTCAAGACCGCCCCTATGGCGAAGTTGCTAGCATCGCACTGTACCGTAAAGGGTTTAGCAAAGTCCGGCTTGGCCAGTACTAGGGCGACAGTCAGCTCCCTCTTTAACATCTCAAAGGCTTCTTGTTGCTCGTCTTCCAAGGTCCATGGCTGATCCTTCCGTAGCAACTTTAACAATGGCACCTTCATCTCTGAGTCCCTGTCGATAAATCAAGCGTACCACCCCAACATGCCCAAGAAACGCCGGAGCTGTTTGAGGTTGGTTGGGGCTGGGTAATTTTGGACTGGGACGATCTTTTCAGGATCCGGCCGCAATCCCTCATGATCCAGTAGGTACCCTACGTATCGAACCTGAAAACAGCAGAATTCGCACTTGTCCCTGTTGACGTTAAGTCGCTCGTCCTTCAATTTCTTTAAGACGTATTCGACCCAGTGTAGGTGGTCTTCGTAGGTCTCCGTCACTATGATGATGTCGTCTAAATAGCTGAACACTTGTGCCTCTACCTCTGGGCCGAATAATGCATCTATCAGTCTTTGGAAAGTCATCGGGGTCATGAAAGTCATCATCCAAATGGCATTTGTTCGAACTGCCATAAGCCGGAACCTTGAAAGGCAAAGGCGGTGTACTGCTTACTCGACTCGTCTAGGAGAACTTGGTAATACGCGTTCTTGAGATCAATCTTAGTGATGCACTTGGCCCTGCGCATATGATCGAAGATGGCGTCTACCACTCTGATGTGGGCACTACTCCACTCGCTGATTGATCTCTCGATAACTCCTAAGGCTTCTAACTTCTTCACCTCGTCCTGTGCCACTTTGATCATTTTAGGTGACATGTGTCTCATCGGCTACTTGATCGGCTGAGCACCTTGGACGTCAATTAGGTGAGTTATGAGGTTAGTGGTCCCTGGGTACTCCTTCGGCTCATCTACATACTTCGCCACTAGCTTGTCTATCGCCTTCTGTTCTTCTTCCGTCACTTCTGATATCCCCGCACACTTGGCGGCTATATCCATGTCCTCGATTTCTCCATGATGGAACTTTTGCCAGGGGCCTTCTTTTGCCCGCCAGAGTCCTTTGGCATGTTGAATCTGTATGTCCCAGTAGTTACAGAAGTCTATGCCTAGTATCATATCTTGGTCCACTGCTCCCAGGGCTCGGCAGTCCTGTTTCTCCATCTATTTCGATATGAAGCCGCAAGTTTCCTAATGGCTTGGACACTCCTCCTAGCAACCTTAAATCGTCTTTTGACATTCTTTTAGTCTCCCCTTATACCTCTCGGCCTGGCGTGGTCCCACAATCGAAACTGCTTCTCCGGTATCTAGAAGTTCCTTGTACCACTGGCCTCCTATCGTGAGATACAGGAAGTTCCGGTTTTCTTGGACCATTGCTGCCATTGGTATGTCTGGGGATACCTCATAGATTCGTACTCCCTGGGCTGGGTCATCAATCTAGGCTGGGGCCCTTCCCGCGCGACTCTAGTCGTGGCTGCGTATTACGCGGATTTTTGCCTCGCTGTGCATCCGGGAAATGCGTCTCCTCCTCTTGTCTCCGTTCGTCCACTACTGTTGGCCCTAAGCGGAAAGAGGCAGGTGGGGCTGTCCCTCCGCAATCCCGTTTCCCAACATTTCTCTTATAGTCCTTGTGTCCTGCAGTGGTAACAAATCTTTGTCGGGCACTCTGCTATCTTATGTCCCGGATCGCCGCATGCAAAATATCCAGGCTGCCAAGGAGCGCTAGGCAGCGTCGTCTGATGTGGGACCGGAGGGTTGTGGGACACGGCGAAGGTGCCTGCGGTCTGGGTGGAGGGTTCCATTGTGGGGCTATTGGCCACAGTTGATACGACGGCGTCCAGTTCATTGGAGGGGTTGGGGTATGTCCTGTGATTACTGGCAGGCTTGGCTTCACTGGGGCCATTGGCTGAGCTCCGATGGATCCCCCTGGCTTTTGTCCAATCGCTGCGATCTCCGGTGTCCCTTCTGACTTCTGCTTCTTCTGCTTCCTCTCGTTCTTACTCCTACTTGTTTCAGGGACTCCCTCCACGGTCAATTCCATCTCCTCTCAAACCTTCGCGATCTTCGCGACCTTTGGCTTACCCCAGTAGGCGCCGACGGAAAATCGGGCTTTCTCTTCGGGAGGTGGTAGCTTATATCGTTTGTTCAAGTCTCTCCTCCTCTTATATCTTCGTCCTAGTTTCTCCATGGCCTCAAAACTATCGATGGTCTTGTCTTCCACGTAGTTTTGGTATTCGGGGTTCAGGCCTCGATAAGTTGCATCGAATTGTGCATCTAATGAAGGCTGCTTCTTGAAATGGTCCATGATGAATCTGATGGCCGCGATGTAATTGGAGATTTTCTCGTCCTTGGCCTGAGTTCGGTTATGGAGTTCGTTCCACACATCTCTATCAGTCCATTCGCCTATGAACTGCCTCCGGAAGGCTTCCACGTCGTCAACTCGGCTCGAACGGTCCGATACCATGTGCTGGCCGATTTTGAGAACACGCTGAGGAGGGCATCGAGAAAATGGCTGATGGGATAGTCGCAGCCCCTGCGACAGTCATCCAATCTGGCCAAAAATTCTTCTGGAACGTCCTTGTCTGATCCAGAGAATTTTAGCTGATATTGTTGCAACCTTTTCAGACATTTAATATTGTCTTCTCGCGTCCTCTTCTTTCGTCTCGCGTTCATGGTCGTCTCCGGCACGTGCATTGGACCGTCTCCCTCGCTGTCAACCGCACTACTAGAGTCGATTGAGGAAAAGGATCGTTGTCATTCCCTTCTGGCATCCTCCTCGGTACTTTGCACCATCTGGGTACGAGACTCTCGACAGGCCTCAGTGGTGCTTCTGGATTTGACCTGGGTACGGTAGGCCTATCGATCCTGTCCCTGAAAGGTCTTTGTCCAGGTCCGACCTGTCCCTCTAATAGTCCTTCGTGACTCTCTCGACTTTTTGTGAAGTTACAAACTCGCGGATACCTCCCCAGGTCCCCAAAGCCCCATCAACAAAGCGACTTTTTCTGCCGGCCTTGATTTATAAATTTAGGCCCGCGAGCAAGTCGCGGCGTCGTCAGGCACCAGACAATTAATGCCGGCCGACAGGGAAAATCTTCCTCTTCGTCCAGTTTCCCCTCCTGGCTACTCAGTAGTAGACGTAGGTGGGCACGCAATGGCCCTTGGGTAGCTGGCATAATGGGGAAACGCCGCGACAACGGACAACACGCCACAATAATTAGGCTCAAAAATACTCTTCATTTATGTGTATTTACAAATGTCTAGTGTACCTAACACGCGGCACGATAACACTCACTCTCAGCACGTGACTTTGAACTAAACTCTCGACTCTACTCGCGTTCACCCGGTTCGTACGTTCGCGTTCGCTCGCGGCTCTCCTCGCCCGAATCACGCCTCACCGCTGATGCCGCTCGTCCTCACGGCTGCTTCTCTGGTTCACTCACCGTGGCTCGTCTCCACGTCCTCGTTTCTACGTTCGGCTATCTAATACTCTTCTAACTTTCCCTAATACAACGAAGCGTCCAACTATGGTGCTGCCCGGGCAACGAGTGGCCAACTCAAGATGGCTAACTCAGCTCGGCCCTCCGCGTCTCTCTCTCTCTCCGTCTACTGCCGTCGTCTGCCGGAGCTAACCTCCTGGCCGAGCCCTTCCCATGGCTCCCTCTTGTCTCTCGTAGCTTGGCAGCCGTCTCGAGGAAGCTGGTGCTCCCGCAGCTTCCACTCGCGTCGTCTCGGCTCAGCTGGCTGGCTGCAGGGCCGATCTGCTGTTGGCTGCTGCTCCTCGCTCTCTTCCTCGGCTCACAGGTTTTGCTTTCGTGTGCAGAAGTGCCGGTGTACCTCAAAAGGGACGTCGCGACGTGAAATTTATTTATAATAATCGCGGCGTGCTTGCGTGTGTTCGCTCGGCGTGGCCTCGCTGCCAGGAGTGCAAAAAGTGGATCGGAAATACCCGACACAGTGTTAAAAGCACTTTTGATCCAAATTTTTTGCTCTTTCCGAATCCGGTGTCAAAAATAGGGGTTTCCCTTTGAAAAAAACTAAGTTGACCTGAAATGACATTCAATGTTATGGTCAAGGTCATGGTAATTATTACCTCTGAATAGCCAAGAAAAAATCCTATATCTTTTTTTTTAATCTTTTTCTGATATAATACAATTCCGCCGACTTATTTTGCCATTCCGGTACTTTTGGCCCATCCTGTATACAGGGTGTCCAATTTTAAAGGAACCACCCAGAAATTTTCGCCGGTTCGCGTTGTACAAAAAAATTGTTCAGACAAAAGTTGATTGGGACAATGAGGGCCATCTTTTTATAAAATCAGTTGTGACCTTGTGACTTATTTAAAGGTCTTTGAAGGCCAAAGTGTTTTTTTGAATAGGAACCCCCATTTTTATCCTCGGATTCGGAAAGAGCGCAAAATTCTACGTTCAGATAAGGTATCATGTGTTGGTGCGGTTATCCCCCCTCCCCCCCCCCCCATAGTCATGTAAGGGTCAAATTCATTATTCTTGAAGACCTTGAAAATAAGTCACAAGATCAAAACTGATTATATAAAAAGATGACCCCCATTGTCCCAATCAACTTTTGTCTGAACAATTTTTTTGTACAACGCGAACCGGCGAAAATTTCTGGGTGGTTTCTTTAAAATGGGACAACCTGTATATCTTTACATCCGCTTCATCCGTAGAAACGTTAGAGCGAAATAAAGTTCGCGGTCAGACGAAGCGTGGCTTTTATTGTTTGCACAATTTTACTTTTATTTTCATAATACAAGTAAACTTTATTATGCTAAAATAACATTAATTGTTCGGAATGATAGTGGATTTACAAACCTGGACCATCTCGATAATATCTCACTCCAATAACTGAAAAAATGTATATAAAACCAATGCATTGAAATAAATTGTAGAATACTAAATAAACCTTTTTCAAATCCTCTGAAAATAATAGATATTTAATGAAATAAAATTTCTTTATGCAACAATTTAATAATAAGATACCAACCCTTTCTATAACCTAATTCTTCCTTATGTAAGTGATCGTACATATCTGGATAATCTTGACATATATCTCGCACAGTTTCTTCAATATCTTCTACATCTTCATTTTTCCATTTATCGAAATCTATCTTTAGCCATATAGGTTTTTGCGGTTGAGCAGTTAGTCTGGGCCACAAAGTTAAAGTTTTCTTTTTTAAAATAAAATCAATTTGTCGGTCAATTATTTTATAATAACTTTCCTGCAATGAATTATAATAAACTGTATAATACCATCTTAGTATGTGGAAATACATTAAAGTTAAATTTAAATTAAATGAATAGAATATTTCATACAAAAGTTTAAAAAGATAAAGCAAGTTTAACTTTTAGTTACTAACTTATAAAAATTGAGCAATTTTTTTTCAATCGCAATATTTAATTTGCCATCTTGAATTTTAAAAATCTAATTGGAAATTCATAATCTGCGATTAAAAAAAAAAAAAAAACAATAGACAAAGTTTCATGATCATCAACGAAATATTGCTTTTCAAAAAAGTATTCCAAACAGCAAAAAGTTTTTACTTCTAATTGCGGCATTACGTCCGAAAAATAAATAAACATGATTCACAAAATCTAAGGTGGTTCATCAGTGATACTGTTAGACAAAGTCACGATGTAAAAAAAGTTTGCAAGATATACACTAAAAATTATGCCTAAATTAGAATTTTAAATTTAATGATATTTCCTTCAAATTTTCAGAAGAATTGTTATAATAAATTATTATATACATCTTGTGGCTTGATCAGCGTTGTAAGTTATTCTTGCAGAAGTATAAACCTCGTTGTTGCGCATGCGTCGCGCCGTGCAGACATACGTATGCTTGCGGCGTAGCGTCGGTTGACATAACCTATTAGAACAGTTAGATACGTAAATCGGAGTTAGGCAGATACAAAGTATTTTTTGAAGTTTTGTCTCAAATATTGTGTAGTGAAATTAAGTGCATTGCAATCGCAGTATCCTGCTAAACTTGTAACGATCGCGAATCTTGATCTTATCGGTACGCGGAGAGTCCAACTATCACGCTCATTACGCGTGATAGTCTCCCCATTAGGTTGGAGCTCGGCTCAGTGCGCCGAGTGGACTGAATTTGTCCGTCAGCTCTCGCTCGCTCCGAGCCGCTCGGCTCGAGGCGCGCTCGGTGGGAGAGCCCGGTTGTCATGACGACGTCTTCCCGCGGGTGGGAAGGCATCGCGTAGTGGGGACGCTCGGGAGCACACTTGCTCTCCGGCCGTCGCGGTCGCGCTAACGCAAGTATATCTTAAATATACGCGCGTTGCGTACCGACTTATATTCGTAACAAAGCTATTGCTCGCGCTTGCCGAGCAATACCTTTGTTACATTACCCTCCCCCTTAAAAAAAAAGCGGAGCTTTACGCAAGCTAAAAAAAAAAAATTAAACAATAAAAATAAAAAAAAACTAATCACTAAAATAACTAACAAAATGTTGTTGCTGCTGTTGATCCTGCTGTTACTGTCGTTGCTGGTCCTGTTGTCAGTGTTGCTTTATATACTAAATCTTCTTAAATTTAACGGCCCGTCCTTGGTATTTACAGTATATTTACACCATATACAATATTTACACTAGAGTTCCTTCACATTATTTACAAAATGTACAGCAGGGTTCGTCAACTCAATTTACCAAAGGTAATCACAACTTCATCGATAATTTTCTCGATCGTTACGACTCGTTCCTCTAATTTCGTCACACGTGCCGTAGTGCTTCTTGCCACATTTAACAACTGCCTTTTTAAAATATGGTTTTCTGCTTTTAACATCTCTAATTCTTTATGAAAGTGACCCAGCGCCTCTTGCTGGTCAAACACGGTTTCTGACAGGTCATCCACCTTCGCTTCTAGTTGATTAAAACGGCCCCGTAGCCGAAACTCGGTACCAAATTTGTCATAAAAATCCGGCATTATATTTTATAAAAACAGTAAAGTACCAAAAAAAAATTTTATCAAATCAACTACAATTAATTTATTTGATTCGCTACCGTATGAAAGAGAAGAAAAAAACAGCTTAGGCGAATTAACCTGCACACTTTATATTTTACGGCACTACACTACTGCGGCATTTGACGAAATTATGACAAATTTATCCCTAACCGAACCTCCTAAACCACCATAGCCTGTTCGGGCGCCATGTAACAATCGGGTTTTCTATGGGGTATGAGGAGGTGTCCCGGTTACTCCTGGACTCAATACGTCCAGGGGTACTACTCGCGAACAGGCTCAATACGCCTGTTACGAACCCCAGCTGTCACGCTCAATACGCGCACAGCTCTAACACGGAACGAGCTCAGTACGCTCGCAAACCCCTTTACGCGGTACTTTCAATATTTATACGAATTTTATTAAACGGAAATAAACGAACTCCACTTTGTTTACACTTAAAAAACTATTCTTAATATTTATTTATTAATCTGAGAAAAATAGAAAATAATACAGAAAATAACTTCGCTTATATACTACGGATTTCCTTGAGCGCGCTCACTTAAACCTAACGCGGTAACTAATAACACAAAACGCGAATCTTGATCTTATCGGTACGCGGAGAGTCCAACTATCACGCTCATTACGCGTGATAGTCTCCCCATTAGGTTGGAGCTCGGCTCAGTGCGCCGAGTGGACTGAATTTGTCCGTCAGCTCTCGCTCGCTCCGAGCCGCTCGGCTCGAGGCGCGCTCGGAGGGAGAGCCCGGTTGTCATGACGACGTCTTCCTGCGGGTGGGAAGGCATCGCGTAGTGGGGACGCTCGGGAGCACACTTGCTCTCCGGCCGTCGCGGTCGCGCTAACGCAAGTATATCTTAAATATACGCGCGTTGCGTACCGACTTATATTCGTAACAAAGCTATTGCTCGCGCTTGCCGAGCAATACCTTTGTTACAAACTTACACGCGGTAAGAAAAAAGGGCAATTCGCCAAACAAAAAGTAGTAAAAGTCAGGGAGAAGCTAATAAAGGCAGTCGAAAGATCTAGAATACTTCCTTCCTCCTTCCTTCTTCTCCTTCAGTCTTCTCAACATACTGTAAGTCTTGATTGAATTATGTGAATTATTTAATATTATACTTAGGAAATTATCAATCGAATAGGACGATGGGATGAGCATGATTCAGTACCCTAGGCGCATAATAGAAGTGGACACTTTAGCCGCAGAGTTGTGGTGTAAAAACTGTGACATCGCTTTATCACTGAAGAATATATGCTCTGAGAAAAAAGAAGGCTTGGCTAGTGTTTTCACCATCAAATGCATAAAATGTAATAGTTTCATATACGTCCATACCAATACTTAAAATAAAAACAGCAGATTGTATGAAATCAACGATAACTTAGCTTTTGGTGAGTAATTATATTTTATCATCTCTATTTTGAGGTTAAGGACTGAATAGCAACTGGATAGCAATATTTTAACTTATTAATATTTATACTTACATAAAAACATAGTATATGTTAAAACATTGCTATTCGGTCCTTAAACTCAAAATAGAATATTTTCAGGGATGATTGATAGTGGTTCTGGCGAGTCTCACATCAATACAACCTTATTAGGTATTGATGTACTCTCACCGGCATCAGCAACTGTAAAAAGACACGAAAGAAGAGTTAGACGTGCCATTGAGGAAGTTACCAAAGCATCCTGTATTGAACCTATTCAATTAGAAATATAATTAACTTCGAACAATGAGCCAGAACAGGATCCGTAAGCTACTATTGGTCTTACGAGTTGATATACAAATACGTTTATGTATAAGATCTTTAATTATGCCATATATACTAAGAGTATAATTGCACATATATATTTACATGAATAATTTCAATTAATTTTTCTATGCATAAATATTTCGATTCATAATATCAATCAATTTTTCTAAGAAATTTTTTCATATGTAAAAATTATTTACGCTTTTCTTTTGGATTGTAACGTGGAAATAGACACGTTACGACGTGTAAGTAATTGTAAGCGCCGGAGTCGCTGCGCACCACAAAACCAAGTTAGGCTAGGCTAGAGACGAGAGAGAAGCGCGGCGCAACAGCGCGGCCGAGCATCCGAAAGCGCGCCCCCCCCCCCCCCCCGCGAACAGGTATGTGGGGGGAAACTAGGCGACTCTTTATAAAGAGCGCACATGTAGGAAACGCTCTCTCCGCCCAAGTTCAGCCCTGGCGATAGCCACGAGATCTAGGACCTTGAACCGAGACGGCGACCACGAGGCCACCGCACGAGACAAAACCTACGGAAGTCTACGCATCAGGGCAGTCATCTCGCCCCGCAGACGAGCACGGAAGTATATCCGCCGCAAGTCCGCGGCTAGGCTCAGAGACGGGAGCAGGCGCCCGTCACACGCCCGCACTACGAAAACCACGCCGACCTTCTACGAGACCTCGAGGAGAAGACATCAGGACTGCGTCCGCTACGCGAGCAAGCGCGGTAAGTATCGTACTCTCTCTCTCTCGTCTGCGAGTAGGTTCGGCGAGCGCGCATGTAAATAGTCTTTTATTAATAAATTAACATTTAGTAATTAAACGGCTTGTTCACCGAAACTGCCCCGATTCCCTCACGTCCCGCTCCCGCGAGTTAGCTTGGTCCGCGGAGTATCGTGAGTTGTGGCCGTTCGGCGAAGGGAGGCTTAGAGGCAGAAAGGAGCGCGTCTCCTAATATAATTAGAGCGAGATTCTCGAGTCGTACGATCAATATCACAATGGCGCCCAACGTTTAATATCGTAATGATATTCGAGTTGATGACTTTCGAGGCTGAGAGAAAAAATAAATTATTTAGACACACAGAATTGAATTAATTTTTAAACCAAAATTTTTCTTTCATTTCATTATTAACATTAGTCAAATTTTTGTTGTCACGCGAGAAGGTCACGAAGACCAAAGTGAAAATAAAGTCACAGCGATGAAAAGTCACACAACAAGATAGGTTAAGTGTTTCTAAATTTGTAAGTAAACATAAACGCGAAAAATGTAATAAGGCAGTAAGCCAGTTAAGTAAAGTCGTATACGAAAACATTTTCAACTGGACACAAGATCCGCGCAATAAAAGCGCAAATTTAAAAGTGCCAGAAATTTGTAAATAAAGATAATTTAATTTAATAAATTTAATAATTTTAGTTTGAATAAATTTAAAAGAAATAAAATTTTAATAAAAGTCAGCAAATTAGAAACTATTCTTATTTTCGGATGAGCAAGCTAGTTAATAATATTTATTTTATTTTCAAAGCGAAACCTAAGCGAAGGGTAAGAGGCAAGCTTACTACCTTCGGCAAAATTTTAAATGTAAAGCTGACTATAATATTCCGGCAAAATTTTAACGCGACATATCCGAGCAAAAGAGCTGACCGTCTGCGAAGAGCAATTTTGGAAGAAACGGAAGAATCCGACTATGAGTCAACAGCAAATCACGCAGAATCAGACAGAATTCAGGGACAATCAAAACTGCAAAAATCTATTAAGAAAATAAGCAGCAAATTAGAAATAGATACAGAAACGGAGCAGGCGATAGATGATTCGCGCGTTAACGTCTCACGCAGAAAAGTCAAGACAACAAAAAGTAGAGATAGATTATTACAGCAATTGCAACTGGACGCATCTGAGGGAGCACACTTCTGTGAAACACCAGAGAAACCGATAACGATAATGGTACAGAATAAGAAATACATAATCCCAATAGAGGTGTTAGACAAATTTGCATCGGAAGAGACGGACGCGACAGAACCATCCGTGGAAACAACGCAACCAATATTCACCAGGCAAACCATGGAGCAGCCGCCACAAGATAGGCTAAGAAACGATTATCTACGATCCAGCGGATTTAATGAGAATGCAAGAGAAGTTGGGAAAATCGTCACAGCGTGGAAATTAAAATTCAGCGGAGCAACGGTCGACGTTGAAGAATTTCTGATCCGCGTAAAGGAGTGCATGAAGGCAACAGGTATCACAGGTGATGAGATGCTAAGGGCACTACCTCTGATAATGTAAAAGGCAGCACTTAACCTCTACATAATTAAGGAGCAAGAGTGGATGACCTGGAGAAAATTTGAATCTGATTCAAGGAAGCATTACCAGCAGACTCTACCTGCTGATATTCTACACCACAAAATTCGGGATCATAAACAACAACCCGATGAGTCGATGCAGGAATATATAACTGACATGATCTTTCAGTTCAGGAAGTTACCCTTAAACAAGCAAGGTGATGAAAGTAGCATTGTACATAGATTATAACCTGAACATGCGACCGGAATTCCATCCGTTAATACCAGACTACGCCAAAATGGATCTCGAAGAATTCACTGAAAAAGCTATGATAATAGCAAGAACGTTCGATGTCGTGAAATCGCAAAAAGCACCAATTAAGATAGAAAACAGCACAAACGAGAGGAGTGAAGAATCAAATAAAAAATCCGCAGATGTATCTGCGGTAATCGTGCCAACATTCGGCGACGTCGAAGAGCTCATATCGGAAAAATTAGATAAAGTATTAAACACCAGACAGAATAACAACAGGCAGAATTTTAACAGCAACGGCAACGAAAATAGAGGAAATTATAGGGGAAAGAACTTCAACCCAAATAGATCTAACAACAACAATAGGAACGGTCAGCAGCAAAGTAGCAATGGATCAAACAGTAACAACAGCAACAGTCAGCGGGGTAGCTACGGAGGTAGAGACCGGAGAAACGGCCGAGGCAGAGGTTACAACAACAACTACTCGGATCAACAGAACTACCAGCAGCAACAAAACTCTGGCAGCAGTAATGATCCGCAGCAGGACCTGCAAGGTATCAACAAAATGAACAACCTCAAGCAACAACTTCGAATTCGGCGGAAAACGGAGCGTAGTCGGCGAGTCACCGACCGCACTGCCGACTTTACCAATAAAGGTCTACACAATTAGCGAGTGCAGTAGCATAAGGAGCAGCGAACTTTCTGATTATCCAGCATCAAATACAGCCGCTATTGGGTCACCTGCAAGATCAATGGTGTCATCGCGACCGCACTGATCGACCCAGGTGCAACGTGCACAGTCATCGGCAAGATTTGGGATATAATTAAGTCCAATTTACCCTTTCTGTGGGTTGTGCGACCTTGACGATGGTGAATGGGCTTGAGTCTCGTCAGGCCGTTTGGGCCACTTACCCTTGCACCGTCTGACAGGTGTGTGACAGGGACGGAATCCCCGTAAAAAGGGCTCTTCATGTGAATGAGATTGGTTTGATTGTGTATAAATGGGACGGAATCCCCGTAAAAAGGGCTCTTCATGTGTTTGATTGAATCCCCGTAAAAAGGGCTCTTCGGTGCATGAGAAGGAATCCCCGTAAAAAGGGCTCTTCCCTGGATGTGGAGTCTGCATGAGGAGAGATTGTAGGGAGGTGCCAGAAGGCACCAGTGGCCCTCAAGGCGTCTCCCCGGGACAAGGGGTGCTCGTTCCTGCCTCTGAGGCGGGGGAGCAGGTGGCTGAGGATGACGAGACGACCAAGGAACAACCCTCGTGGCGGTCGGGTGGGACCCCACGATACACATATACACACATTCACACTTACACTGCGGGGAGTTCTCGGTGGCGCGGGTTTGGGCGCTGCTGGCCTGGAGGGGGTAGGATGACACGGCTAGGCCGCCGGACAGGACAGGAGCCCAGGTTACGGTGTAGCCGATCGGACCGGCTGCTCCATCATCCGGCGAAAAATCCCCTTCGTTCTAGTAGTGCCGGATGGCGACCGGGTAGGGCCCTGCTGGGACGGAGGGGGGGGGGGGGCTCCTCCTAGGCCGCAGCACTGTTGCGGGAAGTAGCTGCCGAAGGGCGTTTCGGTAGTGTCCCACGCTTGCGTTTCACCGTGGCTCAGTGACCATCACACGATTCTCACATACACATTACATTCCACCCAATCCCATTCCCAAAACCATGGAAAATAAAATTAAGGAAAGCGAGTTAACCGTGACATCTCGCGACGAGCTCCCTAGCTCAACGGTACTCCCCACTGGGACAGGGTCCGTCGGGCCCGGGACTAGTGTAGGAGGTGAAGGTACGCAGATGGAGGTCTGTGCACCGATTCAGGCGGGCTCCCGCTGTCCTTTGGGCAGTGGGACTCCGCTGACCTCGGGGGCGCCGACCGACTCTGCGATTGGCAGGAAAAAGAAGATCACAGGGGCCGAAAGGAAGAGACGGCAAAGGCTGCGAGAGCGGGCAGGCCAAGGCGCATCGGCAACGGGAGCGACGAAGCCTGCAGGGGCCGCTCTTCCGAGGACCCCTGGGGACTCACTTAAAAGGAGCCGGGAGGAGAGGTCATCCGGTGACTCTACCCCCCCGGCAGGTTAAAAAGGTGCATGAGGGCCCAGCACCAACGTACAGCCAGGCGACGGCCAGCGACCTTAAGGTGGCGGTCGTCCTTGAGCTGTATCCCGAGGTGCGCCTGACTGAAGCTCAGGGGGTGCTGGTCGTCCAGTCGGTGGAAAAAGCCATCGACGGCAGAGTGGACGGCCACACCCCTCATTTTAAGGACAATTGGCTGCTGCGGGGGGCGCAGATCTTTCACTGCACCACCGCAGCAGACAAGGAGTGGTTAGAGCGCTATGCTCCAACGTGGGCTCCAAGGGAGGGGGCGAAGCTCCGGGTTGTGGAGCAGAGCTCCCTCCAGAAGATGGAGAGGGTTACGGTTTACGAAAAAGGTCAGCATGCCGTGGAGGTGGTCATGGATCGCCTGGGCCTGCAGAATGAAACGCTGCAGGTCCAGGAATGGAGAGTGGCCGCCTCCTGGCATGCCAAGGATGAGGCGAAAGGCACTGTGGAGACAGCGGTGCGCCTACTCATGGAGGAGTCGGAGGCTGAGGCGCTCAGAGCGCTGGGCTTCCGGCCCTTCTGTGGGGCAGGCAGGGCGCACGCTGTGCTCCACAGGAGTAAAGATGCAGACGAGGAGGAGAAGGCGGGTCCCCCCGCCCAGAATCCGGCTGACGGAGAAGCCGGACCAAGCTAGTTAGGAGAAAAAAAAAAAAAAAAAGAGATGGGAAGGAAGGAACCATGGCTCAGGCAGACAATGCAGGAGCCACAATTCCTTTCGTGCAAATCAACTTGCATCACTGCAAAAGCGCTACGGCTGTGCTGGCCAAGTCCATGGCAGAGATGCAGACAGGCATCGCCTTGATCCAAGAACCTTAGATCAATGCGAGTGGTAGGGTGGCAGGATTAGGGGGTTGTGGACGGCTCTTCCGGGCGGCCGGGGAAGGGCGGGTACGTACCTGCATTCTCCTAAAAAGCGTGCAGAGGGAGATCTGGCCCCTTCACTGCCACAGCGATCTCACCACTATAATAGTGAAGAGAAGGACTGAGGAAGGAGCTGAGGAGGAGATTATCTTAGCCTCGGCATACTTTCCCAGTGACTCAGCGCGCTCGCCACCCCCAGACGAGGTGAGGGCACTGGTTGAGGACTGCCGCAGAAGAGGCAGAGAGGTTATAGTAGGATGTGATGCTAATGCGCATCACCTCGTCTGGGGCAGTTCAAACTGCAACGACCGAGGCGAGAGGCTCCTGGAGTATCTCTGCACGACGGAGCTTGATATCCTCAATAGAGGCAGGGTTCCGACGTTCAGAGACAGAAGGAGGGAGGAGGTCATTGATATTATACTGGCAACTAGGGGTATCTTCTCGAAGGTACGGGGGTGGAGAGTATCGGATGAGGTCTCAATGTCCGACCACGAGCAGATCCGCTTTGAGCTGGGCAATCTGACCAAGGATGATCAGGCGAGAAGGAATCCCAGGAAAACAAACTGGGACTTGTACTGCAGTCGTCTAAGGGAGAGACTCCCGGACGAGGCAGGTAGGCTGGAGAATATGGAACAGATTGAGGAGTACTGTGGCAGTATACAAGCAGCCATAGTAGGTGTATTTGAGGATAGCTGCAGACCAACAAAGCGCAGACAGGGCAAAGCGACACCCTGGTGGAACCCTAGATTGGGAGCCCTGCGCAAAGAGGTCGGTAAGCTATTTAACAGATGGAAAAAGAAGAGAGGCTCTAGGGAGCTACAGGCTTACAGTAACTGCAGACGAGAGTACAAAAAGGCTCTCGTGGCGGCCAAAAAGGAGGGTTGGAAGCGCTACTGTGAGGAACTCAACAGTATTCCGGAAACGGCTAGGCTGAATAGGATCTTGGCCAGGCCGACCGGTAGCGCTCAGCAGCAGATCAGGAAATCCTCAGGGGAGTGGGCATCTGACAAAGGAGTGGCTCTCGAGTGTCTTCTGATGGCTCACTTCCCGGGACTAAACTCTACGGGTCCGCCGGAGCAACCTCCAGAGGAGTTCCTCGAACAAGACTGGGATCTGGCGGATAAGGTCATAACTAAGGATAGGATTAGATGGGCCATTGACTCATTCGAACCGTATAAAGCAGCGGGAGCAGACGGTATTTTTCCGGCCCTACTACAAAAGGGCGTGGACTTGCTGTTGGAACCGCTGGGTACAGCCTACAAGGTTTGTCTGGCGCTTGGTCATGTACCGAACGAATGGAAGAAAGCCAAGGTTATTTTCATACCTAAGCCCGGAAAACAGGCTCATGAGAACGTAAAGGACTTTAGACCGATTAGCCTTACGTCTTTCATGCTCAAAACACTGGAAAGACTGGTGGATCGGGAAATCAAGGAGGGGGCCCTGACGACTCGTCCTCTGCACGCTACGCAACACGCGTACAGAGAGGGCAGGTCGGTGGACTCCGCACTTGACGAGGCTACCACCAGAATTAAAAAAGGGATGAAAAAGAAAGGTATGGTATTAGCTGCTTTCCTGGACGTGGAGGGGGCTTTCAACTTCACGACAAGTAGCAGCATATGCCGAGGTGCAGGGAGACATGGCATTCCCAAGTCCCTGATTAGATGGCTACATAACTCACTAGTTGGGAGAGTAGTCCAGGCACAGTGGGGATCTGAGACGAGGGAGGGCCGGGTGTGGAGGGGCTGTCCGCAAGGAGGAGTCCTCTCGCCCACCGAATGGTCCCTCGTCGTGGATGAACTGCTGGTTAGGCTAAATGAGGCAGGCATATACGCTCAGGCGTATGCGGACGACGTCCTGATCCTGATTACTGGGCAAGACGAGTACACAATAGCGGGCCTAATGAACTTTGCGTTAGGCATCGTGGAGGTTTGGTGTAAGGAGGTTGAACTGTCTGTAAATCCTGAGAAGACAGTACTGGTCAACTTCACCACCAGATATAAGGTCAAAAAAATGGATCCCATTAAGCTATTCGGGAAAACACTCACTTTGTCCCATGAGGCAAAGTACCTGGGAGTGATTTTCGACTCGAAGCTGAACTGGAGCAAACACTTGGAAAGCAAGAAAGCTAGCTTTACGGCTGCTTTCTGGGCTTGCAGAAGAGCTTTTGGAGCTACCTGGGGATTAAAACCCAAGATGATCCTATGGCTCTACACGGCGGTCCTCAGACCAAGGCTCTTGCATGGGGCCATTGCTTGGTGGCCTCGTTGCAAATTAAAAACAGGTAACTTGCTCCTAGATAGATTGCAAGGGATGGTGACAAGGGGCATTACTGGGGCTAGAAAGTCCACACCACTGAAAGCTTTAGAGCTTGTGTTGGGCCTCCCACCCCTTGAGACTATGATAAGGGCTGCGGCACTTAAGGCGAAGATCAGGGTTTCTAAGGACTGGCATTTACACGAGGATGCGGAGATCGTCAATTCAATTGACATGTATCAGAAGCGGAGTGTTAAGCTAGATAAGGTAACCCGCAACTACAGATTCGAAAGGAATTTTGAGGTTGCGGATACACACCAGGCGACGGAAGGGAACCACGTATATAAATGGTTCACGGACGGTTCGAAAAACGAACTGGGTGCAGGTGCGGCGGCGTGGCTAGAGGGGAGCAGTAGGGAGATTGTTCTCTTACTAGAACCCCACGCCACGGTCTTCCAGGCGGAAGTCATAGCCATAAAAAGTTGCGTGGCAGCCATGCTTGAGGAGGAGTGGACAAATCGGAAGGTTGTCATACACTCCGACAGCAGGGCTGCCATTGCGGCTCTTAGCAAGGTGACGATCACCTCTTATGAGGTGCTTGCGTGCAGGACATCACTCGATGACTTAGCGAGGAGGTGTGACATCAAGTTAAAATGGGTAGCTGGCCATGCTGGCATTCGAGGTAACGAGAAGGCCGATAGGCTGGCAAAAAGAGGTGCGGCGGGGATCAGAGCAGAGGCCGTCGAGACGGCTATACCAAGCTGTAAGATTGAAAGCAGAATTCAGGCTTGGATTAGTAAGGAACAGACAAGGAAATGGGATAGGTACGGAGAATGCAGGCACACAAAAGCGTTTATAGCGGAGTCTGCCCCGATAAGATGGGTGAGAGAGATGATCACTCTCCCCAGAAAGGTTATTAGGAAGGTAGTGGAGTGGCTGACGGGCCACTGTGACCTGGCACACTTTAAAAATAGGATAGGATTAGGTGCTGAGAATACCTGCAGACTCTGTGGTGTGAGTGAGAAAACCCCCTTACATCTCTTGTGTCAATGCCCCAGGCTGATGGGCGGTAGGCGCGGGGTGTATGAGGAGTGGCTTCTCGAACCGGAGCGGGTCTGCTCTATGGGGCTTAGCAGGTTTTTTAGACTGGTCGAATATATAGGGAGGTCGATAGGGAATGAATGATGAGGAGACCGAGCGCAAAGTGCCAATAGGCCTAGGTGCATCACCCACATGTCCCCGCGAGGGGCCGTGAGTGCGTATCCGCTCTGACATCGACTATCGACTATCGACTAAGTCCAATTTATCCATCTTGCATTCACAAGAGAAGACCGCTCAAAAGGCCAACGGGCAGCCAGAACGAGTGCTGGGTGAAATCGAAGCCGAGATAAATATCAAAGGAATCTCTAAGCAAATAAATGCACTAGTCATAACAACAATACCGACGGAGCTGATAATCGGATTAGATTGCATCAGATTTTTTCAGATGGACATCCTAGCTAGCTGTGACAAGTTTACACTCGCAGGCCATGGTAAAGACAAAAAATTTTCATTTCAATTAGGGGCAATCGACGCGACTTCTCTCGACGTAGCAAGCTGTGGAATAGCCGGGACAACGAGAGAACAACGCGCGAAAATTGATGAATTGATGCAGAAATTGCTACCAAACATAGATACAGCAGTGCTACCAGCAATCAAGCTGATGAAGCACGAGATAATTCTCAAAGAAAGCTGTAAGCCCATAAAACAGAAGTACTTCCCAATCTCTGAAAAAATGGTACAAATTTTACACGCAGAGATTGACAGGATCAAAGCCGCTAACATAATCAAAGAAAGCCTCAGCGAGTGGAGCAGCCCGATCGTAATAGTCAAAAAGGAAGGAGGTACATACAGAATGTGCACGGACTTCAGGAAGGTAAATGGAGTCATAAAAAAGGACGCCTACCCAAGTCCGTACATAAAAACGGTACTTAATAAATTGAAAAAAGCAAGATTTATTTCGAAGATAGATTTAAAAAATGCTTACTATCAAATACCGTTAACAAAGAGATCACGAGAAATAACCGCCTTTACAGTGCCTGGCAAAGGACTCTGGCACTATAAACGGTTACCTTTCGGACTCTCGGGAGTAGGAGCGTGCTTCCAAAGACTGATAGACAAAGTCATTGGCGATCTAGAGCCGTATGCATATGCATACTTGGATGATATCGTGCCGATGATATTGTAACCGAGACATTCGAAGAGCACATCCAGTTGCTCGAGAAGTTAATTCTCAACTAGCGACGTACCTCGCTCGCTAACGCTCGCTCAGTAAATAATTTTTTGGTTCCTGTTTAAAATAATTTATCATTGTTCGAGGCTTTGAATAGATTACTTTTTTTTATAAACTATTATAATTTTTTTAAGAATTCTAGAAACTTATTTTACATTTTATATATTCAAATAATTTAATTTTTAAGTTGCGTATAGTAAAAGACTCGTATCGTAAATTTATTGTAATCACGGGGAGTTAAAAGGTAAATTAAATTAAATAATATAATATTTAAGAATGTTATTCTTAATATTATTACATTACATCATTTGTATTCATTTCGATTTTAAAATTTATTATTATAAGAATAATATAACAAATACATGAAAGATATTATAGAAAGTTATTCAGCTATTTACGAGAAGAGTGCAGACCCTCTAGATAATGATTTTACATGAAACGTTTTGTATTAATTTGTCGTAACAAATAAGAAAATAAATTCCGTTTAGTTTGATCTCATAACTCTTTATTTAACAATAATTTTAGTTATATCTACTAAATAAAGATAATGTTCGCTTGAAAAATAATTTTTGAATTTATGTTGAAAATAATTAATTTTTTAAATTTAATTATTTAAAGTGAAAAAAATTTTCATTTTTTATAACATTTTATCAATTAAATGATTATAATAAAATACATGTTATTTAATATAAATAAATTTAACCCTTTAACGCCCAACATGACCATTTTTCGACAATATTTTCAGTGGTGTGTAACACTCACTTAAAATGGTTCAAGAAATTCTTGAGATACCATTTTTAACGTAAAATTCTATGTAATTTCAGAATCCGGTATTAGATTTGTCGAAAAATTCAACAATAAAAAGTTATAAACAATTTTTTGCAAAAAATCGTGAATTTTTGAGAAAATAATTCGTTTAACCCAAATTTTTGAATGGAAAGAGGGTTTGCTCGGACGTCTAATACGTATGTATTTGGTCAATGGCATGTATACTTAATTGTAAAATAGTTGCAATACCGAAATTAAAAATGGCGGCCATCCAAACAACCCATTTTCCACCAAACTTATCAAGAAAGGTTCGTGTTTTTTTTTTCCCGATCAGGATCGACTTAACGAAAAAAATTTATAGAACAAAAAATTGTTAGAATTGATCAGAGAAGACGTGTGAATTTTAATTCTAAGGTGAACGTTCATTGAAAATGCGTTTTCAATGAATGTTCACCTCCACTTCTTAAAACCCGGGCAACGATACATTCAGTAGCGGCTAAGAACGTTCAACAATTTTTAATTCAATAAAGACCGACTCTATAAAATAAGTTATAGAACAAAAAATGCTTAGAATTAATCAAAGAATACTTGTGAATTTTTTCAGAATTTTCGGAGCAATTTTTTGATTTTCCAAAAATAGGCCATATCCAAAAATCCAAAAGTCGCTCCGAAAAGTCTGAAAAAATTCACACGTCTTCTCTGATAAATTCTAACAACTTTTTGTTGTATGCATTTTTTTCGTTAAGTCGATCCTGCCCGAGAAAAAAAATCACGAACCTTTCTTGATAAGTTTGGTGGCTGGTTTGGAAAAGGGGTTGTTTGGATGGCCGCCATTTATAATTTCGGTATTGCAACAGTTTTACAATAAAGTATACATGCCATTGACCAAATATATACGTATTAGACGTCCGAGCAAACCCTCTTTCCATTCGAAAATTTGGGTTAAACGAATTTTTTTTCTCAAAAATTCACGTTTTTTTGCAAAAAATTGTTTATAACTTTTTATTGTTAAATTTTTCGACAAATCTAATACCGGATTCTGAAAGTACATAAAATTTTACGTTAAAAATGGTATCTCAAGAATTTCTTTAACCATTCTAAGTGAGTGTTACTCACCACTGAAAATATTGTCGAAAAATGGTCAAGTTGGGCGTTAAAGGGTTAATACAAATTTTTTAAAATATTATAAATAATAGATGATTTTTTTATAAATTAGACTTCACAGTAGATACAACACAAGGAATAGTATTAGTTACATTAACAGATAATTACGTAAATACGTAAATATTATTCAGCCCAACGAATTTACATATACCTACTCCTTACCGCAAGTGTCCGGCAAAGGTGCTCTACTATGTCTTTTGTTATTCTGCTGCTCTAATTCTTTTAGTGTGTACTAGGCCTAATATCTAATAGGCCTAATATCTAATCTAGCGACGTACCTCGCTCGCTAACGCTCGTTCAGTAAATAATTTTTTGGTTCCTGTTTAAAATAATTTGTGATATAGTATTTCGATGTCCCCGTACTATTCACTGACGGACTAACGGCTATGCTTCGTTCCTACTCAATTCCGCTATCCTAACCGCAAGAAAACTCCCAAACCCTTATCTCAAGCGAAAATCACCCCAACTCACTACTTAGAAGGGCGCCAGGTGCTCGTGCACCGTTTTAGTCCGATGTCCGGCTGGCTCAGACTCAAGGGTGGTCGTTGACGCACCGAGTCCGGGGATGTCCTCGGCGACGGAGGCAAAATCCGTTCTGTCCTGCTTCTCCGCTATCTCGGTCGCTGGGGCTAACCGCCGCCCCGGGATCGCTGAAAAACACGCTCCACAAAGCACAAACACTCAAGGGAAAATTCGGGCAGAATCACGCAAATAATCACGCACTCAAATTCACTTAATGCCAATCTATTCAATTATTGGTGTAATACACTTGTTATGGTGTAGTGTCAGTCGCGTCCCCGAGTTCGGATGCGCGAGTGTGTCCGTACCGATCCTACAGCGACTAACTAATTCCACGCTGCTCACCACAAAACAATAGAACTCCACCAAACTCCAACAGCTTCCCTATACTAACTTACTTCTAACTACTTACTTATTCACGGCTGGATTTCCGACAAACGAACTCCCTAACTCCTCCTAAAACTACTATCTAATCCAACCAAAAACTATAAAAAAAAATACTCCGATAAAGACCAGAAAACCGATTGAAAAATGAACTACGTGGCGTCAGTACAAGTACTTATTCCAGAATGGCGGTTTAATTCGCAAACCGCCACTCTGTCCGCGTCGCGAAATCCTCTCTCTCTTTCTCACGCACATCGAACATATGTTCACGATCGGCGCGCAGGTTCGCGCGTCGATCGCGAACTCACGACGCGAGCGCCCCCACGGACCTGAGGTCGCGCGGCGGTACTAACGCCCTCGCGGAGGCGGCACTTGTCTCTCTGTCGGAGGCGAGCACCGGGCATGAGAGCCCCGGCGACCGCGAGTCGAACGCGCCGTCTCTCAATACTCTACGATACATAGGAGCGGAGATCGATCGTTTCTCTCTCGCTCCTATGGCCACGCGCATTGCCTTCTCTCGCTCGCACATAGCGCGCCGTCTCTCTCGCTCCGCGCTCTCCCTCTTTCTTCCGCCGCGCGCGCTCTCTCTCCCCCTGCGCGCTCTGTCTCTCTCGCGCCTAGCGGACGCCCCTCCCTCGCGCCTACACAGTTTCCGCTGGCCGAGCAACACGTGCTCGACCGGCTCGCGCGTCGGAGCCTAGGTCCGCGCTTCCTCGCGTACCCGCGTCCGCGCGACCCTCGCCGCGTGTTGTGTAGTGCATGGAAGTGTCGTGTATGTGTGTTCGGTGCGTGCTAGTGTAATTGGCTTCCTCGACGGCATCCTCATATCTCGTCGCGGCAGTCGCGGGGTCGAGGGAAGATGGCGGCCGCGCTCAGCTGAGCGGCCGTCTCTCGCCTCGGCTGCGTGCGCTGTCGCGGCACCGTCGGGCGACCTCCTGCTGAACACCTCTCTCGCGCTTCGTCATCCTCGCACTCTGTCTCTCTCTCATTCCCGCGTCTCGGCCTCAAGCACCAAGTACTCTCCATACCTCCTTCTTTCTTCGTCTCGTCGAGCCTGCCTGCGTACATAACATTGCAAGACAGCTCGACGGCGACGAATTCCCTTCCGTCCTCAATTTTAAATTAAATAAATAAAACTCCCTCACAAACTCCCCCTCCCTAAACGGAACAACAGTGAACGTTTAACAAACCCAAAGTCGTCGCGTAGGCAGGGAATTCGAAACCTCAAGCGTCTCTACTCATTAGTCATCCTCTACCCCGTCACCACTACATAACCACAACAATTCGACCTTCAACTCACATCCAACTCGCTTTACCCGTCGCATCCTTCACATCCACCTAGTCGCAAAAGAAAAAAAAAAAAAAAAAAAAAGTATTAATGTGCCGCCGGAGCGGACTTTTGTCGCGAATCTTCAGTGTCGCGGCTCTTCAATGTCCCAGCTCTTCCATGTCGCGTCCCGTTCCCGTCGTTCCCGTCTTGGCGGAGGAGAGGAACCGCTCCTTACGACATCGGCCATCCTTCCTCCTCAAGTTCTCGGCCGATGCATCCCTGGCGGTCTCCTTCCTTGCTCGCTGTGCCTCGAGGAGTCTAATGCTCTCCCGAGCGTCGCGGGGTTTGGGTCTTACGAGCGTCGCGGGGGTGATCCGTACCCTACCTACCTTCCCCTCCAGCGCACTCCGCAAAAACCTCATTCTCCTCTACACCTCCATTTACCTCGTACCATCTACCGTCGTGTCTTCTCCATCGTCCTTGGACCATATCCACCTGGATGTCCCAGATTTTCCAGAAATCAATGCCCAGGATAACCTCTTGTTCCAAGGATGGAATGGCACGGAATACCATTTCTTGGATCATTCCGTCTATCTCCATGTTTACCTTGAGGTTACCCTCGACTCTGGTGGTCGCTCCGCCAACTACTCCTTTCACCTCGGTCCTACTGGGTTGGAGCTGGCTTCTGAACCTCTCGGTCAGCCGTGCTCCTACCAACGACGCTGCGGCCCCAGTGTCTAGGAGGGCCTTGTAACGCTCACCTCCTATATTCAGCCACACAATGGGCCGACTGTCGCTGGAAACACCCGCTACCTTCTCCTTGCGTACAGCATCCTTCTGCGGGTCGGGGGATTGTGTTGGGCCTAGCTGAGCCTCTGCTGAGCCCTGCTCAACCACTCCCCCTCCCAAGCTAGATGTGCCCCCGGTACGTCCAGCTTGACTCCCGGACGTAGCCGTCATCGATGTCGGGCCTGGCAGTCCCCAGGGACGTCCAGCCTGGATACCCAGGATGTACTGCCGCAATCTCTCCTCCACTGGCGGACGTCGCGCATCGACTTCTGCGTCGTTGGGTGGTCCTCCGGCAACGTCGTTGTGTAGGGTCCTCAAGGCCACGTCAGGTATGACGACCGGCCTGCCTATATTAGGAAGCGTAGTCGTGGCTGATCTACTTGCCTTCTGAACCCCACTCGCAACAGATTGCCGTGTCTCTTCATTTGATCCACCCGTCGCGTCACCTTGGTCTTCGTCGTCCTTGTCAACTGCTACCTCTTCATCCTCATTCACTTCTTCCTCAAATTGCTCCACTGTCCTTCCTTCCTTTACTTCTTCTGTTGTCGTCGCGATTGCGCCATCCTTTAAGGCTTCGGCCGCAGCATTTGGCCCTGTGTCGGCCCCTGGACATTCCCCTGGGCATGGGGAAAATCCTGGCTCTGCTGCTGCATCTGTGCCTGTCTCGCTGGTGCTATCGCGGCCTGCCAAGCCTGCCGCAGCGACGCACATCCAGGGCAGTTCTGGAATGTTACGCCCTGGGTTCCGCACACCTGGCAAAACAGCCGCGGCAAAGACGGGCACTCATTCCTTCGGTGTCCCGCCTTATTGCACCCGAAGCACACAGTCTGCGGACACCGTCTCGCCGAGTGTCCCGCTACCCCACATTGGTAGCAGACACCCGAGAACTCTCTCGGCTGCTGTGCTCCGGCTTGCTGTTGTTGCCCTCCTTGTGCCTGGAATCCCAGCTCAGGCTGCGGCGCCGACGTTTGTAACTGGTTGCGCAGGTGTCATTAGCACCTGCGCATACGTCACTGGTACCGTCGCTTGCATCTGTCTGGTCCTCGTAGCCCCAGTTGATGTCTGTGCGGTCTGCACCGTTGCTACTACCGTCGGTTTCTTTGCTGTCTTCTTGTTCTTTTTCTTCTTGTCCGTCCTCGCCTCTTCTTCTTCGCCCTCATCTACACCGCTACCTTCGGAGATGGCCGCTACCTTCGTCACTTTCTGCGGCTTGAAAGCTGCTGCTGGAACCGCCATCTTCTCCGCCGGTGGTGGCGGAGAGTATCGAGCGTCCAGCTCCATCTCCCGTTCATATTTCCTTCCCATGCGCTGCAGCTCTTCGAATGTATCTATTCGCCGATCCCGCATTCTGTGCCTATAGTGCGGAAGCAAGTTTCTAATTGCCCGGCGCACCTGTCTGCGCTCTGGCATTGGCTTCCTTAGCGCCGAGACAATTAGTTTGAAGTTTGATATAAATTTTGCTATCGTCTCTCCCTTCGCTTGCGTCCTTGCTCGCACGTCGTCCCAAATGTCTTCATCCGTCTTCTCGCTTAAGAACTGCGTCCGGAATTCTTTCTGAAATTTCACGAACGTCAGTCGATCTGACCTCACTCCCCTGTACCATTTGCTGGCACTTCTAGTCAGGGTACATGGGAGTGCATGCAGCAGATCCCTCTCGCTCATTCCTGTGCACCTGAAGCAATCCTCTACCCTCTCCAGGTAGTCCTCAGGGTTTTCGCCTTCTCCAGAGAACTTCAGACCCCATCCCTGGAGAATCTTTATATTGCGCAGATCCCTATCCGACTCCTGTCGCGGTCGTGGTTCTTCTCTCACGCCAACTGCTTCCGGTGCTTCGCGGTCGTCCTCCCTTCTCCGCGATGTCCTACTTCTTCTTCCTTCCGACGGCACCACGCCGCTTCCCGCAGCCGTGTCCGACGTCGGCGTCCACTCCTCGCTGTCTTCCTCCTCCTGAAATCCTCTCTGCTGCCGCGTTTACCTTGGTGCCTTGTTTTGGCCCAGTTTCTGTCCCGGTGCCGTCTGAATCTTCTGCACCTTCGGCCCTTCTTTCTTTCTCTCTTGCGGCTCTTCTTGCAGCGGTGTCCACTCCTTCTCGACTGGTTCCGCCAACCTTCTCTCCGCTAATCGCCTCTGGACTTCTCTTTCCACCATTTCTTCGAATATCTCTTGCTGCGATTTCTGTTGCGGCGTCCTCTGACTTCTGCGCGTCTCTTCTTCGTTCTCTGAGGCGTCGTTTATCCTCCGGTTCTCCGACAGTTCCCACATCGAGAACCCTGGCGGAGCTTGCGTCCCCTGTAACCTACTTGTCATCTTGGGTCGCGCTCCTGCCATCGTCGTTGTTACTGACGTGGAAACCGTCGTCGACGTCAGTGCTGTCGGTACCGGAGGAAGCCGCCATTCTTCCTTCTCTTCCGTCCGTCTACAATTCTTAAGTCCTTGGAGGTAATTCCTTACCTCCTTTGACTCATCTTCTCTCGCCTCAGCTCCCGCTTCGTCGACACTCGGCGCCCATGGGGCGTCGAATTCCAACACTGCCCTGCATTGTCTTCTTATTAATCTATCTCTTAGCTGCTGCAGTGTCCCCTCTTGATTGTACCCCAGCATCTCTAGGGTGTCGCAAATTTGACGAGGCTGCATCCTCGACACTATCTTCACCATCTCTTCAATCTCGGCTTCCTGTAGCCGAGCCCCGTCTACCCAGCTGGTATACAATTCCGTGTTCATTTCTTCCTTTTTAGCCGGTGTCGACGTAAAAGCTAATCTTCTTCTACTTGAGGGTTCTGCTTCCTCTTTGCGCGTAACGTCGATAGAAAGTCGCGGTAGTAGCCGATAAAACTCGGGTCGAACGCGAAGGGCAGACGCAGACAACTGTGGGACTGCTGGTTCGGGGGGGCTTGACATTTACTGTCAGGGGTCGCAATATAATTAAATAAATAAATAAATAAATATATATAAAGAAAGAATAGAAATTTATACCTCCTCAACCTACAACCTTTTTCTTCTTCTCTTCTTTCTTCTCTATCTCTCCCTCTCTTTTTACCCTCTCAGGGAACACCCCTGTTTCCCTTCCCCTGGTTACTCCCACTCGCGGTCTACGTTCCCAACTGCCCTGATGAACCTGAAAGTCGCGAAATTTCCATCTTCCAAATCAAGATCTTCTTAAAATTCTTCTTCCAACCAAAAATAATCTTCCTGCAGAAAAAAAAATCAGTCGCAATCTTCTTATTTAACAACTAACCGCAAATTCAACAATCTTCCTGTAAAAAAAAAAAATTTTTCAGCGCCGCCAATCTTCCTGAAACGCAACAAAAAAAAAACAAAAACGCAAAAAAAAATTGTTTGGGGTTGTCGCGGAACCAGCAATCCGCTCGCTAAATCAATATCATAAAAGAAAAGCGTGGCCTGGGAAAAAGAAATGACCACGCAACTCTTTTTCTTGTCGCAACACTCAATAAATAAATAAATAATAATTCAAATAAATAAAACAATTTAAGTTAGAAATGCGTCACCCGCTTACTCGGGTGCGCGTTCCCTAACCGTCGGTACGACACACACACACGCTCCGATTCTGGAAAAGTAATACTTGTCTAACTTGCAAAATTTGCAAGTCACGTCACGCTTATGTTTAATTAATCCTCGCGGTTTTCTTCCAACAAATCAAAAAAAAAATTTTCTTCTAACCCACTTTCACACTCTCAATCACACGGGATGAGAACTCTGCAAAATCGCTACACCACCAAAAGAAAAAATTTTCCACCTAATCCACTGCCGCTCTACTGGAAAGAAAAAAAAATTTTTTTGGGGGGGGGGGGGTAAAAAAAAAATTTTCCGCTAACCTCACTCCTGCTAAAAGAAAATCTCTCAACCAACACAATCTCACTCCCAAAAAAAAAATTCTTCACAACTGTCAAATTCAATTCAAATATGGCGTCGCGTCCTCTCAGTTTTGCCTCGTCAACAGCCCCACGTTGGGCGCCATTTGTGATATAGTATTTCGATGTCCCCGTACTATTCACTGATGGACCAACGGCTATGCTTCGTTCCTACTCAATTCCGCTATCCTAACCGCAACAAAACTCCCAAACCCTTATCTCAAGCGAAAATCACCCCAACTCACTACTTAGAAGGGCGCCAGGTGCTCGTGCACCGTTTTAGTCCGATGTCCGGCTGGCTCAGACTCAAGGGTGGTCGTTGACGCACCGAGTCCGGGGATGTCCTCGGCGACGGAGGCAAAATCCGTTCTGTCCTGCTTCTCCGCTATCTCGGTCGCTGGGGCTAACCGCCGCCCCGGGATCGCTGAAAAACACGCTCCACAAAGCACAAACACTCAAGGGAAAATTCGGGCAGAATCACGCAAATAATCACGCACTCAAATTCACTTAATGCCAATCTATTCAATTATTGGTGTAATACACTTGTTATGGTGTAGTGTCAGTCGCGTCCCCGAGTTCGGATGCGCGAGTGTGTCCGTACCGATCCTACAGCGACTAACTAATTCCACGCTGCTCACCACAAAACAATAGAACTCCACCAAACTCCAACAGCTTCCCTATACTAACTTACTTCTAGCTACTTATTCACGGCTGGATTTCCGACAAACGAACTCCCTAACTCCTCCTAAAACTACTATCTAATCCAACCAAAAACTATAAAAAAAAATACTCCGATAAAGACCAGAAAACCGATTGAAAAATGAACTACGTGGCGTCAGTACAAGTACTTATTCCAGAATGGCGGTTTAATTCGCGAAATCCTCTCTCTCTTTCTCACGCACATCGAACATATGTTCACGATCGGCGCGCAGGTTCGCGCGTCGATCGCGAACTCACGACGCGAGCGCCCCCACGGACCTGAGGTCGCGCGGCGGTACTAACGCCCTCGCGGAGGCGGCACTTGTCTCTCTGGCGGAGGCGAGCACCGGGCATGAGAGCCCCGGCGACCGCGAGTCGAACGCGCCGTCTCTCAATACTCTACGATACATAGGAGCGGAGATCGATCGTTTCTCTCTCGCTCCTATGGCCACGCGCATCGCCTTCTCTCGCTCGCACATAGCGCGCCGTCTCTCTCGCTCCGCGCTCTCCCTCTTTCTTCCGCCGCGCGCGCTCTCTCTCCCCCTGCGCGCTCTGTCTCTCTCGCGCCTAGCGGACGCCCCTCCCTCGCGCCTACACAGTTTCCGCTGGCCGAGCAACACGTGCTCGACCGACTCGCGCGTCGGAGCCTAGGTCCGCGCTTCCTCGCGTACCCGCGTCCGCGCGACCCTCGCCGCGTGTTGTGTAGTGCATGGAAGTGTCGTGTATGTGTGTTCGGTGCGTGCTAGTGTAATTGGCTTCCTCGACGGTATCCTCATATCTCGTCGCGGCAGTCGCGGGGTCGAGGGAAGATGGCGGCCGCGCTCAGCTGAGCGGCCGTCTCTCGCCTCGGCTGCGTGCGCTGTCGCGGCACCGTCGGGCGACCTCCTGCTGAACACCTCTCTCGCGCTTCGTCATCCTCGCACTCTGTCTCTCTCTCATTCCCGCGTCTCGGCCTCAAGCACCAAGTACTCTCCATACCTCCTTCTTTCTTCGTCTCGTCGAGCCTGCCTGCGTACATAACATTGCAAGACAGCTCGACGGCGACGAATTCCCTTCCGTCCTCAATTTTAAATTAAATAAATAAAACTCCCTCACAAATTTATCATTGTTCTAAGCTTTGAATAGATTACTTTTTTTATAAACTATTATAATTTTTTTAAGAATTATAAAAACTTATTTTACATTTTATAAATTCTAATAATTTAATTTTTAAGTTGCGTATAGTAAAAGACTCGTGATGTAAATTTATTGTAATCACGGGGAGTTAAAAGGTAAATTAAATTAAATAATATATAATATTTAAGAATGTTATTCTTAATATTATTACATTACATCATTTGTATTAATTTCGATTTTAAAATTTATTATTATAAGAATAATATATCAAATACATGAAATACATTATAGAAAGTTATTCAGCTATTTACGAGAAGAGTGCAGACCCTCCAGATAATGATTTTACAAGAAAAGTTTCGTATTAATTTCTCGTATCAAATAAAAAAATAAATTCCTTTTAGTTTGATCTCATAACTCTTTATTTAACAATAATTTCAGTTATATCTACTGAATAAAGATAATGTTCATAATTTTTGAATTTATGTTGAAAATAATTAATTTTTTAAATTTAATTGTTTAAAGTGAAAAAATTTTTAATTTTTTATAACATTTTATCAATTAAATGATTATAATAAAATACATTTTATTTAATATAAATAAATTTAATACAAATTTTTTAAAATATTATAAATAATAGATGATTTTTTTTATAAATTAGACTTTACAGTAGAAAACAACACAACGAATAGTTTTAGTTACATTAACAGATAATTACGTAAATACGGTAAATAATATGTTACGAGAATAAGATGTCTTATTTTCTTATTTTCGCCGTAGATCTACTTAATTCCTTATTCTGCCCCCCTTATTTACATATTCCTACTCCTTACCGCAAGTGTCCGGCAAAGGTGCTATACTATGTCTTTTGTTATTCTGCTGCTCTAATTCTTTTATTGTGTACTAGGCCTAATATCTAATAAGACAATTATACTTTTCGGAATGTGTTTGGATGCTTATGTTAACCCATTAAGTCCGGGCGGGACACATTTTCAATTTTTTTTTCAGCGGCTTTATTCGATATGAAAACGGTCTATAAAAAATCAACAAAAGGTAATTCTTATGTAAAATTGTCTCATCTTTCGATCTACGCTATTAGTTTTTTGAAAAAATGTGTATTAACAAAGTTATATTTGTTTATTTAACAAAAAACATGGTTTTCGAAATGAGAAAAATTTTTCAATCAAAATTTTCGAGTCGAAAACGCTCATAAAGGGAACCTTATTTATAGACTAAAAGTGTCCACGGACCCTAAACTTCAAAGTATAGTGGTAGGTTTTTTCAAATTCAACATGGCGGCACCCAATATGGCGGCTTTAAGTAAAATTTTGTTTGATAATACTGCTAATTTTTTGGTAACTAACAATTTTTTCCTATCTTTATGAAAATTGGTATATAAGGGTTTTTTCGGTCGCTGATTACGAATTTGGTATCAGATTTTAAAAATTCAAGATGACGGATCCAAGATGGCTACCACAAATTTTGAAAATTCTCCAAGTTTGATGAAAATTGGTATACGGGGGTTTTCGGGGTCGCTGATTACGAATTTGAAATTAGTTTTTCAAAATTCAAGATGGCGGATACAAAATACAAAATAAAAAAAAATATAAAAATACAAAATAAAAAAAAAATATAAAAAAATACAAAATATAAAAAATATAAAAAATACAAAAAAAAACGAGGCTTTTTTATTTGCGTTCACCTCCTCGTGGTAAAAGCCGGGCAACGACATCTAATGTCGGCTAAGAAACGTAATAATATTGTCATTACTTAAAATTTTCATCGAAATTAGAGCATAAAATTTTTTGGCAGCCATCTTGGATCCGCCATCTTGAATTTTGAAAAACTAATTTCAAATTCGTAATCAGCGACCCCGAAAACCCCCGTATACCAATTTTCATCAAACTTGGAGAATTTTCAAAATTTGTGGTAGCCATCTTAGATCCGTCATCTTGAATTTTTAAAAGTCTGATACCAAATTCGTAATCAGCGACCGAAAAAACCCTTATATACCAATTTTCATAAAGATAGGAAAAAATGTTAGTTACCAAAAAAATTAGCAGTATTATCAAACAAAATTTTACTTAAAGCCGCCATATTGGGTGCCGCCATGTTGAATTTGAAAAAACCTACCACTATACATTGAAGTTTAGGGTCCGTGGACACTTTTAGGTCTATAAATAAGGTTCCCTTATGAGCGTTTTCGACTCGAAAATTTTGATTGAAAAATTTTTCTCATTTCGAAAACCATGTTTTTTGTTAAATAAACAAATATAACTTTGTTAATACACATTTTTTCAAAAAACTAATAGCGTAGATCGAAAGATGAGACAATTTTACATAAGAATTACCTTTTGTTGATTTTTTACAAGGCCAACCCCGCACTTGGTCATTGAGAAAAAATCGGCCCGCTGTCCTGTAGACGTAGTCCAGGTGTCAAGGAACACACTCAGGACGACGGACGTTCGTCTACAAAGCACCCCACTCCGCACGTGATCATAAGAAAAAAATCGGCCGCCTGTTCCTGTAGACGATGTCCCAGGTTGTCAGGACACCCGCAGACGACGCGACATCGTCTACAAGGGCAACAACCCCGGCACTTCATCAGTGAGAAAAAAAATCGGGCGCTGTTCCTGTAGACGATGTCCAAGGTGTCCAGAAACACCCGCAGGACGACGGGACGTCGTCTACAGGGCAGCCCCACCCCCGCACTTTGTCATTGAGAAAAAAAATCGGGCGCTGTTTCCTGTAGAAGATGTCACAGGTTGTCCAGGTAACACCCGCAGGACGACGGGACATCGTCTACAGGGCAGCCAAACCCCGCACTTGGTCATTGAGAAAAAAATCGAAGCGGAAAATATTCCTGGACCCAAGTTACATCATCTACAAGTATCGTCGGTCCAAAGACGTGAAAAGTGGTCGGAAAAAAAAAACCCTGGAATTAAGCTACTTAATATAAATAGAGGATATTAAGAATGCAGGACTCACGATAAATCCGCAGAAAAGCAAATTCTGCGTCAATGAGATAAAATATCTTGGATTTATCGTTAACGAGAACGGAATTTCGATAGATCCAGAAAAAAATGACAGCAGTTCAAGAATTTCCAGCGCCAAGGAACATGTGCCAATTGCAAAGATTTTTGGGCATGGCATCCTGGTATAGGAAGTTCATAAAAGATTTTGCAGCGATCGCCAAGCCGCTCACTGAACTCCTAAAAGACAAACAGAGCAAAAGTAACACAAAGCTCAACTGGGAACAGATTCACGAAGAATCATTCCAAGTCATAAAAACAAACTGATAGAAGCACCAGTGCTAAAAAGTCTAATAAGACAATTATACTTTTCGGAATGTGTTTGGATGCTTATGTTAACAGAATGATAAAAGGGAACGTTATAGTCATAAAATTGAACACGTGTGTTCACCCCGTACTTGGTCATTGAGAAAAAAATCGGGCGCTGTTCCTGTAGACGATGTGCAGGTGTCCAGGAACACCCTCAGGACGACGGGACGCCGTCTACAAGGCAGCCAACCCCGCACTTGGTCATTGAGAAAAAAATCGGCCGCTGTTCCTGTAGACGATGTCCAGGTGTCCAGGAACACCCGCAGGACGACGGGACGTCGTCTACAGGGCAATCCACCCCGCACTTGGTCATTGAGAAAGAAATCGGCCGCTGTTCCCGTAGACGATGTCCAGGTGTCCAGGAACACCCTCAGGACGACGGGACGTCGTCTACAGTCAACCCACCCCGCACTTGGTCATTGAGAAAAAAATCGGGCGCTGTTCCTGTAGACGATGTGCAGGTGTCCAGGAACACCCGCAGGACGACGGGACGTCGTCTACAGAGCAACCCACCCCGCACTTGGTCATTGAGAAAGAAATCGGCCGCTGTTCCTGTAGACGATGTCCAGGCGTCCAGGAACACCCTCAGGACGACGGGACGTCGTCTACAAAGCACCCCACTCCGCACTTGATCATTAAGAAAAAAATCGGCCGCCGTTCCTGTAGACGATGTCCAGGTGTCCAGGAACACCCGCAGGACGACGGGACATCGTCTACAAGGCAACCAACCCCGCACTTCATCATTGAGAAAAAAATCGGGCGCTGTTTCTGTAGACGATGTCCAGGTGTCCAGGAACACCCGCAGGACGACGGGACGTCGTCTACAGGGCAGCCCACCCCGCACTTTGTCATTGAGAAAAAAATCGGGCGCTGTTCCTGTAGACGATGTCCAGGTGTCCAGGAACACCCGCAGGACGACGGGACATCGTCTACAGGGCAGCCCACCCCGCACTTGGTCATTGAGAAAAAAATCGAAGCGGAAAAAATATTCCTGGACCAAGTTACATCATCTACAAGTATCGTCGGTCAAAGACGTGAAAAGTGGTCGGAAAAAAAAACCCTGGAATTAAGCTACTTAATATAATAGAGGATATTAAGAATGCAGGACTCACGATAAATCCGCAGAAAAGCAAATTCTGCGTCAATGAGATAAAATATCTTGGATTTATCGTTAACGAGAACGGAATTTCGATAGATCCAGAAAAAAATGACAGCAGTTCAAGAATTTCCAGCGCCAAGGAACATGTGCCAATTGCAAAGATTTTTGGGCATGGCATCCTGGTATAGGAAGTTCATAAAAGATTTTGCAGCGATCGCCAAGCCGCTCACTGAACTCCTAAAAGACAAACAGAGCAAAAGTAACACAAAGCTCAACTGGGAACAGATTCACGAAGAATCATTCCAAGTCATAAAAAACAAACTGATAGAAGCACCAGTGCTAAAAAGACCACTGCAGAATACTCCGTACATTTTGCACACGGACGTGAGCAATTCAGGATTGGGATCCGTTCTAACACAAAGAGCAGATGGCCTGGATCACGTAATAGCTTATGCGAGCCGTGCGCTGAAATAAGCGGAAATAAACTATAGCACAACAGCGAAAGAGTGCCTCGCAGTGAAATAGGCTATAGAGAAATTTCGCCCATATCTCGAAGCTGAGAGATTCACTGTGTAAACAGACCACAGTGCATTGAAATGGCTTTTTGAGAAGAAAACTCCGATCGGAAGGTTAGGGATATGGGAATCCATAGAGCCGGTAAAAACAACATAGTACCAGACGCATTATCAAGAATGTTTGAGGATGAAAAATCCGAAGACAACATCGAGATAAGCGAAGTGAAAATAAAAAAAGAAATTAAAGATCAATGGTATAGGAAAAGAATATATCAGATTTTAGCTCATCCTCGAAGGTACAAAGATTGGAAAATAACCGACGGAAGAATTTACAGATACAGACCGAATTACAATGAAGAGGATCTGGCAACAGATTTGGTTTTCTCCGCACATCAAGGTGCAGAGAAAACATACAAAAAACTTACTCAGCTATACCACTGGCCTGGAGCATACAGAAACGTTTTAAATTACGTACAAACATGCGACAAGTGCCAAAAAAATAAAATAGATCAAAAGCAGCAGATTGGACTCATGGGTATGCGATATGTAGATCGCCCTGGCAAAGTTATAGCCGTCGATCTCATAGGCGTCTTCCCCAAGAGCAATAAAGGATATAAATACGCCATAATAATGAAAGACATTTATTCCAAATTTATTTGGTGTATACCGATTAAAAATAAAACCGCAAATCTGGTAAGAGACGCAATAGAAAACAAACTATGTACACTTTTTGGTACGCCGGAAGTAATCATTTCGGATAACGGCAAAGAGTTTATTAATTCATCGCTGGAAAAATTCTTCAAAAAAAAAACAGCATAATTTATGAAACTACGCCGTCGAGACACCCGCAGGCAAACCCAGTTGAAAGAGTAAACAGAGACTTGAAAGTCGTGATTTCAACATTTATTGGGAACAACCATAAAAAATGGGAGGAATTTTTACCCCAATTTCAGCAGGCGCATAATGCCGCAGTGCACTCGACGCCGGGAAAACGACCGCATATTTAATGCTAGGCCGAGAACTAAAACAGCCGAAATGTTTAAAATGAAGTGCCGAACTACCTAAAGATGTACAAAAAATTTTAGAAGAGATAGATACTTTAATAAACGGAAACAGCTATGTATGTATTCGCCATGTGGCGTAATTAAATTCATGCAAATCTAACCTTAAAATCAGTTACAATTTCTTTCTTGTTAAGTACTTTGCAGCACGTTTTTTTTTGTATGCCCTTCTGGCTGTTCCGGCGGCGGTTGCACGCCGAACGGTACTCCATTCGGGAAAAGAACGGAAAGAGGAAAGGAAGTGTGATGAATGGCTCTCTGAGTCAATTCTCTCGTTCATTGCGCTTTCGTCGCGTCCTACGATTTGGCCGCAGTTGCCTTTTTCGCAATTTTTCTGAAGGAAAATCGCGGAAATGCGAAAAGAGATATTGCCCGATGTTATCTTAAACGGTCAGAACATAATCATGTTAAAGGTCGGTCGTCTTAAATTTATCGACAGTTTCAGTTATTATCACATGAAACCAAGCGAGCTACCGGCTAGCGCAGAAATGGGCTATTTTCCTCACTCATTTAACACAAGAGAGAATTAAAATTACGTCGGTCCACTACCGCACGCACGTTACTACTCTCCCGAAGCATTGTCCTTCGGCGAAAGAGATGCGTTTTTCGTGTGGTACCCGAACATGCCGACCGATTATCAGTTTGACATGCGAAAGGAGATGGCCGAATGTTGTTGAATAGACGTTGAGATTTTACGGAGAGCATGCATAGCGTGTAGAAAGATATTTCTAAAGGTCGGAAAAATTTATCCAATTGCCTCTGCGACAACCATCGCGAGCACGTGTTATTTGTTTTTTTAGAAAAAATGTTTTAAAACCTAATACGATCGGTATTAGTCAAAAGGCTATCGAGTGGTTGTTACAGTGCGATCGCAAGATCGGGCGTAACATCGTACACGCGGACCGAGCGCGCGAATTCACATTTCCGAAACCCTTTACCGTGGATGGTTATCTGTCGACCCTAGAATCGAATAGAAAGGGCTGCTTTTCAAGTACGAGGGTTGCTACTTTTACAAATGTTTCAAATGCTTCGTGAAATTGACGATGTTAAAGCGAAAATCCCTGCAATCGCTGAATTTGTGCGTAACCATCCGTTAATGTCGCGAGTAATGCTCAAGCCGCGCGATGCCTTCTTCGGTGGTCGTACGGAAAACTTTGTACCGTAGTACAAGGTCTAAAGCGGAAAAAAAAATAAAGTGCACCGATATCTGCTCGCTGGATACGTATGTGTGCAAGCGCGGTAAATATCCAATCAAACATCCGCGAACCTTTATAGATAGAGAGTGTGAGGAACTAACGGGTCCAACTTTGAACGACCTGACGCGTGTGGAAGATTTGGAAAGAGATGCAACACGATCGACAGAGCTTCGTGCTCACGAGCACGAATTTTGCGGTACATGGGTGTCGGATGAGCTTGCAAGCCCTCGAGTTAGGTTACAAAATAATTGAGATTTACGTGATCCGGCAATACGAAAGAACGTAAATCGACGCCACGGGTAGAGGTGGATTACTCACGGACTACATAAACGCGTTTTTAATAATTAAACAAGAAGCAAGCGGCTGGCCCTGCGCTAAACGAGTGAGGAGGCCAAGAGCGAATATTTGACCAAATACAAGTCCGACGAGGGTATCGCGCTGGATCGCGAGAAATTAGAAAAGAACCCCGCTTTGCGCGGTGGCTAAATTATGTCTGAATTCATTTTAGGAAAGTTTGGATAGCGTAGTAATTTGATGCAGACGATGGTAGTCAAAACGCGGGAGACGCTCTTACAGCTAATAACGGCCTCTGACAAAGAAGACACGGGAATACTGAGTGTAACTGAGGATGTCTTGTCCGCTACTTGGTGTTTCAGGGAGGAGGCGGTGACGTCGGCATCCAACACCAAAGTAGTGATCACTGCCTGCACGAGGGTTTAAAGCCGACTCAAACTGTAAAATTACATAGAAAAATTAGGTCGACGTGTATTGTACTGCGACACGGACTGTTGTATATTTGTAAAGAGAGACAACGATGTTTCGGAGTACGAACCTCATTTAGATAATTTACTCAGTGATATGACAGACGAGCTTAAATCATATGGAAATAGAGGTAGTCGAATTCTGTAAAGTACGAGGAATAAAGTTATATTATAACAATTCTATTAAAAACAAATTACGACAGTGTAAAGGATCTCGTCGAAAAAAATTTTTCGCCAGCGACGAACAAGACGAAGAAAAAGTCGCCGCTGACAGCGCAACGGGTAAAAACGAAATAAATGTTAAATTTAACGCTATTCGACTTACCAAACATCACGAGGTTGTAACGCGCAGTGAATTCAAAACATATAGTGTTGTTCTCACAAACGTTCGCTACCATGTGGTTACCATGAGGTTAAACGTGAATGCAAATAAAATTCACATTCATGGTCATCCTTCGAGATCGAGCTGCTAATTCCCGCGAGGACGAAATTCCTACCTCGCGGGAATCGGCTATCTTTTTGGGGAATTCAGCCAAATCTCGCGAGGAGAATCAGCTTGCTTCTAGCGAGGAATCGTGTTCAAATGAGACAGTACAGGCCAGACGATAATCGACGAAAAACTTGCCGGGTTCAACATTACGGAGCTCGTCAACGACAGCATGCGCAAAAAGACATTGCCCGAGGAGGCACCCATGGGCCGTTTTCAGAGATATTAAAGATTGCCGGGAGACAAAACGCACACTTGAATTATGTAGCGAGCAGCAGTATTGAATGCACCACCGACGCGGCGTGTCACAAGAGAATCAATCTCGACAGTTTCGCTGGTCGATAGCGAGTGGAAAATCATGCCTTACAAGAAACAGTATTACGGAAGAGAGAAAAAGAGTGTACGAGCGGCTGACGCAACCACCGGGTTCGTATCAGTCGGCCCAAGGGGACCTTCGCGAAAGGTTACGAGAAAAACTACAGCGAGGAGCTGTTCGGAGTGTGTCGCGTCTCCAATCATCAGGGCCTCTACACCTATGAGCTACAGGACTTAAACGGAGAACTTATCGACGGCTTCTTTTACACCGAGGAACTAGCTTTCGTGGTTAAAGAAAGGCTGAGCAACGAGTAAACGTTCAAAATCAAACGCGTGCTCAAGAGCAGATGACGAGGAGCACAGAAGAAACTGTTGTTAAAGTGGGTCGGGTATCCGAAAAAAATCAACTGCTGGATCAAAGCGTCTGATTTATGCACTGATTGTGTCGGTAAATAGAGACTATGATTCGAGAATGGTTGGTAGGACTGGTCGCGATTCACGTTCCCTGCACGATCTAACAACTTCACCAACTGGACGCCAAGGTCACTTTCAACGTGGAGAAGGGATTAAAGAGACTTATAACTCCCCGCACGGTATATACGAAAAAATTTATCAAATCGCCAGAGTCATCAATAAGATGGCAGGCATTATCAAACATCTGCAATTAGAACTTGCCAAATCTCGCAAAGGCCATTACGAGATCAAACGTCTGTGCTCGTACGAGAAAACGCCAGTTTGAAGTTTAACGATAAAATTCTTCGAATTTATAGATTCGATGACTTGAACGGTAAAACTAGCGAGTTGCTAGTGGGTGTAGGTAATCGTCTCGCCTGCCTGGGTCAAGCTATACCCGATCAGCTTTTTGTTTACACCGACATATGCGAACTGCAACTCGTCGGTGATACACAGACACCGCTTCTGCGCATCGTTGCAAAATAACTTTAAATACGTATTTTCATACTCTACGTTCCACTACTTCATCACAGTTTCAGAAACATCGTCATTGATATAAGAGATCAGCACGGACGCGCAATTCCATTAGCGTACATGACGCTGACGGCTCTGCTTCACTTTAAGCGCAACCAATGAGTGACTAAATTCAGCACTACTCCGACCAGGCTGATGGAGGGGAAGGAGTCAAGCACGTCTTCCCGGGCTCGACTTTTCCGTAAGTTACGGGAATCGGAATTTTTCTCAGTGGTCTGCGGCGAAAGATCGTTCCCTACTTAGCCAGCGGGGCAAAAACCGTCGGAAAGGAGGTTGCTCGCAGCGGTGTAAACCTACTCGACGACGTTGACAATAATCGAGTAAATTTCGAAGATACCGTAAGCACGCGCGCGAAAGTATCGCGGCGTAATAACCTCAAGAGAATAGCCGTTGAAAAACCTTCCACGATGATGATGATGGTAAGTCTCGCTTTTGCAAATGCGCGCTTCAGTCGAAGAAGAACTGCGCACGAGTGCGTACAAGCGGTAAAAAAAATAAGACCGCAACAAAGAAGAGCACGAGAGGATCGCAACGTCACAGTACAACCATTAGAAGCGTAACCGACATATTTGGACCCAAATAAGTTGATAAAATGGCATTCTTACAATCCTGCAGCGGGGAGAAAATGAAGAGCGAGTTAGACTTATTCAGTTTACCTCCCACGCAAACATCCACCGAAATTATACGCTTCTGTATAACCCACCTTTGCAGAAGGGGAAGATAACAGAAAATTCTAAACCCTACTCAATTTTTTTTCTAATCACGCATGCGTATATGGCGCAAGTGAAGGAGGGGAGAATCTCCCTCTTCTGTTAAAAAATCTCTGCAGAGGGGGAGATAAAAGTCTACCCCTTCTGTTTATAATAGAGGGAGGTAACGATTTCCCCCTCCTGTATAAGACGATTACGCCATGTTTCGCCATAACCACATATATCTACTAATATTTGTTGTCCCCAATTTGTCACCTTTAAATAAAAAATAACGGCTTGTTCTTCAATCAATTTTTCAATAGGATTTCTTAATTTCTTTTCTATTTGTTGATATCTTAAATGTTTCTTCAACTCTTTCATTCTATTAACTTCGGGATATTCCTTCTTTATCGTCATTATCATTTTACGGGATAAATAACTTATTATTGATTTTTTTCCTCTGACAAAGACCGTTGTGACTGGTGTCAAATTTTCAATTATCATTTATTACCAAATAATTTTCTTCCACTTTAAAATATTGGAATTTCCTTCTTTTTCCTCTTTATTGTTAATAACGTCATTAATTACCTGATTTTTATTCATTTCTTCAATGCAGTTATTTTTATTTATTATTTCCATGTCAATATTTTCGTTTGATTGGGCATGATTCTTCTTTTTCTCTTTTCCTTTTAGATTTATTAATTCTTAACATTCTATCAACAGGCTTATTCAATATCTCCTCACATTTTTCAGACTCAATTTTTATATCGTCACACGTAATACTCAAAATTTTCTCTTCATTATTTTTATCATTATAATTTCTTTTAAATACATTATCTTCATGACAATCTTCATTAAATTCCTGAGTGCCTACAGTCACTGCATACGGATTTTGGTCGTCCTTACTATATGGTAATCCTTTAATTCTTCCATTTTTCGCTTCTTTAAACTGCCCCTTGAATCTACAAGTTCCCTTTTCCACGGACCTTACTTATTTCACGTGTGTATTTTATTCATTACAAATAAGCGTGTCTTTCCCTTGACACATCATCTCCACAATTATTTCTTTTTCTTCATTAATTTTATTAACTTTTTCTTGTTTCTCATAAATTTCCTTATCTTTTTCTTTGACATAATTATTTTCATTAATCATTTCTTTTTCCACATATATTCCTTTATTCTCTTCTTCGACATAAGTTTTACTAAAAATTTTTTTTTCTTCATATATTTCTTTATTCTTTTCTTCGACATAATTATTTTTAAAAATTTATTTTTCTTCATATACTTCCTTATTTCCTTCTTCGCCATAATTATTTTTATTCAAAATTTCTTCTTTATTTCTTGATAAATCCTTTTCATAAGATACATATTCCGCATAATTTTTTTTCCAACGACATTTTCTTTCACAATCCATAAAATAATTAGCCAACATTACTTTATTATTCTGACACAATTTCGCAGAAGGAATAATAGGCCCATTTAAATCCAAATAATTTTCTTTATAATTTATGTGTGCCTTTTGTTTAAAGAAATCAGTGTCTATTATTCCTGATTCATATATAGGAAAATCATCATTTACAACATGACAATCTATTCATTTATTATAAAAATCAACTCTAATTTTATCCAAAGTATTAACAGAAGTTATTCATTTTAATATTAATAATTCTGCTGTATCGATAGGTGTACATGGTGACACTTCGCTCTGACTAATTATATTTACGGACACCTATTGAAAAATGTCTGGTGATTTCTCAGATGAGAAGTCAGATGATATGTCAGGTGATTTATCATGCCAAAATATCATGTAACGAAATTTTTTAAGTCCCATAACCGAAAATATTTTAAGTGCTACTAAAAAATATACTAAAAAATTACATTGTGAACTATTTTTTTGACCTTTTAAACTATCTTAGATCTGTGAAAATTTATATTTTTTCGTTGGGAATTTTATGGTTAGATTTGGTTATTATAAATAATATATATTAAAGCTATTTTTCCGACATTTATTTAATAATAGTTTCTGCTTGTAATTTAGTTTTTATTGCGTGCATTGCGCCTTGGGAACATAGACCGTATAAATCTGCACTTACAAAGCCATGAGTTTCAAAAACAATTTAAACAAAATCATCTTCTTTTAAAGTGTGTGGCATTTTTCAATGGTTTTCAGAAGCATTTCCTATCGAATTTATCATCTTCTCGCTACAGGCATTTCAAATTCTTTGTCTTTTCTTCCTTGTCTCCTTAATGAGGGATCAACTGCATCTGGTTTTGAAATTAATGCTAATATCATTAAATTTTTATTGTTATCTTGTAAACTATCAAAATGAGTCACGAATGACGCTAAAACTTGTTTCTCATGATCTGTCATTGAACTGCTTTTTTTGGACACAGTTTATCTTGTGACGCGTGGTACTGCGGGGTACCCTCGCGTCGTCGCGAGATGACGCGAGCAGGCGCGAGCGCGGCTTAGGTTAGGCTAAGCCGGTGCGCGGGAGAGAGATTGCCAAGTGGGCAATCTTGGGGGGAGATTCTCTCAAGATAGGTTCCACCCCGATCCAGAGAAAATAAGGCCGGTACTGGAGTACCCGGCGCCGAAGAACGTGAAGCAGCTAACACGGTTCTTAGGCAAGACATCGTGGCACAGGAGGTTCCTGAACAACCTCGCTACGATGGTCGATCCGCTTACGCAAGTTACGGAGAAGGAGCGTAAGTTTGAACTGTGCCCTCTCATCTGCCGAGAGGACCTACAGCGTGACAGAACGAGAGTGTCTCTCTGTAGTATGGGTGATAAGGTTTCGCCCATACATCAAAGGCTACACTTTCCGAGTAGTCTCGGACCACAGCTGTGTGCGATGGCTGCGCATACTGAGTGGTCCAACAGGTCGATTAGCATGGTGGACCTTGGAGCTGCAAGGTCACCAGTGCTTTGTTGAGCACAGAAAAGGTGTGCTCAACAACGTCCCAGATGCCCTTTCTCGTATGCACGTGGAAGAGGGCGGGGAGACACCAGTGGCTGGTGTCGCATGGACAAAGGACTCAAAGATCCGAAGATGGAATGGGTCCGGGGTAGACAGTTCTACTCCAACGACGAGATTCTCTCGAGCCGTCGGCGAGGACGGACGCGAGTGCATGCGTGTGCGACCCGGGTGCGATTAAGAGAGTCGAGAGGAAGCTGTCCACGTGAAGGAAGAACGAGGTAGCAGCCGAGGACGAGCGTAGGCTGATACGGTTGTAAGTACCGCCCGTAGATTGTGTTGCGAGTGCGGGCGCGTACGCGGCGAGGAGTCGAGGAGCGCCTCGAATCTCGAGCGGAATGTTTCGTTCGTCGAACGCGGTTAATTTAAGCTCTTGCTGTATTTATTTATTTTTTTTATTCTTTTTTCTTATATGTTCCAGGTGCGTCTCATACATCGCTATATATTTTATATTCCTTTTTTGTTAAATCTTTTAAATAAATCTTTTTTTATTTGTCGCGGAATATACATTTTCAATTGATTCTCGTTTCGTTTTTTTTCTTCAAGAATTGTACATTACAACTGAATTCAATTACTACAACTAAACAGAATCATTACTATCGGTTTATCAACGAATTAATCAACAATCGGGGATACGAATTCGTTGTATATTGCGTGGAGCGGGTAAGCGACCCGTTCCCTCGTATGCGTGCGTACGTGTGTGTACGCGTAGAGTAGGCAAGCGGCCTGCTCTCGGACGCAAACGTTTGTTTACGTGGAGCAAAGTCGTGCTCCGCGTAAACACCACCGATCGCGGACCGCGCGCACTTGCGTTTGCGCGCGCCTCCGTTCGGCCTTCGATTTGCATTTTACTCATTCGCGTCATTCTTTCGAGTAATCCGCGGGACTACTCGACAAACCTTCCTTGTCCCCAAACTCCCGGATACCGCCACTCTATCGTAGAGCTGGGCGGCCGGCATCGGCGATAGTCCAGGAGGTCGACGGCCACACGAACGCGGGTGACGCGTTCGCGCAACAGCAAGCGAGTGCGAGGTAAGGACCTCGAGGCGCACTCGTAGGTGCCCCATTGCACCTATCTTGCGGAGGAAGGTTTCCTCCGCGAGATAACAGGTCAGAAACAACCCCGTTACAATCTATATCTTCAATAAAAATAATGGAAGGTGCGTTTTCGATTGCTTCTTTAAATAAACTGTACAAAACCAGTTGTGTTTCTTTAAAATTTTTGCTGTAAATTTCAGAAGAATTAATATTAACAACACGGACTTTTACTTCAGATAATAATTGTTACATTAATTTTTCTTATAAAAACGATTAATAATTGATAAATTAACATACTTCATTCCAAGGACTTCGACCGTAACTGTTCACAGCAGCTACGCGGAAATTGTAAGCAGTTCCTAGTTTTAATTGTATTTTTATCTATGTTTATTCTACCTTTGAATAAAGCTGTAGCTAGCGCTTGCGTCTAATCCAAAGGTAGGCCTCCTGGAAGATAATAGTGATGAACTGTAAAATTTGTACCTTTTATTATGCCTACATCATACCATTCTACTGCTTTTTTTTCTTCTTCTTTCACTGGTTCATTCTGCAAAAGTAAAATAAACTATATTAGATACCGGTGTATCTTATATCACACACGAACAAAGAAATATGGATTGTCTTACTGAGTTAGTATTGTTGCTTTGAGGTTCATTCTTAACTTTAATTTCTTGTTTCACAGATATATATTTCTTTTTCACATCATCACATTTAAAGCACTCTTAATCAATGTTCTGCTTAAATCTAAACCTATTAACCTGTCAAAATCAAAATCCAAACAAGATGCGCAGTAGCGCTTCGAGGGCGTGCAAAACAAGATGTGCAGTAGCGCTTTGAGGCCGTATATATAGATATAGTAGTAAATGAAAAATATGAAAATTACTAACTAGGAGCGGAAGAAATAACCAGATCTGGAATAATTTTTTGAAAAGAAAAATAAAACCAACAAAAACGACATATGAATATTACATTAAATAATGTATCTTTTTACATAAAACGTTTTGTGCATCCAACATTAGGGATAGATATTACAATAAAAAGCGTCATATAACATATATGATTAAATAAAACATGTATAAATGTAACAACAAAAATGATGTACAGGGAAAAAGGCCAAAATCAACGTATATAGAGGTAGCGGTGCAACCTCGAACACTCATCGTTCGAAAACTCAGACTTGCCTCAAGGCGCTACCGCGCCTCTTGATAATAAGAAAACCAGAACTAAATTGTTTTATTCATTTTTATTGTTTTAAAAATAGTATTGCGGTCAGTTCAATAAAGAAGTAATGTAAAGTAATATAAAGTATTGTTAGTCGAAATTAAGATGATCTTACGTCAAATTGATATCCCAAATAAAAAGTAGTTTAAGAGTTAAAAAAATGATAAAAGTCTGTAAAAGATTTTGAATCACACTTCGATAAATACAATATACTGCGATCTTGAAATTAAGATTGACCTATAATTAACGAAATGAAATGGAGTAAAACTTCTAATGCTTTTTTTATGATGCACAAAAGCTTATACAGGGTTTCCAAAAGTCCCGGAATACCTTAATAATTTTTAGGTAAACTGATTTTAGACAAGGTCAAGGTCAATCTAGAGGTAACTTTTGTCAAGGAATTTAATAGTGACCTTGGATGTGGCTTTTAAGGTTATTTCAAGGTCAACTTCGTGTTTTCAAATGGGAACCGCTATTTTTGACAACGGAAATCGAAAGAGCAGAAAATTTTAGGTCTAAACATGTGCTTAAGTTATGGGTCAAGGATGACCTCTATGGTCACACAAGGTCAATTAACCTCGAACAAGGTCTGGAAACCTCTTGGCATAGGAAGTTCTCAATTTTTGTTCCACAGAAGCTATTACCTTTATCAAGGTGCATGCAACGGTGACGGACTGCAGGGCCTTCAAGGACATTTCACTTTGAATTTTCTTATTTACTTTTAACATTACTCAGGAACAATGACGTGGACATAGTAAAATCTGTCCCCTTTGGGGTGTTTGATTAGCGTGAGCCCCTTTTCCACTCATATTTGATCATAAGCATTATGGACTGTAATTTTTTACTTTAACTGCTCAAATTGACCTCCATTTACTTCTTGACAGTAAGATAACCGGCGGTAAAGCATCAACTGCCTTTTGGATCATTTTTTTTGGAATAAGCGATGATTCATCAATAATTCTTTGCTGTAATTCGTCTAAATTTTGATAGAGGGGTCTCGCACCATCCTGTTGAAACCATGTATTCTCAAAGCTGGCCCCGGCTTTTGCTCTAATTGTAGGAATTATTTGGTTTCGTATCATATCTTCATAGTAACGTGCATTTAAGTTACCATTTATAAAAAAAGGTCCTATGATTCTGTTGTTGAGAATTCCATCCCAAACATTTAATTTTTCTGGATATCTGCAGTTATGCCTATTTAAGGTTCCATCAAGATGGAAAGTCGCGTCATCTGAGAATGCTATATCGTATGAAAATTTAGGATTTTCAATTATGCGTTCGACGATCGAAATTATCTTCATTCAACTTATGAACCAGATTAACTTTAAATGAATGGAATTTGGCTCTTTTTAATATGTTATGTTCTGACGATTTGCTAGCATTATATTCTTGAATAATCCTACGAATATAATTATATGGATCCTCAATGATTGATAGCATAACGTTTAATGAAATCTCTTCATTTGATGCTGAATTTGATATGCCTGGTCTACGTAGATCATTGATATTACTGTGGTTCTTGACACCGTTGAAAACGATATTGGAGTTCTAACAACTCTAAAAGTTGCATTGAAAAGATTCGTTACTCCCCTAACAGATCGTACCAATTCGCCCCAAACTCTCATCATAAGAAGTGATATTTGTTCTCTTTCAGTAAGTCGATGCATTTTGCCTAATCTAACAAATTAAACCTTACCCAAATGTCGATCATCGTGATGAAGATTTCAAGAATCAATTTTAATACAACTTATTGGACTTTTTGACACCCAGTATAAATATTATCTCTAAGATTATTTTTTTCTATCGGTGCTTAATTATCTTTTTTTTTTACAATTGCATGTACGGTAAAATGGTAATTGTAATTTAATGATTTATTTTCTTTTTCTTGTTGAGAGCTTCTGGAAGCAAATCGCGTTCAGCTTTAGTTTGACTTTAATTCTCTAATTATCATAATGCACATTGAATTATTGATTAAAACTCCATTACTTCGCGAATTTAAAGAAAAACGTTTTAATAAATTGATATATTTAAAATTTGTAGTAATTTTGAATGGGGGTAATAGATGTAACTTACGTCGGGATCAATACTTGAATAGAGATCAATTTGAAAACCATAATTATCTAAACCTCTTGCTCCTTGACCGTAAGCTGAAAAATGAATTTTTCTATCTTTGAAGTGTACTTTGGCATCCTGAAAATTCAATATAGTTAATAATTAAATGAATAATGATAATAAAAAATATTGCCTATTGAAACGATATAGCTGTATTTTCTGTACATTTTGATTTAATGTTTCATAAATATAAATTCTTAAATATTGATCCTATTTACAGGACGATGTGAAAACCCACTGGCGGGCCTAATGAACTTCATATTATGGATAGTGGAGACATGGTGTAAGGAAGTGGAACTGTTAGTTACCCTGAAAAAACAGTATCAGTAACCTTCACTATCAAATACAACAGTGCATTCACAATGATGAAAATGCCGAGTTTCGCTGTTGTTCGTGACAAAATTACCGTTGCGTCCCCAAGATCTATAACGGTGATTCACCCGAGGCTACCTCGGGGATCATACAGCCAATCCTGAAGATAATGCAATGGTCACAGTTAAATATCAATGAGTTTAACATCTCAACCGACGCTTAGATTAAGCAACTTTTGAACTTTAATCCACTCTATACGAAAAATTTCAATTTGGAAATTTTGAACAAATCAGAGTTTGAAAGATGACATCCAAATCACTTCTTGATCATAAATTAAATCATACATAATGGCATGGATACATCAAAATTTCCTCTATTATCAGTGATTTTTCCAATTCGTACGGGCCGACTGCCCCGAACACGCCCGAGTGTTGCCGAGCGGAGCCGCGCGCGCGCTCCTACGAATTCTTGGCCGCGCCGAGAATTCACCGGCCGATCGCGCGATCTACGATCGGCGATGTTTACGCGGAGCACGACTTTGCTCCACGTAAACAATCGAAAAACATTCGAGAGCAGGCCGCTTGCCTGCTCTGTGGGTACATACACGTACACACGCACACGAAGGAACGGGTTGCTTACCCGTTCCGCGCGATGTACCGCGAACTCGACCTCGAGCCCGTGCTCGAGGTACCGATGTTGCACCACGCGGCGGCTCGTATCCGAGAGCCGCGACTCTCGCCGCACGAGAGTCCGCGTCCGCGAGCGAAGGAGAGAGAGAGAGAAACGGTGAACTGGTGACACACTCCCCACGTTCGCTTCACAAGGCTCGACGCCAGGGAGTCGAGGCGCTCCTCGACCCCTCGCCGGTACGCGCCCGCACTCACAATCCTAGTCGGGCGGTACTTACAGTGTTCACAGCTTTGGCTCGTCCGAAGCTGCTACCTCGTTCACGCTCGTTGCTACACCGCTCGCCTCCTGGGAAAATCGCCGATTTTCCAATCTCGCACGCGCGCGCGTCCGTCGTCGCCGACGGCTCAAGAGAATCTCTCGAGCTTCCCAAATGGCCGCCGCTCCCGCGCGCCACAGCCTAACTGTACCTCTCGCCGCGAGGGCTCGCGACGGCGCGCAGGTACACGATAGTACCTCGCGTCACACCCTCCTCCCAGACGCCGTTAAGCAACGTCTTCACGGCCTCTGCTACTCTTCGCGGCCAATCCTCTACAGGTTAGGGATTAAGGGATGAGGAGTGGTAAATAAGTTCAATACGAACTCCGTTGTTGTGTTGTAAATTAAGGGCGAGAAGCCTTTATTTTGGCCCTTAACTTTACAATGGGGGGCGAAACGGGGCCCGGCACGGGTCGGCTACTGGTATCTTCTTTAGTTGATATCCCACCCGTGCCGGTACCGTTTCGGACATTGAGTTGCGTGGAGCACGCCTGGCTCCGCGCACACCGAGCAGAAGAATCGTCCCGGGTACAACTGGAACAGTTCCCGGCGACGATCCTCTTTAGAGTCCGCCTCTACGCGGGCGCGGAGGGCAGCGAGTCGCTTCTTCTCCTCCGCCTCCTCCTTTTTAGCCAGAATGGCTCTCTCGCGGCGACGCTCCTGCTGCCGGAGTTGCTCCTCCTGGAGCCTGCGCTGGTTGGCCTCCCGCAAGGCCTTCACGCGGTCCTCCTCCGCCTTCCTTTCTGTGGTAGGCCTGGTAGACCTCGTCGTAAGCCCGACGAGAGGCCACCAGGCCTGCCTGTTGAGCGCGGACCTCCACTAGGCTCGTGGAGGCACGCGCCATTTCTGCGGGTCCTCCCTCCGTCTCTTCCGGGAAGCGCAGAATGGCCGCATGCGCCTCCTCTATCCGCCTGACGGCAAGCACATACTCGTCTGTGGAGGAGCGGAGCCGACCCTCCCGCTCCTTCCACTCTTCCACGGCCGTCAGGAGGCCGCTGCTGCAGGGGGGCGTCCTCCTCGACGCCTCCTCCTGACGTTGGAAGGGGGATGGAGCTCCTCTCCGTCCCGCCCTTGTTCGGGGGCCGCTCCGGCCGCCGTCGTCGTCCCCACGGCCCCTAGTTCCGGGGCGCGTGTTCGCCGCAGGGCGCGGGTTGCCTCCTGGCTACTCACCGCAACGCCGTTCTTCTCGGTGCGGGCGGCCTCCTGACCGCTCGCTGGGTGAGAGGCGGCTTCGCCGCTCGCCTCTACGTCGCGGTCGAACTCTTGGTCGCTTGCCTCTGTCCCTAACTGGCTCGACGGGGATTGGGGCTCTTTCCCAATCACCTCCGCCACCTTGGGCCCCCCAGTCAGGGACTCCGGCGGCGGTTGCTCGCCGGACTCCGCCTCCGTCGGATATTCCTCAGCGTCCTCGCTGCGGATAACCCTGCGGCCCATGAGTCCCGTCGGCGGCCTTTGCTCAGTTTTCATCTGTTGGCAGGTCTGGCATTGCCGCACGTAATTGGCGATGCACGCATCCATGCGTGGCCAATAATACTGTCGAGAGACCCGTGCGAGAGTCTTCTCTCGCCCCAAGTGTCCTACTGTGGGGCTATCATGACATTCTTTCATGATATCTCCTTGCTTTTCTTGAGGAACGACAAGCTTCCAAGCCTCGTCTTCCTCCCCCAGGATTCCTTGCATAAGTTGGTCGGGGTTATAGTAGAACAGTCTACCTCCGACCCACTTCATCTTCGTCTCGGTGAGTGGTTCCTCTTTCGCTTTCTTCAGTTGTTGGAGGTACCACTCATCCTGGGAATTTTCTGTTCATGAGACACCTGCCACCGGTGTCTCCTCGCCCTCCTCCTCGTACATTCGAGAAAGGGCGTCTGGGACATTGTTGAGCGCGCCTTTTTTATGCTCAACAGTGAATTGGTCGCTTTGCAGCTCCAAGGCCCACCGCGCTAATCGCCCTGTCGGACCACTCAGTGTGCGCAACTAACGCAAACAGCTGTGGTCCGTGACTACGCTGAATGCGTAGCCTTCTATGTACGGGCGAAACTTCTTTATCGCCCATACTACAGCGAGACACTCTCTTTCTGTCACGTTGTAGTTTCTCTCGGTAGGTGAGAGGACGCGGCTGGCGAACTCCAGTGCTCGCTCCTTGCCGTCTTCAAACTGTAGTAGAACCGCTCCGATTTCCAAGTCGCTTGCATCTGTTTGCACAACAAACTCGTTGTTGAAGTCAGGGCGTTGCAAGACTGGTGCGGAGGCTATAAGAGCCTTTATCCGCTCGAATGTGGAGTGTTGTACTACAATTCACTCAAACTTACGCTCCTTCTTCGTTAGTTGCGTAAGTGGTTCGGCAATCGTGACGAGGTTGTTCAGGAACCTCCTGTACCACGATCCCATACCTTAGGCGGCGGGTATTCCAGTACCGGCCTTATCTTTTCTGGGTCAGGGCGGAACCCCTCTTGGTTCAGCACTACACCCAGTTATTTTACTTCGCATTGGCAGATGTGGCTTTTCTGCCGGTTAATCGTTAGGCCCGCCTCTCGTAGGCGGTCTAAGATATTGCGAAGGTGTTCGAGATGCTCCTCGAACGTTTTCGACATTATGACGACGTCGTCCAGATATGCGAATGCGTAGACTTCGCAATCTGGAGTGATGACCATGTAGATTAGGCGCTGGAAAGATGCTCCTGCGTCTTTCAGGCCAAATGACATTCTCTTGTACTAGAAGTGGCCCATTCCCGGTACCAAGAAAGCCGTTATCTCTCTGGACGCCTCGTCCAGAGGTATTTGGTGGTACGCGTTGCTAAAGTCTAACGTTGTGCAAAACTTTGCCGCTTTGGCCTTGCGGAAAGCCGCGTCCATCCGTTTTGCCGGATATCCGTCCGGCGAAACCTTGAGTGTATTGACTTTTCGATAGTCAATACACATCCGGTATCCTCCACCCCCCGCAGGGGGCGTCTAGGTGACTCAAGGTGGTCCCGCGCAGCCATGTAGTATGTTTGTGTTGTTGGGACAACTGTGAATGAAAAAGGGACAAAGTGTAAATGTGTTGAAGATTATATTGAGATGCTGTGTTGTATTGGCTTGAAGTGGCGTATGAATGAAAGTTTGTCCTTGAATGTAGAAAAAAGAAGCGTTGTAATGAAAGTGATGGTTGTATTGAAAGTATCAGCGGCCCCGCGGACCCGAAGCGTTGGAGCAGACGGGATATGTCCCCTGGGGAGATGGCGACCCCACTTTGTCGAAGCGCCGGTTTGACCAATGCCTTAATGTGGGAGTGATGGTCGGCCTCGGCCCTAGTGAGGCGATACCTCACATCGACTGGAGGCACCGGGATAGTGTAAGACGAAAGGTCGTGCCCAGCGTGTGAGGTATGAATGTAGCTGATTTGTATTTAAAAGTAGATTTGTGGAGGGTAGTCGAGGTCCGCACTCGCCTTAGCTGCCCCCCTGTATGAATGTGTGGGGCATGGCTTAGTAGTCGAGAAGCTGTGGACGGGGCCTCCGACTGATGTGTGGGTCGTCGGAACGGCAACCTTGGAAGGCGGTCAAGCTCTTGCCGGTGAGTTACCGGCAGTAGACTGGCTTAGGCCAGGTAGAGTGTATGTGTCTACTGAATGACTGACGCCCTTAGGGTGAATGAAAACTGAGTGGGAATTTCGAATGTATGACCGCAAGGGGGGCTCTGTGCCACGGCACATCCCCGGGGTGTAGCATGCCCCTGGCCCCAGCTAAGCGGTGATACTGAGCCAGGGGACAGACCAGGAAGGTCCTGAAGTTGGGAGAGGCATTTTTTGTCTCGCACTCGTACCTAGAGCATAAATAGGTACTATGGGAGACCCGGGGCCCGCGGGGCGATGCCCCGTCCGGATCAATTGAGGTCGGCCTCGTAGTGGCAGTGGTTAAGCCCATATGCGGGCTAGAGACTTCGGTCTCGACGTGTGAGTTGCGGTGCACAACTCGGGCACCCGCCTGCAGAGTGGGTAGAGGCTTTAGAACGGCCTCGCCTCCAACAAAGAGGATCGCTGTGACTGGAAAGCACAGAGTGAGAAATTTGTAGCAGTCGTCCTGTACGATCTGCACGAAGATATGGGCGTATCCCATTCCCGACGCCTCTAGGGAGGCCGTGTGAATAAGCCGCAAGGCAGGTGTCGCACGCTAAACAAAACGGATATATATCCTCCACCGGATTTCTTTACCATCACGACCGGACTTGACCACGGGCTCGTAGATGGTTCAATGACGCCAGCGTCCAGTAACTTTCGGACCTGCGCGTGCATTTCAGCTTCTATTACCGGTGAATATGGGTAATATCGCTGCTTTATGGGGCGAGCATTTCCCACATCAATTGTATGGGTCACCCACGTGCTGCACCCAAGTGTGGTCGGCTCCGTGCCAACCATTTCGTGCACAAGTGCCTCGACTTGTGCTCGTTGCTCCTCGGTCACGTGGCCTAAGCCTACTGCACCGATCTGGATCCTGTTAACCTCTTTAACTGATGCCAGTTGGAGATCGAAGCTGACATTGTCGTCCACCAACGTCAGCTGATTTGATCGCGGATTGTGTACTGAGCCGAATTCCCGCATGAAATTCGTGCCCAAGTAACAATCTGCGTCTAATGCAGGGATGATCGACACTTTGATCTCCCTGCTTATGCCCCCTATTCTGAAGGGAAGGTAAGCACAGCCCACGATTGGACTCGTGCTCCATCAGCGAGTTTAGCACCTGCATGCTCGCTTGGCATAAGTGTTCGGCCGGATGCAATTATCAACTGCAGGCCGATCGATCCCATCACTGTGACCGATGCGCCTGTGTCGTACAGTGCGCGGAAGTGGAACTCTTCCATTTCCACCTGTAACCACCATCTGGTTTCCAGGTTTTCCTCCGCAGGGACGTCCGGTAGTGCTGTCCCGCTGACGCCCTGGGAGGTTGATTCCGAAGCTTCCTGACTAGCTTCGTCAGCATTCGGGAAAGTAGTTGAGTGCCCTACTTCCCCTGTTGCTCGTTTTCCGGCGAGCAATTAGGGCACTTCGCTCGGATTACCCCTTCCTTGTTACATCCGAAACAACGGATGGGGTCCTTCGTCTTTTTTTTGGCTGTCCTTCCCGCTGCTGCTACTATTTTTGGAGTTGCCTTTTCCGGATCGGCCATACTTGTTCGCCGAGGAGGAGGCACCCTTGCTTCCCCCTCCCTGCCTCTGTTTGTTGCTTTTGCGGAAAGCTTTCACTAGCTCTCCGCTAAGCTTCGTTAATAGGTCGGCCATTTCTTGCCGACCTATCCCGGTTATCGGAGCATCGGGCTTCTCCTGTGTGTCCGGTGTTGCGGCGTCCGTTGCTGCAACTTTTACTGGGGAAGACGTCCTTGTCTTCCCGCTCTGCGGTTTGTATGCTGTTTCTGGCATCACCGCCTTGGTTGGAGGGATTGGCGTCCTGTCGCACTTTTCCCTATCAAAGATATATTCCGCTTTCACGCACTGATCAACTAGATCGTCTGTGGTATTGCAGGTTACTATCCTGACTATCCTCTTGATTTCGGGTAGAAGGTTCATGTAAACCTTCTCGATTTCTTGAGGCTTTGGCATCCTTGGGGATACCTCACGTAACATGCTCTCCATGCATGTCACGTAATGGCTGCTCGTTTCCCCACTTTGCTGGAAACGACGCCTAATGTCGTCTCGTAGGTGCTCTTGCCTATCATGGGCGCAGCCCCATCTGCGCCGGGTGGCTCGACAAAAGTCTGCCCATGTTCTCCAGTCGCTGCTGTGGTTCCGGTACCACATACTTGCGACGTCTTTTAGGACGCACGGGAGCGATGCCAGCATGTCACTCTCGTTAAGTTTAGCCGCTCGGGCATTGTCCTCGAAACTCTTAAGGAAATAATCTACTTCTTCTCCTTGTATAGCCGAGAACTTAACGCTCCATCGGCTAACAATTCGGCTGGGGTCCTCATGACCTCCGCCTGTGCGATTTGATTCGCTTGTGGAAGGACCGATGTGCTCTCTCGTCCTTCCGTTCGTGAAATCAGTCCACGTTCTGATTTCACGCGGCGGGATTCGCCGTTGCGCGTTCTGAATGGTGTGCGTGCCATTCAGTGTTTCGTTGATTCCAGGCTCGTCTATTGTATACGTTTCCTGGAATCTGACGCGCGGTGTCGATTGCGACGGATTTATGTGCTCCGTTCGCGTGTCGACATGTCGGCCGTCAATTCTCGTGCTTGACATTGTCGGCCGTTGCTGGTCTCATTGGCGGGCCAGCTGATCGACTCTCAGCGTGAGAGCCGTCAATGTCCTCGCCTGTGTGACACTTGTATTCAACAAGTTGTCGTATTTCCGTTCAATTGCTCGAACGGCTTGCTGGATCTCTCGTAGCAGAGATTCCACTTTCGATGTCTGATCTTGTGATGACTGACTGTCGTCGTCGGTCTCGCTATCTTGGCTCTTTTCTCGTTCTAGCCTTGATGGCGGTGTGCGACTTGGCTCCCTGTTGCAATTATTTTGTCGCCTTCAGAATGGCAAATTATGCTATTCTGATAAATTGAGAGGGGGTGAGGACGGCCCTTCTCATAATTCTCGTCCTGAATGGTTGTGGATGTCCTGTCCATACAAATGTCTTCGATGAAAGACTTCCTCAGTGATTCACGGACTGTGCGTAACTCCTCCTCGTTTGAGGAGTTACACGCCTGGAAATCGGCTGCGGTGTAATTACCCTGCCCCACGAAGCAGTCACTGTCTGTTCTTAGTCCGAGTTGCTGGATTGTCTCTTCCAGTTTCTCGACCGGGATCGCCATCAGCCACTGCTGGACGTCCCTTTCCGTTGGTTCTGCTTTGTACTCCATCTTCGCCTGATTGAGTACAGACCTGCCCTCTATCCCAAAAACACGAAAAAATTAATGGGACGGCCCTTTTGTTGGCGACGCAACTACTCCTGACGTGTAGTGTGGATTTCTTTACGACTGCCTACCGTTTGTAGCACAGTCGCGTTTGAAATGCGTAAAAAAAAACTCTATTTATTTAACGCGTCTCTATATGAAATTCTCGCTGACAAATTCAGTGAGAAAACGAATTTTCCTCGAAAACTTTCGATATTCGAGGTCAATTTGAATGGAAAAAATTCTCTTTAGAATTTTCTTCCAGACGTGTTTCTAGTGTTAGTAAATTACAATCTTTTGTAAATTACATATGTTCTCTAACTAGCCAACGCGAGAAGTTCCCAGTCGAAAGTGCGAATTCTCGTTTTGTTTTTGCTTCCGGGTTGTTAAAATTCCGAGTTTTCACTCAACAGCTGCCCGATACAGAAGCAGGTCACGGCTGCGACTGTATGCTGTTGAATGCTTTCTGATCACCCCGTGTGTTCAGTGATTAAAAGCTTTTGAATGGAAGCAGGGCACGGCTGCGACCGTTCGCTTATTTAATCAAAATTTGGAACTCTCCGTGAGTTCCAATATCGCAAAGTTTCAGAACAGGAGCAGGGCACGGCTGCGACTGTTCACTTTACGACTGTACTCCAGGAATTTCAACAAAAGTAAAAAAGAAATTTTTGACAGGAGCAGGTTACGGCTGCAACTGTCTGAACGTCTGAATTAATTCTCCGAACACGAATAAAAAATCGAAAAATTTAATTTCCGCCCGAATTCGCTTGCAGAAACAAGAGAAATCGCCTTTTCGCACGTTCCTTCCGCCTGAAGAAACGTTCGCCGCCACGCGAGATTCTCTCTCTCCACCTAAATCTACTAACGGAAAAATCTCCTGATTTTTCCCCCTTCAATTTCCTAAGGAAAATTCTATTCTAATCCCTCTTCACGAACGCACGCGAACTCTAGAATTTAATTTCGAATTTGAATTTCGCGGTTTTTTCACTCCCTGTGAAAAAGTCCGTCGCCACCTAGCGGCCGATTCGCGAAGCTTCTCCTGCTTCTAGATTACCAACTCGGTCGGTAACCCGATCTGCAAATTCAAAATCTCTCGAATATAAAAATTCTTAAATTGCTGCGGTGTACTCCTGACCTCCGAATGCACGTGCAGTTGGGCGCCAGTTGTAACGGGGTTCTTTCTGTGACCTATTATCTCGCGGAGGAGACTTTCCTCCGCAAGATTGGTGCAATGGGGCACATACGAGTGCCCCTCGAGGCCTTACCTCGGGGTGCGCGCGAGCACCCGACGGCGAACGTACGTCGCCGCGGCCCGTGTACAACGCGAGATTACGCCTGTACTCTCGCTTTCCGTGCTCGCGTGCTGATGCGCGAACGCGCTCCTTGCGTTCGCGTGACCGTCGTCCTCCTCGACGACAGCTGATGCCGGCCGCTCAGCTCTGCGACAGAGTGGCGGTATCCGGGAGGTTATGGATGAGAAGGGTTTGCCGAGTAGTCCCGCGAGGGTTAGTAGACGTCGGACGTGCTAGCCGACTGCCCCAAACACGCCCGAGTGTTGCCGAGCGGAGCCGTGCGCGAACGCAAGCGCGCGCGCTCCGCTCGGCATCGGCGATCGGCGATGTTTACGCGGAGCACGACTTTGCTCCACGTAAACAAACGCAACGTTCGAGAGTAGGCCGCTTGCCTGCTCTGTGTGTACATACACGTACACACGCACACGAAGGAATGGGTCGCTTACCCGTTCCGCGCGATGTACCGCGAACTCGACCTCGAACCCGTGCTCGAGGTACCGATGTTGCACCACGCGGCGGCTCGTATCCGAGAGCCGCGACTCTCGCCGCACGAGAGTCCGCGTTCGCAAGCTAAGGAGAGAGAGAGAGAGAAACGGTGAACTGGGGACACGCTCCCCACGTTCACTTCACAAGGCTCGACGCCAGGGAGTCGAGGCGCTCCTCGACTCCTTGCCGGTACACGCCCACACTCACAATCCTAGTCGGGCGGTACTTACAGTGTTCGCAGCTTTGGCTCGTCCGAAGCTGCTAACTCGTTCACGCTCGTTGCTACACCGCTCGCCTCCTGGGGAAATCGCCGATTTTCCAATGTGGCACGCGCGCGCGTCCCACTTTAATTATAGCGGTTTGATAAAATTGCTTATACAACCCTATTGAAAAATCTTACGTAAGATCTTACGTAAGTTTCTAACGTGAGATCTTATGCCAAAATCTGATTTAAAATTTTTTTATTTATAAAGGATTAAACACCGTGCAAAATGTGGATAAACTAGTTATTAAACAATTTTTTTTCGATGGGACTTAGAATTTTTTCAGATGTGTAGCAAATTTTTAAGTTCCGCATCTAAAAAAATTCTTTAATAACGAGTTTATCCACATTTTGCACGGTTTTTAGTCCTTTATGACAACGACTATCGACTATCAACTAATGCCTAAATATGTACTAAGAGATAATATAACTTTACTAATAATTTTTCAATAAAACGAAATGAATTTATAACACATTTACAACGATCATGTTAATACGAACTGATAAATACCGCTTTGTAGTCAATGTTCAGAATCGACATATTAATTATAGAAGGTACAGAAAAATAATTGATCAGTTTATAATAAATGCTTAGAGTTGTATGAGAACTTATCATTGAAATTTCCGTACGCAGAGAAAGCACGTAAAACGTAAGTATTACGATATAAATCTTGAAAAATCGAATACTGATAGTGCAATAAATTTATCTTTTAAGCCTATAGAAAAGCCATTACTAATTAATTGATATATTTAATTAATTAATAGCGAAGTACCTCCCTAGCTGTAAAATTGAATGTATCTTTTTGGTTTACGATTGCACGTGAGACAATCACGGTGTTGTATCGAGCTATGTTTCGACTTGGACGAACCAAGGAATAATGCTCATCCTTTTGTAAATTAATGACAAAAGGATTACTTTGAAAATAATAATGAATTTTATTGATGCTTTTGAATACAAGGGTGAGCGATCCTTGCGTAGGATGCTCTTGCGAGGCGCATAGCTTGCGCTTAGCTATAGAACTGAGTACTGGACAAAGTTTTGTGTGAGTTTATATAGAGCAGGTAACAAAAATTGCTAGCCGTGGGGATGCACAGATGGAGAGGATTCAAGAAAAAGTGCGAGGTATGAACGTGTTAGGAATTAGTCGTGGAGCGAGTAATCATAGGTTAATTGCGGTACTGCGGGAAGTTTTATTAGGAGGGACAGTAATATGCGTGATTTTTATTGAGCATTCAGTTCATGATGAGGCAAAAGGAAGGAATTATTGCTGTTCTTAAGTTTGTAAGTTTGAATCGTCCCGATAAACTTAGTCGTGTGACTCTGGCGCACACGCGACCAATATTCGCACTATTCTCCCAGCGGAGAGAGTCAGTGAGGTAAAAGGCTCCGAGGAATAAACACCTCGAGAAAAGCCGCAGATTCCCGAATATCTACATTTGTATAGATTCAGGTTAGGCTATAATTAATTTACACACGTTAATTTTAAGGAATAGTTTTAAGGTTTAGATAATGTAAGTGTTTATTTTAATTACAATTATTCTACTGTATCTACCAGTGTTAGTTTATTCTCCAACCCACTCCTTATTTAAGTCACTGAAGTTTACGTGACTTACAAATCTATACAAACATGATAAAGGCAAAATTTCATTTCATATCGGAACCAGGAGTAGATTCCAAAAGCACGGTAGTGAAGATGTAAACTATACAGTTGGTTGATCAAGAAGAAATTTATTCGTTCCCTCCAGATAAAAGAACCAACCAGGATCATGCTCAACTTTTTAGTTCAGCAGTGGTGAAAAATGTAGCTAAAAGTTTAAAAACCAGAAATAAATTTTGCAATATGATTATTACACTGGACGAAGCACTGCAAGAAATTTACCTAGACGAAGAAGGTAATGTAGTGTACCACCAAGACTACCTAGAAGAGGTCACAGCTATATTGAATATTGAAAACACCGATGTTCCGGAGAGATCAAGTCGCTCGCGAGCCAAAGACATTGTTTTGGAAAAATTTAACGGCGAAAATTTTAAAGTAAATATGTGGATAGCATTATTCGTTCAAGAGTGTACCAGAGTAGGTATAAATCAGAATAAATTTACAGATACTTTAAGATTATTTTTAGAAAAATCAGCATTAGACTGGTTCAATGTATTTATGACTCAAAATCCATTAACGCAGTGTTGGGAATTATGGCAGAATTCTTTTATTGACACCTTTTCGGTACAATCTTGGACGGATATTAAGTACGCTTATAAGTTTAAATTTTTGAACGGCTTTCTGTTAGAATACGCTTTAAAAAAAAGAAGTTTATTATTAGGAGTAGATGAAAACATGTCATTAAATACTCAGATTGATCTAATCGTAATTAACTTACCCAAATTTGTGCAAAATAAATTAGAGAAAAAATCTCTCGCTACTGTAGAAGATTTAATGTCAAAATTGAAGCATATTGGAAATTTCAATGATAAAAAAATAGAAAAAATTTCAAATGAAAAAAAACCCTGTTCAATCTGTGAAAAGCTAGGTTATAAAAATAGATTCCATGCAGAAAAAATGTATCGCTTAAAAGACAAAACAATAAAAGCAAAAAATGACCATATTAAAATTATAAATAATGTAGATAATGAAAATATTGTAGCATGCACAGAAGAGGCAAAAAACGAGTTGTTACCCCGCTTATTAAATTAAAAATTCATGTAAATAACACTCCGGCAATTGGTATCTACGACTCAGGAGCTAATGTATCTTTAGATAACAGTAAATTTTTAAATAAAATTAAAGAATATACTAAAATAATAAGTGGGGAAGAGAATTTAAATGGTGTAGCCGGAGTTGCAAAATCCGAGGGCACTGCAATATTAAAAGTAAAAATTGGTAAATTAGAGGAAAGTTTTGCATTTTTTTATAGTTAAAAATAATTATTTTAAAGACGATTTATTTTTATTATTAGGTTTAGATTTAATAAAAAAATTTAGGCTATGTCAAGATGAAAATTTAAAAATTAGTCAAAAACACTTAAATAATCATAAAAATCAGCAAATTAACAAAAGTGAACTGGATAGTAAACTAAAATTAAATGGTATACAAACAGTGATACAGAAAACGTAGCAACAATAAAATTAACAGAAAATAGATATATCTCAAAAAAACCTTACAGATGCTCATTTCAAGACAAAATTAAAATTGAAAAGCAAGTAAGCGAACTATTAAAAGCTGAATTAATAGAGGAATCATGTAGTCCCTATGCAGCACCAGTCACAATGGTCTTTAAAAAAGAAGAAGGAAGGAGATCACGCTATTGCATTGAATTCAAGGAATTAAATAAAATAATTGTGCCAGATAGTCAATTATTTCCCAGGATTGATGATCTGACACTATGCGCTAGAAATTGCAAATATTCCTCAAAACTGGACGTTAATTCGGCGTTATGGTCGATTCCAGTGCGCGATAAAGATAAATACAAACTCGGATTTGTAACCCGTCACGGACACTGGCAATGGAAATGTCTTCCATATGGCTTAAAATCTGCACCCACAATTTTCCAAAGAGTCTTATCTAGCGTTGTAAGGAAACACAATTTAGGTAGCTTCGCCGTAAACTACATCGACGATATTTTAATTTATTCTAGAACATACGAGGAACACATAAAACACGTGGAACTAGTATTAAAAACATTAAATGAGAAAGGATTCAAATTAAATGAACAAAAATGCCAATTCGCTCAAGAAGAAATAACATACCTTGGACACAAAATTGGTAACAATTATATAAAACCAATGAACGACAAGCTTATAGCAATAAAAAAATTTCCGGTACCACAAACAAGAAAACAAGTAGGGCAATTTTTAGGTAAAATAAATTTCTACTTAGAATATATACCACAACACACCATTCTATTGGATCCATTACGTAATTTGTTAAGGAAAAACGTTGATTTTCATTGGTCAAAAAAATGTCAGGATAGCTTTGAAAAAACAAAAGAGTATTTATGCTCAGCTCCAGCACTTTCAATTTTTGATCAAGAAGCTCCAATATATATGTTCGCGATTTGTAATTTAAACACGCGCGCTCCGCTCAACTCATTACGAGGGCCGCCAGGAGGCAGCACCTTCCGGGCGCTGGGCCCTCCCGATGAGCGCTTGCCGTAGCGCTTACGTCGGCACTAACCTCACATCTGACTCTCTTCTCGACCGAACGCCGCACCGATCACATCACTAGCCCGCTCGATCCAGCTTTTTTCCTGCTCATCACTTTTTGCTGTTCCTGCTCAACCCTGCTTATCAAGGCTCATCTACTACAGGCTGCACCGCTCATCAGGATTTCGTAGCACTTTAAGGTTACCTCAGCTACAAGCGGAATCGCTCGAGAGCTTTCTCATTGTATACTCAAATAAACGCTCATTCAATTAATTCAATGTGTACCGACTCAGTGTAATTTCCCATGATCCAATTTCCATCCAAGCAATTTCTCAAACATTTGGTCCATCGAGCCGGATCGGAAATTTACACTGAGCACATGTGTGCGAACCAAATTTAATTGAAGTGATTAACTCAGATCACTGCGCCCGCTCGTCGCTGCTTTGCTCATCGCCCCCGCTCATCGCTGCCACTCATCGCTGCTTCGCTGATCGCTGCTTTGCTCTTCGCTGCCTCGCTCGTCGCTGTTTGCTCATCGTTGAATTTGCCAACTCATCCCATTCATAATGGCCGACCAAGTCAAGGATACACTCAAGGTCTCAGACACCAAGAAGGTTAAGTCAGCCACCAACACAGCCAACAGTTCACGCTCCGCTTCACCGATTCAATCGGAGATTGGTCTCAACGTGGAAGAAAGAAGGCAGTCTACGTCATCACAACCCGTGGCCTCTAAGACTGCAACTTACAACCAGGGTAACACTGCGCATGCCTGTGACTATTGTGGTCACGATCATTTCATTGTCTCCTGTCCGCATTATCGTGGCTTGACGCTGGAGTTGCGACGTGAGACTGTGGAGGACAAGAAACTCTGCTTCAATTGTCTAGAACGCCATCGAGTACGTGTTTGTCGCAGCAACACTCGTTGCAAGGTGTGCGATCAGCAACACCACACTATGCTACACACCCCTAAGACATCTCAACCCTAGCAGGATAATTCAACGCTCACACCGTCAACCTCATCCAACTCGCATTGAGGAGTTGGTGCAGTCGTCTACTCATCTGTCAGCTCTAAAGGTTTACCTCGCTTACCAGTCTGCTCATCGCTCAGCGTCTATCAAGAGTCACCTTACGTCGCCCCAAATATGTCAACTCTCCTAGGCACGGCTTTAGCTCATGTCAAGACTCAAATACACGCTCATACAATTCGTATGCTCATCGATTCAGGATCCGAGTTGTCCTTTATTTGTGAACATCTCGTTCAACAGCTCAACCTGCCACGCCAGACGTCGTCGATCGTCATCAACGGCATTGGAGGTGCAAGGGCAACTCACACACTTGGATCTGTAAGGCTCACGCTATACTCAAGACACACACCCGAGGCAGTGACTATTGAGGCTCATATTCTTCGAGCGGTCTCCTCAATAGTGCCATCCAGCAAGATTACCGTTCTCAATTGGCCGCACCTGCATAACTTGCAACTTGCTGATGAGCAATATTTCCTGCCTCGCCCAGTGGAGCTTATCATTGGAGCACTACTATGGTCCTATCATCAACCCTGGAATCATTAAAGCTCATCCAGGAGCTCCAATCGCTCAGTCATCAATGTTTGGCTGGCTCATACTGGGTCCAGCTACCGCATCAGCTGTCAGCTCAGCCACAGCTCATCATGGTTCTATTCATCAGGATTATCTTCACGACTTGCTCAAACAATTCTGGGTGCAAGAAGAGCTTCCTCGAGATGCTGAATCTATTCTAAGTCCCGAGGAGGAAGAATGTGAAGCTTACTTCCGCTCAACGCACTCCAGAGATGCAACAGGAAGATACATTGTGCGTATCCCTCTCAAGGACTCACCAATGAAACTCGGAAGCTCACGTGCCACCGCATCTAAGTGCCTGGCCAGAATGAATAACAGAATTACTCAAAATGCTCAATTTGGACAGCTCTACACGAAGTTCATGAAGGAATACCTCGAAATGGGACACATGAAACAGGTAGATTCAGCTTCAGGCCACTCAGTCAATTTCTCTCCGTATTATTTGCCACATCATGGTGTCCTCAAACCAGACAGCGCCTCCACCAAACTTCGTGTTGTATTCAACGGTTCAAGCACAACTTCATCTGGCAAGTCACTGAACGATCTCATGCACACGCGTGCAAATCTCCTGCTCAACATCGTGGATGTAATCATGTGGATACGCCACTTCCGCCATCTTTTCGCTACGGATAACGTCAAGATGTATCGCCAAATAAAGGTGCATCTGAATGACTGGGATTTACAGAGAATCCTTTGGTTCAATGACACTCATCAGGATGTGGCCTTCCAGCTCACCACTGTCACATATGGCACCAAGGCAGCTCCATTCCTCGCTACCAGAGCACTCCTTCAACTAGTTGACGATGAAGGACATAAATATCCACTTGCCATCCCTTCCTTGCAGAAGGGAAGATATGTTGATGACATATTTGGAGGAGCTGATACCACTCAACAACTCAAGGAGATTGCTCATCAGGTGACTCAGCTTTGCCATACGGGCGGTTTTCCACTCTCCAAATGGCACAGTAATCATCGAGAGTTGCTCTCTACTACCTCACCTGAAAGTTCAGCGCTCACCTTAGACGACTGCGCAACGTCTCTTCTCGGAATGAAATGGCTCCCTCAAGAAGACTGCTTCACCTTCACTTCTAAGTTCAAGGCACAGTCAGGACAGCTCACCAAAAGATCTATTCTCTTAGAAGTCGCTCAGATCTTTGATCCACTGGGTCTAGTAGCTCCAGTGATCATAAACGCCAAAATCCTGCTTCAGGAGCTTTGGCTTCTCAAGCTTGGCTGGGACGATCCACTTCCTGCCAAGGTTTGCTCAAAATGGCTCAGCATCAGAGGAGAACTCACACTACTGGCCAGTATCTCAATTCCTCGGTGGTTTGGCACTTGGAGCTTCTTCACCATCAAATTACACGGCTTGGCTGATGCTTCTCAAGACGCAATGGCAGCAGTGATTTATCTTGCCGTCAACTCACCGTCCTCAGGCTCAATGACGTCATTGATTTGCTCAAAAACCAAGGTAGCTCCACTTAAACAGTTAACCATCCCTCGGTTAGAACTCACAGCAGCGCTGCTACTCGCCAAGCTCATCAAGAAGACAAAGGAGTCTCTTCAGGTCAAAATCAATCATACTCATCTGTGGACGGTCTCTCAAGTAACACTCATGTGGAACAACTCACCTGCAAGCCGTTGGAAGGACTATGTCAAAAACTGAGTTACCCAAATTCAGGAATTATGTGCACTTAACACCACTTGGCGACATGTTCCTGGCATGGAAAATCCAGCAGATTGTGGCTCAAGAGGCATCACCACATCTCAACTCAAATCTCACCCACTTTGGTGGACTGGTCCAATTTGGATGCAGCTTGATCCAGTAACTTGGCCAACTCAACCGTGTACTACTCAGGTCAACATTGACGTAGAAGCAAGATCTGGCGTCACACTGCTGTCCATGGCTCACCACAACGCATATCATTGGGACTTGATACTCAGGTACTCAACTCTCAACAGATTATTAAAGGTTATCTCATTGCTTTTTAGAATCAAGAACGTGCTCAAACGCCAGGCCAGACCCTCGTCATTGTACACCGCTCAATCTCTGAACGATGCACTGCTCTTCTGGATCAAGGCAACTCAGACAGCTTACTTCGCTCCAGAACTCAAGCTTCACACGAAAGGCTCTACTCTGCCAACTGGACACGCTCTCACACGCCTGACTGCATTCATCGACCCAGAAGGAATTCTCCGAGTTGGTGGACGGCTCGAAAAGTCAGCTCTCAGCTTTGATGAAAAACACCCTGCGATTTTGCCTCGTCATTCTCAACTCACGACTCTACTCATAGATGCAGCTCATCGCTCAACGCTACATGGAGGAACTCAACTGACACATATGGTTAGAGCATAAATAACACTTAAAAATATGAATTAAGCGCTTAGAATAAACGTTTGGCACGCATTTGTACCTGAGTCTTCAACACAAGGCAATGGAGGATTTTCATTTTTTTTATACTAGACCTCTTTTAATCCTTTTCGCGCGCTTAGCGAAAAGGTATGATTTATGATTATTTATGGTCTTCTAAAGGTTTACTTGTAAGGACGCGTCGGTACAGATGCATCTGCGCGACACATGCGTCTTTTGCACTCTTAGGTGCGTCCTTTTGCGCATCTCCGTGCCGATGAGCTAAAGAACGTGAAAACTCTCGGCAGTCTCTAGAGTGATCTCATAGCGTTAAGATCAAACTCTATGTATAGTGTTGAATACTATTTGCTTTTCTATTTTCACTTAATATATACATTTTTAGTTAAACACAGTTTTTAGTTTTATTCCCAAGTCCTTATCTAACCCTTTCAAAAACATCTGGCGACCGTGACAGGACAAGGGAATTTTGTGTTTTTTAATTATTAAGTGAAGAATAAGGGTGAACGGTAGTGCGGAAGCAACTAATAGAGTGTCCACCATGGATAAAGCAAAGAGACAGAGGAAAGCACAGCGTTCATCGTTTACTGTAGCTTTGAATGCTTTTAAAGAGGCTCAACGCAGTGAAGCATCTTATTGAGATATAACCATCGCCTTCAAGGTATGGGAAGAAAAATGAACTTTTGCAGCTTGTTTTGCAGAATGCTGTCACTTCTGAAAGAGCAATTGACATTCCGGTGTTGTACGACCAGATCTCGACTCACTTAAGAGCCCTTGAAACGCTCGGTGTCACCTTGGATAAATTTGCGGCAATTTTCCGCTGGTAGAATCTTCTTTGCCGGAAAAATTGTTGCGTATTTGGCAGAGAAGTACTATTGATTACTCCGTACTGGGAGAAAGCGCCCAAACGGCGAGTACTGAACGCCGGCTTAAACTTATTAATTTTCTGGCTCATGAAGTGCGCAATGAAGAGCGTATAACCTTAGCGAAGGAAAGTCTTAAAGTTAAAAGCGCCAGTACGGTAGAGCATGAAAAAACAAGAAAGAACAAGAATCGTGAGAAGAAAGATGTAGCAAGTGCCACCGGTCTTTTGACCATAAAGAATAAGACAAAAGCAACTAGGTGCTTGTTTTGTGACAAAAGTGAACACGAAAGTGCAAATTGTGAACAGGCCAAGAAAATGAGTTTATCTCAGAGACAAGAGTACGTTAAAAAGAAATTTGCTTGTTTTAATTGCCTAAATTTGGGGCACGGGTACAGAAATTGTCGCGTGAAAGTAAGATGTCGGTAGTGTTCGCGCCGTCATGTGATGATAATATGTCCGAGCATGTCATCCGAAAGTGAGAAAATTTCGGAAGAAAAGATAGAGAAAACGATTGTGCAATTTGGAAAATGCAACCCTTCCAGTGCTCAAAGAGACCCCGAAATTTTTCTTCAGACACTCCGAGTAAAGCTATTTAATGGAAAAAAGGAAATTACTATTCGGGCTGTGGTCGACACGGGTTCGCAAAAATCCTACATCACAAAAGACACGGCGGCTCGCGTTAAATATATTCCGATCGGTGAACAATTAGTTTCCCATTCACTTTTCGGCGGAAACACGTCGAGTGCGATCAAGCACAAGAAATATAAAGTGCATCTGAAGGGACTAGATAATAAATATGAATGTAAATTTACGGCGCTAGACCAACCGATGATTTGTGACTCAATTCCGTCAATTAAAAACGGGCCATGGTGCGGAGAATTAAGAAGCTCAAACATCGTAATTACGGACATGAATACTAAGGATAATTCTGTTGAGGCGCTCATCGGGACCGATATGGCAGGTAAGCTGTTTACAGGTAGACTTATGGTCACTGGACGTTTTAGGAATTACTGATCCCATCGAAAATCAAGCACGAGAGGTCAGAGATTTAGAAATAAAAGAAAACTTTTTTAAGGGTGTTACGATGATTCGAGATGGACGTTATGAAGTAAAATTGCCTTGGTTAATGAATTATTCACCCCTTAATGACAATAAAAATCTTGCAAAGTGTCGTCTTGACTCTACTGTACTTAAACTTAAAAGGGATGGCATATATGAAGAATACGACGCAATTTTGAAGGAGTGGCTAGCTGAAGGGATCATCGAACGAGTTCCTGTGGAAGAAGAAACAAACTGGGGCCACTACTTACCTCATCGACACGTCATAAAAGAAGGCAGTACAACGAGAATTCGACCTGCTTTTGACGCCCGGCAAAGGAGCGTCATTCACCATCGCTGAATGAATGTGTCGAAAAGGGCCCTAAACTGATCGAATTGATAACGGCCAATTTACTGCGTTTTTGAGAAGGTAAAATCGGAGTGATTTCTGATATTAAAAGGGCATTTTTGCAAATCAGCATTGATGTAAAAGACCGAGATTTTTTAAGATTTTTTTGGCGCAACAAGCAGGGAAACCTCATAATTTTTCGGCATTGTAGAGTAGTTTTCGGTTTGACTTGTAGCCCGTTTCTTCTAAGTGCCATTGTCGAGATGTATTTGAAAAAGTTTATAGAATCCTCTAGTGATTGCAATATTCCTAAAGAATATATTTGTCAGCTTTTGTACAGTTTTTATGTTGACAAAAGGTTGGCTAGTGTTAACTCAGTTCAAGAACTTGAACTTTTTATGTCCTATTCAAGGGCAGCGATGAAGTCGGCTAATTTTGAACTACGAGGGTGGGAGTACACAGAAGATCACGTTCCTACAAATCAAGCTGCAGTATTAGGGATAAGCTGGGATAAACAGCTAGATAATTTATATTTAAATGTACCGACGGTCGAAAATTTAGACAAGACAACAAAAAGAAATATTTTATCAATTGCGCATAAAGTATTTGATGCACTCGGGTTTGCGATCCCTATTATGCTTTGTCCGCGAGCCCTTTTACAAGAAACGTGGGCGAAAAGTTTATCTTGGGACGAAGAGGTATCGACGGATATAAAATTTATATTTTTAATATGGTGCGAAGAGTTAAAGAATTTAAATAAGATATGGGTACCGCGATGCCTATTCGGCGAAATTACTGCTAATGATAAAATAAGCTTACACACCTTCTGTGAAGCGAGCAGTGCAGCTGCTTACGCTGCAGTTTCGTTCATCCGCATTGAGAACAAAGAAGGAATTAGGGTAAGATTTGTACAATCAAAAACGCGAATGGCGCCTGCAAATAAAGAAAAATCTGGGGGCCGTCTAAGTATCCCGCGACTAGAATTGCTCGCGGCGACTATTGGCGTTAGATTGGCAGAGTCAATTGTCAAATCTTTAAGTGTAAAAAATTTTTTATCGAGATTTTTTATTGGAGTGATTCGTCGACAGTCCTGGCATGGATTAGCAGGCAGAGCAATTGGGCGGTTTTTGTTTATAATAGAGTAAACGAAATAAAGAAATTTTCAAGCCCTATGCAATGGCATTATGTACCCGGGAATTTAAATCCCGCGGACTTACCTTCGCGGGGATGTACAGTTGCTCAACTGTTAATTTCCAGATGGTGGGAGGGTCCGAAATGGTTAAGCTTAAATTGTGAAAATTGGCCTTGTAGCGACTCCTTTTGCAACGAAGAAGAGGTCAATAATGAACTGAAGAAAAGCGCTCAGTAAGATGCAATATTACTTGTTTCAACGAAGGATGACAAACAGGGTTTTTTAAATAGATTCTCTAATTATAATAAAACTGTGCAAATTTTCCCTTGGATTTTAAGGTATTATTTTAATACGAGGAAAAGCAGTGAATCGCGCCTTATGAATAAGTTAAATGTTGACGAAATAACAAATGCAGAGGTTAGATTGTTAAAAATAATTCAAGCCGAATATTTCACTGAAGGTATACTGAACGATGCATGTATTAAGAGCTTACAACCCTTTAAAGATAATGATGATCTAATTAGATTAAATACAAAAATTATTTTGCGCGAAGACGGTTACAATTTCAGGTGCCCTATTGTTCTGCCTGGTAATCACAAAATAATTAGTTTGATAATAAAAGAAAAACATATAGAATTGAATCACGCTGGGTAGAAATAACTATGAGTGCGCTAAGAGAAAAATTTTGGATAATAGGAGGCGGAAAAGTAATTCGAACCGTCATTAGAAAATGCGTAAACTGTCGTAGCTACAATACGAAACCACTCGATTCTTTACCTGCTCCGCTGCCGCTAAATAAAATCATAGACGCGGCCGTTTTTGAAGTAGTAGGAGTTGATTTTACAGGTCCATTATACCTGAAAGGCAGACAAAAGGCGTGGGTCTGTTTGTTTACCTGCGCCGTATTTAGAGCTATCCACTTGGAATTAGTCAGCTCATTGTCTACCGCCTCATTTTTGATGGCATTAAGACATTGCCCGAAGAGGCAGGCCGCATAATTTATAGTGATAACGGAACGAATTTCGTAGGTTTAAATAATATATTTAAAAGTATCGATTTTGATAAATTAGCTGACGTTGTTACTACAAAACAGATCGAATAGAAATTCAACCCACCTACTGCAGCTTGGTGGGGAGGTTTTTGGGAAAGACTGATCGGCATTTTAAAACGTTTGTTACGTCGAACGCTTAAAAAATCGTGCTTGAATTATAAAGAAATGTTAACAGTTCTATTGGATTGCGAAGCTGTGATTAATTCAAAACCGATCACCTTCATGTCAGAAAAGAATGAGATTATTCCGCTTATTCCAACCGTGTTTTTACAAGAGGTTAAGGAAGTTGGTGTTATCGATTTTGACAAAATCGAGAATAGTCAATTAGAAAAGAGATATGTATATCGACAAAAGGTGAAGGACGATCTGCGACGTCGTTTTCGTAGCGAATATTTTGGTGCACTTGTCCATAAAGAATAGAAAATGAAATGTAAAAGCGAGATAAGCGTTGACGATATTGTTTTTGTACAAAGCGATAATATTAAACGTATGGACTGGCCCTTAGCGCGAGTCAAACAACTCATCACTGGTAAAGACGGTAACGTTCGTTTATACGACCAGTACATAGAATTTATCCTTTAGAGATTAAGTATGATAGTGCCGAACAAGAACAATTACTGATTGAGGGTTACGAAAAATCTAAGTGTTAGGCGAAAACAGTTCAATCAAACAAAATAAAATGTAAAGCTAACAATATTGACAAAAACTCGTGTGTAAAAAGGGATGAACCTTATGTGAATGGGATGTGTTATATGAGCGGGACGGAAGATTGTCAGGCGGGAAGAAAATTGTTAAACCCGACCATTTACATTACAATTAAGTGATATTTTATGTAATCTTACATCCATGACCATTTATGTGTGTAATAAGGAATTTTTATCCTTTTTGTTTATGTGTGAATTTATAATGTGAAATCTAATAGCCTTCAATTTATTACGTGTAGTTAGCATTAGTTTCCTTTATGTTCAATTTTGCGAATGCGAATGGATTGAGATGGCATTGTACGAGCATCTCAATGGTAGGAGAATGTAAAATTGAGTGTATCTTTTTGGTTTACGATTGCACGTGAGACAAACACAGCAATCGAGGATTTTCATTTTTTTTATACTAGACCTCTTTTAATCCTTTTCGCGCGCTTAGCGAAAAGGTATGATTTATGATTATTTATGGTCTTCTAAACACATGCGTCCAAGGAAAAACCCTGCAATAAAAAAGGGTCTTTCAGGGCGCGTCTTTTGCACTCTTAGGTGCGTCCTAAAGAACGTGAAAACTCTCGGCAGTCTTTAGAGTGATCTCATAGCGTGAAGATCAAACTCTATGTATAGTGTTGAATACTATTTGCTTTTATATTTTTACTTAATATATACATTTTTAGTTAAACACAGTTTTTAGTTTTATTCCCAAGTCCTTACCTAACCCTTTCGAAAACACTCGCTAACACTCGGTCGGTTGAAAGACTTTCCACTACTTTATTAATATCTTTCGATAAATATTTAAAATAATTAATTTTTTTAAAGAAGTCTAATTTATATTTTTTTTTTTAATTTTTTTTTTTTATATAACCAGATTTATTACATAAGTAAACCCTAAAGATGCAAACTCAGTATCAGTTATCAGTCTGGTTGAAAAATAACCTAAAACTAATATCCCATTTACTATAATATATGTAACCTTTACAAGATTAAATTTACAAGATTAACGAAAAAAACAAAAATAAGTATTCAAATTAAAACTAATATCCCATTCAACACAACAGTATCCTTAAAATTTACAATATTAATGAAATATACGAATGAATTACTCAACCAATCTTAAAGTCTTAAAATATCTTAATTTTTCTACTTAATCGTTGATTTTCTTACATTTATACTTTTTTTTATTCTTTTGGTAAGGCATTGAAAATTTTAACAGCCTCTATGTAGCTTTTTTATCACTAATAGCTTTTCACATTTTGTTATAATAATATTTTTATTTCTAGTCTTAGAATCTCTTGATAATTACACGCTTTTAAATTTTTCATAATGATATGTAATAACGCACATTAGTGTAAACGATTGTTTAATGTTCAAAGGATTTTAAGTATCTTTTTTTGTATGTTTTGTAATAATTTTAGGGATGTTGAATATGCCCCTCCGCAAACTATAATTCCATAATTTATTATACTATGAAAAAAATTAACATTAATTATTTGTAATTGTCAAAATTAATTGTAACATAATTATTTGTTTTAAGCTATGATGTGACATAAATAATCTCAATATAAAATAATGAACTAATTGTTTTTAAGAATCGAATCTCTTCTAAAAATTTAGAAAAAGTTTCATAAGAGTTTATTGATACCAGTGATTCTCTCCGTTGATTATCTCCACGTACATGGCGTAATGGGTAGAGCGTCTAGACAGATCTGCCTCGTAATCCGTAGGGCGAGGGTTCGATCCCACGTCAGCGAAGAAATTTTTTCTGCGATAATGTTATATTTAATTTGTAAATTAATGTGTATGTATGCAAAATGTATAAGTAAATGTAAATCAGCGAAATAAAAAAAAACATAAGTTAAATATTTTAACACGTACGCAGTAGGAATTCTTTTACTATACTGAACGAGCTCTTTATAAGTTCAAGAGCTGATTTAACCGTAATTACTTGTAATGAACATACCAAAAATTTAATTTTCTTTTTATTTTTATTATCTAAAATTTTAAATTCACTTGCTCTCTCGCTATTTTCTTATACTTTTAGGTTAAAAGTTAAATGTAAACGTTACTTATAAGACAACAAATAAATATTATATCTTTAAAAAAGTTTTAGAAAAAAAACCACTTAAGTTCCCACCGAAAATCTTTCCCACACATTTTATACTCAATCAACCTAGTTAAGGGTTCGCTTTTCCTACGCAAATCCTTGTAAATTTGATTGGGTTAAAATACGAATAAAGAAAGGCACTCACACAAAAAAATCTCACTTCCAATCATTAATAAAGATTTGCTGACACTCAGCAAAATCAATAGCAATTCCCTCATATTTTATTTTGCATACAAAATTGTATCTCTATAATCCAGCATTTGAGTCTGTTCTAACAGTTTAAGGTGGTAAGAACCCAGAACTTAAAACACTTGTATTTGCCGCTCGATACAAGGTGTATTTATAAACTTAAAAAAAGAAACATAAAATTAAAAACGTTTGCAGTTGACTATCTTTTTCTTGAAAAACTGCAAACGTCACATACTAAAAGACGCAATAATAATACTTTTGGGATTGATTTGAGTTATCGCAAAAATAATGTTAGAAATCGTAAGTTTAAAAGTAGCTCTTTTTTAATTCTTTTTTACGTTGCGATTGCCCATTCATAAAGAGCTCTCTATGAACTCTTAAAGAATTAATTTTCAGCTTTTGAAATAAGTTATTTTAGTACGTACGCAGTAGGAATTCTTTAAGTGTACTTAACAAGCTCTTTACAAGTTCGAGAGCTGATCTAACAATAATTACTAAAAGATGCAATAAGAATACTTTTGGGACTGATTTGGAACTGATAATAATTGGTATTCCAAAAACTTGAATTTAAAGTTCTTTTGGGGTCCCTTTTTAACATATTGATTACATATTCATAAGGAGCTCTTCATGAACTCTTAAGGAATTCTTTTTCAGCTTTTGAAATAATTTATATTATCATACAGGGTGTTCAAAAATGAACTGGCACGACCAGTATACCCGTGTTCAGAATAACATTCTAAGCACTTTTTCCCTTTTGGCATATTTCGTAATTATGGCTAATTATCGAGTTATGGTCAATCAAAAACTTCGATAATTAGCCAATCAGCGCTCTAGCTGACGCTGGTAGGCGGGGTTTACTCGAGCAGCATGGGCCGCGCGGGGAGAGTCATGCGGGGTTCATCGTCAAATCGAGCGCTGATTGGATAATTATTGTAGATTTTAATTAACAGTAACTCCATAATTATCCCAAATTCTAAAAAATGCCAAAAGTGAAAAAGTGCTTAGAATGTTATTCTGAACACGGATATACTGGTCGTGCCAGTTCATTTTTGAACACCGTGTATATTACAGTGTAAACTCTTTAAGAGTACTTAATGAACTCATTCTAAGCAAAATAGCGGACATAGCGAGAATTCCTATCAAATATAAAAAGAATACTTTTGTGACTGATTTCAATTACTTTAAAGAACTTCCGCTTCCATTCATGAATTCAAAAAGAGAACTTTTGGAACTCTTTTTGCCGTCTGGGAAACCCTTAAGTTTACGACTTGCAGGCCTCGCACAGCCAAACGGTCACTCTCGCTTTCCCGGAATACAGAAAAAACCCAGGGAATACTTGAACACTTTTCCGTTAAGGAATATTATTTGCTCTTCTCGCAAATTAAATTTATTTCCAATAAAAACAAAAAGACACTCTCCGCAAATTCTAAATAATACATAGAATCAAGAAAATAAGAAAACATAAGTTAAACAAAAATTCAACGATTAAAATCCAAATTTTTCAAATACCTTTCGATTATATAATAATCCTTAATTTAAAAAAATGTTCAAGATTTTAAATAACCAAAGAAAATGTGTGCAAAAGGAAAGAAGTATTAGAAACTTTAAAAACTTGCAAATTAAAACATGCTGTTTATTCCAAAAACAATATATCTACACTCATTTATTAAGTAAAGTAGTTAAATTAAATTCCTCATCACTTTCATGAATTTTCCCTAGAATAATTTAAATTTGCAAGACTTATAAAAACAAAAAAAAGCGAAATAATTTAAAAAGTATTTTAATCACATTAAATTACAAAGTTAACAGAATTACTTGTAATTACTTATAATTTATTGGATTGCATAAAACTTGCATATTTTGATAGTATTTCATAAGATTGTTTCTACGAGGATGCTGTTTAAATTAATGTATTAGATCAGTGGGCAAAGTGCAAGTAAAAAACCAAAACTAAGTACAAATAAAATACTGGAGAACATTTGCATCAACAGATCCGCAAGTGGGTTCTCCTCCGCCATCACTATCCTATCTTCTTTCCTACCGTTCATTATTCAGTAAGTTTTCTTGTAAATATTTTGTAGTAAAATCTTTCTAGTTGGTACCTCTGCAATTACCCAATCTCACATATACATATATAAACACCCACACTATATGTACACATAAATATAAGTCTAAATGTCGGCTTGTGAATGAATTTCAAGATCTTGTGGCTTATTTTTGTATTTTTTATAATATTTTTTTGTTTACCTTTCTCTTTTTTTCAATTTTATAATTCAGCAATTAAATGTTGAAATATTTTTAAAAAATCATATCAATTAGGTATTATATACTGTAAAAATTTAAGGTTATTGGATAAAGTAAATTCCGAGAAAAAATTTAATATTTAATAAAATATTGGTTTTTCAAAAATAGTTATCTCCCTAAGCTAAATAAAGGAACAATAATTTATTTTGAAGTAACTTCCATCTTAATAAATAGACCACGGCTTTTTATTCATTTAAAAATATTTCTAATTATTATTGAATTCAATAAAAGAGAAGGAAAAATGATTGAAACTGATTAAAATATTTAAACCTTTTTATGCGGATCATGCAAATTTTTACCACAAAGCATTAGTTACTAACTCGTATGTTCTGATTTTGCTTGGATAATAGGCAAAAATAATAACCTTTACATTGATAAGTTCAACTTTTAAGTTCACTCCATTTTCAGATTGTGACCAAAAAACGAATGGTGTTAACATATGCTGCATTTTATAAAAAATATTTTAATATAACTTGCTTTCATAATTACACAATATTACATGATATAATATTGTAACTGTGTCAACAAAAACTTGAAATTAAAATGGTCTTGAGTAAGGTTGTGTATAAAATCAATATTCTGATATGCTTTGCATTGTTTTATTTTTACCTGAAAAAGTAGAATATATAATTAGCATTTTATTTGTTGGAACACGATATTATTAAAAGTGCATCTTTACAAAAACAAATTAGAATTTTATAATTGCAACTATTATTATTTTTATGAATAAAGTTTATTTTGGTGTTTACTTTATTCAAAAACAAACAGCTAAACCTTCTGAACTTTAAGGTTACTATACATAAAACAGGAAGAACATCAGAACTTTTAATCTTAAGGCCTTCGCACAAGAGGATGAGATACAGAAACTAAAACATGTGAATTGTGACTCCTGAGAGCATCATATTGTGGCGACCAGTCCCACATGCGCACACCAGAGGCGCTCTCCCAAGATGTAGCTCTCTCCCTCGACGCGCCAGCTTTGAAGCGTCAGTTCGCTCGCGACCCGCTTACCTTAAGCACCTACCGAAACCTGCGCTTCCCTTGTTTTATTTACCCTAAATATATTATCTTATATATGTAAATAAAGTGTTTAGTTCATTAGTAAATATATAGTTGGAGTTGTTTAGTGTGACCTCGGTTCCCTCGTTCCTCAGTTAGTACAAGCACTAAGTATACGCCACACTAGACCCAGATACCTCCACAATATGTTTTTTCTATACAAATTTAAGTTGGCTATGCTGGTGATTTTGCGCCGCGGCGTGCACGCAAACGATATCGCGTGAGGATGTAGAAGCTCCTTTAAGCTTTATACTGTTACTATCGACGAGTACATACCCTATGATTGCTTTAAAATAAACAACAAAATATACTTTAAAAAATATTTTTAAAATGTTAATCCTAATCCTAATCGCTTCTACTACTTATTTCAATAGGATTTTAATAGGATTTTAATACGATATGATTAATACGGTGTTATAATAACATAATTTTGATGCAATTTTATATTTCAATATGTGATATTAATTGTGGTTAATTATTCATGAAAAATATTTAACTAAAAAAATATTCTGTACAAGTGAATGTCTTGAAAAATGCACATATTTAGACACTACAGTCTTAATACGTATAATTTAATATTTAATTGGTCACTAATTTTATTTATAGGTTCATTATTTTTATTTTTATTTATATATTCAAGTAAATCTAATTCAGGTTTTAATTCACTGCTTTTAAATAATGAGATTAATTCATCTAATTTTCTTCTAAGCAAAGATAAGAATTATAATTTAAACAGTCATCCAATCTGTAATTTTTTAAAGTGTTTCAATGTGTACCGTTGTGGTAATAGAGGTAAACACATGATGGTATATGCATATCCTCAAGAGATAAAACATTCAGAAGAAAAAATTGAAAATAATTTTGTAACAATGGAATACAGTTTAATTTTACAAAGCATTGTTCAAAGTAAATATATTACTTCAGATTTTCACGAAGCTTGTTTATTTATACAACCTATTGATATGATTAGTCTCAAAAGAAGAAAATTGTATTTATCAAATTATCAGAATGATTTTAATAAGTAAGTTCACGATAGAGTTTTTTGATATTGTAATATAACATCAATAAATATTATATGTAATGCACTACGAAATAATTAATTTTTTTGTCAATAATAATAGGCAAGTTCTAAAAAAAATATATTTAGTGCAAATTCTCAAATAAAAACTTCTTCATTGATAAACTACTTATATTTTTCATAAGCAAGTATATACTAATTGAAGAAAATATTGAAAAATTTATAAATATATTTTAATAGGAAATTTAACAAACTAATTTAAATTATCAAATGCCACCTTTAATGATAGTGTAATTATCTTTAAGTACAGATAATATAAAATAATAACAAATGATATTTATCAAAAAAATAAAAGAACTCCACTGGGAAATCCAGGTAGCTCTAATGTATATTTTAACAAAATTCAAATGGACATACTATATAATTTTTGTAAAAAAATATGCTTATTAGTTATTTACACATCAAGGGAATAATCACCTTTACTCCCATGCTGCATATAAAATTTTTAACCTTAATCATTTATAAATCTATTTTATTTGACAAAAAAATCAAATAAAATGGGCCTATGTTAAAATATATCTATAAAAAATAAAATATGTTCGCTAAAGCCAAAATGTATCCTTGAAGAATAGAGTGTGGCTCTGGAGAGTAATATACATCTCTAGGGAGTAAAATGACTCCAGGAATAAAATTGCTTTTCCAGGGAGTAAAATAATTCTAAAAACAAAACTATGATTCTTTCTGTCAAGGAAGTCAACTTTATGTTCTTAGGAAATTTCAGAGTGGCAGAACTCTTGTATAAAAAAAGTCAATTTCAGCTCCCTTTTTTTGAGCTTTCTTTTCATTTTAAGTTATGTTCACTGATAACGTTTCTTAAAAAATCATCGTCTATACATTTGTTTTTTTTTTTTCGGAAAAAATTAAACTACTTGTATAATAAATGTGATTTTTTGCTTACTTTTATGTCGATAGGTTTTGCAAATTTTTCATATATTTATATACATGGTGTACTAAATTTTTTATATATTTATAGAACTATAACACACACTTTATGTTTTATACATACATTTTAGTTTTCATAATCTGATTTTATTTGATTTTTAATTTGATAATTGGCAATGGCAAAAATAAAAAAAAAAGCTAAATTATGCTCGGTGAGCAACGATTTATGCATTTTAGTGGAATTCGTAAATGAAACCGAGCGATCTAATAAGAATCCCTTGACCAACACTGAATATTTGAACTGGCTAGTAAAAGGAAAATATTAGTCGTAGAAGAAGAGAAAATCGTCAATTGAATTGGCCATTCAACTGCGACTTCAGTACAGCTTCAAAAATAAAAATAAAATTATAAAATGTAAAATTTGATCTTAGCATCCAGCTAAAATGATAGCTGTAGGTGTTAAGTAATATACTGTAGATGTGTACACACGTATATATATGTACATATATATTTATTCTTAAGAAGTGATTTTTTGTACAAAATACCAACTGAATATTTTCCTTGTTCATTTTTTTATACAAAGGGTCCATAGGCAAAAAATTTTGAACATATAAGTATCTATAGAATAAAGAAAGTCACTTGACAAGTTATAAAAAGGAATACAAGACTCGAAGGGAAAATATCGTTGATCAAGACAAATAATTGTAAGCGAATTAAGATTTTGAGTTAAAGAAGATTACTTTTTCTGTTAGTCTTGAATTCACTTATATTACTAGTCTATTGACTCTCATTTCTCCAGACATTTATACGTTTAAAGATTTTCTCCTATTGGTCCATCCTATAAAGAATTAAATCAACAAGAAAGTCTTCAATTAGTATTTTGTAAAAAAAAGTCACTCGACAAGCTATAAAAGGGAATACAAGAACCAAAGAAAGAAATTGGATTGACCGGTGTAAATATTTTTATCAACTGGACCCTTCGTATAAAGAAATCAACAAGGATAATCTTAATTTTGTATTCCGTACAAAAAATTAGTAAATGATAAAAATATTGACACAGGTCAATATAATTTCTTTTTTTTGAGTCTTGTATTCCCCTTTACATCTTGGGATGTGACTTACTATTCTCCTAATATTTATACTTGCAAAAATATTCTCTAATGGGCCTATCCACTAAAGAAATCAACAAGAAAGTCAGTTAGTATTTGTTGACCGGTGTCAATATTTTTATCATTTACTAATTTTTTGTACGGAATACAGATGATAAAAATATTTACACCGGTCAATCCAATTTATTTCTTTGGTTCTTGTATTCCCTTTTATAGCTTGTCGAGTGACTTTTTTTTACAAAATACTAATTGAAGACTTTTTTGTTCGTTTCTTTATAGGATGGACCAATAGGAGAAAATCTTTAAACGTATAAATTTCTGGAGAAATGAGAGTCAATAGACTAGTAATATAAGTGAATTCAAGACTAACAGAAAATGTAATCATCTTTGACTCAAAATCTTAATTTGCTTACAATTATTTGTCTTGATCAGACAATATTTTTCCTTCGAGTCTTGTATTCCTTTTTATAACTTGTCAAGTGACTTTCTTTATTCTATATAGTCATCTGTATAATTTTAATCAAGTTTTAGCTTCAACTTAATTCGATAAATTCTTTTTTACGTTGCGATTGCCCATTCATAAAGAGCTCTCTATGAACTCTTAAAGAATTAATTTTCACCTTTTGAAATAAGTTCTTTTAGAACGTACGTGGTAGGAATTCTTTAAGTGTACTTAACGAGCTCTTTACAAGTTCAAGAGCTGATCTAACAATAATTACTAAAAGATGCAATAAGAATACTTTTGGGACTGATTTGGAACTCATAATAATTAGTATTCCAAAAACTTGAATTTAAAGAGTTCTTTTGGGGTCCCTTTTTAACATATTGATTACATATTCATAAGAAGCTCTTCATGAACTCTTAAGGAATTCTTTTTCAGCTTTTGAAATAATTTATATTATCATATATTACAGTGTGAACTCTTTAATAGTACTTAATGAACTCATTCTAAGCAAAATAGCGGACATAGTGAGAACTCCTACCAAATATAAAAAGAATACTTTTGTGACTGATTTCAATTACTTTAAAGAACTTCCGCTTCCATTCATGAATTCAAAAAGAGTACTTTTGGAACTCTTTTTGCCGTCTGGGAAAGGATTCATGAAGAGTTCGTAAAGTTTTCGGAAAGAGTTCTTTGAAAATAACTAAGTAATTTTATGACCTAGATCTATTACTCATTTCACTGTGGAATTAAGTTAAATAACTTTCTTGAAGTTATATTTGCTTAAATAAATAAACAAAAAAAAATAAATTAAATAGTATACCCCAAACGACAAAAAGAATGCGCCAAAAGAATTCTTTTCAAAGAATTAAAAAAGAACTCTTAATAAATACGTTTGTATGCATTAAAAACTCTGCCTATGTCCGCTTAATTGGCTTTATTGAGTAACAAAAAATATTATTAAAGAATTGTTTTTGTTTTTAATGTGTTCATGTAGAGTACTAAATGAATACATGTAAGAGTTGAAAAAGAACACACCGGGAGTTGTTTAGGAGCTCTTTAGGTACTCTTAACAAATTAATTTAAGAATTTATTATTCCTAACCGAAAATTGAATGTAGTTCTTCAAGAGATTTAAAAGTATCTGCAACAAATATACTCAAAGGAATGATTTAAGAGTTCTAAAGATATTCGTGATGGTTATACACAAAAGAGTTCTTTAAGAGTTCTTTAAGAGTTCTAAGGTTATTCGTGATGAAAATATATTCATAGTAACAAACAGTTCGATAAAAGCATTTTTTACACTCATGGAACATTAGAATTTCTCAGTCTCCTGTATTTTGCTCATAAAGAGCTCTTTAAGTGTATTTAAGTACTAATCGAAGGCTAAAAAGAATTCTTCAGAAGTTCATAAAAAGCTCTTCATGAATACGGAGTTCAGACAGCAAGTAGTACAAAAAGAGCTCTTTTTTAATACACCAATTCAAGTAGAAATTCTGTAACGTAATTCAAATCAATCTTACTGCCTCTACTGAAAATAAATATGTATTTTTATTACATATTTTTGATTCGTAACAAAAATACGTATACAAATTACGTATGAAATGTTCGTAACACAGCGTTCGAATTTGTGTGGTATTTTTGATTATTTTTATGTTATTTAAAAAAAGGAAATTAGCTTGTAGCCTACTATTCTGCCAATTATGGGGATTATCATATCTATGATAACACTCAAACTGGGGGAATGAGCTTAAAAATGATTATAAGATCTTACGTAAGATTTTTCAATAGGGAAATAGTCTGTTTCTTACGCCAAAATTTCTTGTAATTATTTATTCAGCTATTTACACACTCCCCTATTTATAACTCATTCCAGCAAACTCAAGAGAGTAATTGAGAGGAAGTCTAAACATCTACGTTTATACATGTCACTGGTGTCCAGATGACTCCCCACCTCATTCACAAGGATTTTTCGAGGTCAATCTAGAGCAGAAAATTCTATTTCAAAAATAAATCTAAGGACAAATATTAAAATAAATTCAGCAAACTTTTAGTGGTAATGTTCGGTTTGTATGACTTTCCTATTGAAAAATCTTACGTAAGTTCTGTGACGTGGCAGTTTTACTGCCAGCCATGGAATCCCGAAAATCTATACAATTGCGAAGAGCCTCGCGCAAAAACTAGATAGGATCTAGGAAAATCAGGACGCAATGCAGGCTGCAGTCAGGACGCACACATTTCCTACGCTAATGGCTCTAACTCATCCCTTCCCGTAGTTCCGTTATCCCTGTAAGGCCTTACCCTCCCAGAAACTACAGCTCTGCGCCGGATAGAAAGTCCTGAAGCGCGCAAGCAGCAAGCACACAAGGTACGGCGCTGGAGATTAATCAGCTGATCAACCACGAGCGTCGCGCGACGTTAAGCGTCGACGTTCGTTCTCTCCGGTCCCAGCGATCGTCCCGTGTGGATGTCTGCCCCCATCGCTGAAGACGAAGAACCGACAAAGCGAGCGGCCCGCCGACCGGAAAGCCACCGAGATATCTGGGTAAGGCTCGAGGCGTGCATATCGAGGAACCTGAGGTCGATTTTGGAGCGAGAGAGATACTGCTGTTAAGGGAATGAGTGAAAGTGTAACCGCACTGGGCGAGGTAGGCTCTTCATCTCCTGTTTTCTCCTTTTCCTATCGGCGTTGATCCCGATGTGTGCACGTGGCAGTAGTGTGGTGCCTATTGAAAATAAATATGTATTTTTATTACATATTTTTGATTCGTTACAAAAATACGTATACAAATTACGTATGAAATGTTCGTAACACAGCGTTCAAATTTGTGTGGTATTTTTGATACGTACTTTTTTAATCTTCATTTATTTTTATGTTTTTTAAAAAAAAGAGATTAGTTTGCAGCCTGCTATCCTGCCAATTATAGGGATTATCATATCTATGATAACAATCAAACTGGGAGAATGAGCTTTAAATAGATTATTTTATCCTTATTAGAAATAAGATCACGTACCAAAATTATGTAACAAAATAAGATAACAAAAATACGTAACTTTTATGAAAAAATTATGTAACAAATGTACGTAACTTTTATACGTATTATTGTTACCTTATTTTGTTACATAATTTTGGTACGTGATGCCTTATAGACTTTCATCAGTGGTTCCAGCAGTAAATCCACCCCCTTTTGCAGTAGGGCTGGAAAAATGCCGCCGGCCCCTGCTGCTTTATAGGGTACAATTCTACTGCACATATGATATTTGCAATCTTTCTGCATGTACTATTTTATCTCTATTATTCCGTGTTATTTTTATATTTCCTTTATCATTAATAATTTCCTTGATATTATAAGGGCCTTCATATTGATTTGCTAGTTTATAAGGTTTCTCGCCTTTTAATAGCCATACCGAATCACCTACTTGAGAATCTTTATGATTTACATTTCGATTGGCGTAAAATTTTGATCTCTATTTTGCATCTATTAAATTGTTGCGAGCAATAATTGAATATCAAAGAGTTTTTTGTTTAATTGTCTTACATAGTCATCGTAGGTTAATAATCGATCTTCATATGCTATCTCATATGACGGTAATCTTGCGATTTTCCCGAAAATCAATTCATATGGTGTAAAACGATGTCCTTCCAAGACCATAGATTGGATTGACATAGATCGACCAAGACCATAAAGAACTATTAGATTGAGTGTGATAAGCCATGGTCTTTACTTGTGTAATTTTAAATTTCTTTGCCACCTTTTTCATAAGGCTGCTCATGAAATTCGAACCTTGATCTGTCAAAATCGTCACGGGTGCCCCGAAAACACAAATAAATCGTTTTATAAAGGCAACAGTTTATAGGCAACGTTTTATAACAGCAGAGGCAGTAGCTGATATAAAATCGTTTTATATCAGCTACTGCCTCTGCTGTTCCATTCATATAGGTATTGCCATGCAGTATTTCGAAAAATTACTTATAATGTGTTTTAGATCTTAATGGATTCGGAAACTTTCCCTCTGAAGTTGAGGAAGTAATAAGTCTCCATTTCGTTGACTACACAAACTGCTTTATTTCTTCGTTTTACAATGTTAATTTGATTAATTGACTTGGAGGGGATATGTTTATTCTTGTTTAGTGGTCATCAGGCTCCTGATTAGTGGACTCTCCGAGGCCAATTATCCAACATAGACCGACACATAGAACATCTTCGTCACACATCTGGATTGACTTTGCCTTAAAGGACGACAATGACAGTGTGCTTGCTTTTGGGAATAGGGAGTTGCCTTGCTTTGGGAAGCATGGTCTCATCGATGTCACCATTGTCATCTTTACACCAGATCCTGTTATAGAATCTTACTTTTACGCAGATTATAAAAGTATTAATACTGGTTCATTAAATGATATGCTCTCTCAAAGCGACTGGACAGCCATGACTTCCCTCGAAACCAACTTGGAGGAGGTTTTACTTGCTCTTAACGAAAATATAAACTTAGCTTTTGAAATTCTAGCGCCTCTAAAGAAGGTTTGCTCATCCAAGAAATATCCTCCTTGGTTCGGAAGTGAGCTAAGGCAAATGGTGAATAAGCGTAATCTGACACATCGCGTTACAAACGCACTACGGAATCTGAAATTCTTGTCGAGTATCTTAGACTCAGTGAGGAGGTTAAAACTCGCCTTTCTTCTGATCGGGACTCCTTCATACAACATCGTCTTGCTCAATCTCTAGCTGAGAATAAGATAAGAATATTTGGATATTTGGAGATAATAATATTGTAAAAAGATGCATAACTTTCTCATCTATTCCAAACGCACAGAGGAGTTATTGCACAAATTTTCACCGGGCAAGTTGAATGTGTATCGAGTATTTCATCCTCTCCTTTCGAGAACATAACTGATGCTTTGGACTTAATAAACACTGCAAGTGAGAAAGGCTTCAAATTTTAGCCTATTAACATTGATGATGTAATCATTGCAACATTCTATTTCCCATATCCTAACGCTCTGCCAACTTCTCTTTCGAGGTGATGTCTTTTCACGAATCTGAAAGAAGACGCAAATATTGTGCTGCAAAAGAATGTAGCTCCAAATTCTGTTTATCATGTTAAACCAATTACCATTCTTTGTTTCTTATCAAAGGTTCTAGAAAAAATGCCCTTACCCAAATCACGACGTATATTGTAAATAATAAACTCTAGATCACCTCCAAAACTAGTTAAAGTTGACGGATGACATTTGTATAGCAATTGACATAAACAAGTTAATATTACTACTTCTCCCTGCGTCAAGATATGAGTGTATTGGAACCCTATCCTCCATGCTCTCTTGTGCGCAATCTCTCACTTAGCTAAACGTACCTAGTCAGCCTTAGATGATATTTATATTATTTATAAGTAGTTATTTTTGTATTTATTTTCTTTTAAGTACTGTGCTGTGCTAGATTTTGACCAATACTGCAATAACATATTATTATAATCTATTCTATTTTTATATTATAATATTGTATTGTATCTATCATATATATATATATATTTTTTTTTGTGAGAATCTCCTGCAGCCTCATGGGCCTAGCAGTACCTGCCGACTCTTTATTTTTGCCTACTACGAAGCGAGGGGAGGACACAGCACTGACCCCCCCGCTTAGGTGTGATGGGAGGACACGGCTCTAACCCTACCCACCTCTGTCGGCAGATCTCCTCCCGTCCCTACTCCCACTCCGCATTCGCCCAGGGTTATGCCTGTGGAACGGGGAAAACCTGTGGCCAAACCTATAACTAGGTTAAATGCCAATTAGGAAAACCCGTTCCGGAGTGGGTTGGTATATTGAGAATGCTCAAATTAGATGCCCAGATCACATTTCGTAGGCCTGAGCACCGAATTTGTCATTCTCATACCTCCCGCTCACTTTGTTGAGTGTGGAGAAAAACACCTAAGAGATCGAGGAAGCATCGCAACTTCCAGCGCGGTCACACATCCAAGTAGTGTCCACGCCGAATGTTGCTTAACTTTTTTTAACTTTTTTTAATATATTCTATTTTTTACCTATATTAAAGGCAAATAAATTATATCTATCTATTTATCTACATGTGATTATAATATGCATGCGTCTGTTTACTCTTTGCCATTTATAAATTAAATGTTTTAGCTTAAAGAAAGGAAGAAATCATCTTTTGTTTAGTCTGACATTAAATAATAATGATAATTATACTCGAACTATGAACAAAGTTCTAAACGAAGCTATGATTGCTGGAATTGGATTTACAAAGTCCACTTTTAGAACTAATTTTGATGTCAGTTTACCAACGCTCAGTACTTTACTTAGTAATTTCAATTTTAATAGCAGCATTTATCGGTAAGTTACATTTAAATTAACAGTTTAATTTTATTTTGTACAGTTTAAAAGTATTCTGGCTGGAAGTGAACACTTATTAATACGTGTATCTTGACTAGAAAATTAAAGAAAGTGCCAACAATCCATCCACTATTATATTAAGGAGCTTAATTCCAGGGTTTTTTTTTTCGACCACATTTCACGTCTTTGACCGACGATACTTGTAGATGATTTAACTTGGTCCAGAAACATTTTTTCCGCTTTGATTTTTTTCTCAATGACTAAGATCGGGGTGGGCTGCCTTGTAGACGACGTCCCGTCGTCCTGAGAGTGTTCCTGGTCAGCTGGACATCGCCTACAGGAGCAGCGCACGATTTTTTTGTCAATGACCAAGTGCGGGGTGGGCTGCCTTGTAGACGACGTCCCGTCGTCCTGAGGGTGTACCTGGACAGCTGGATATCGTCTACAGGAGCAGCGCCCGATTTTTTTCTCAATGACCATGTGCGGGGTTGGCTGCCTTGTAGACAACGTCCCGACGTCCTGAGGGTGTTCCTGGACACCTAGACATCGTCTACACAAACACTTGGTCTTTGAGAAAAAAATCGGGCGCTGTTCCTGTGGACGATGTCCACATGCCCAGGAACACCCTCAGGATGATGGGACGTCGTTTACAGGGAAGTCCACTCCGATCGAGCACGAGCATGAGGTCCGATTTAACGCGTATCACGTGGAACGAGCAAGCGGCCTGTTCCTTCGTGTGTTCGTGTGTGTACGTACGGAGTATGTACGTGTGTGTACATACTCGACACACCGTACCTATTCCTAACCTCCCGGATACCACCACTCTATCGTAGAGCTGGGCGGCCGGCATCGGCGATTGTCCAGGAGGACGACAGACACGCGAATGCGAGGGACGCGAGGCGAAGACAAAGAGAGAATTCACGTTTTCGACAGGGAACCTTTCGAGTTGGCTGGTTAGCTAACAATTGTAATTTACAAAAGTTGTAGTTTACTAACACCCAAAACACGTTTGCGAGAAAATTCTAGATAGAATTTTTCCCGTTCAAATTGACCTCGAGAAACGAAAGTTTTCGAGGAAAATTCGTTTTCTCGCTGAATTTGGCAAAACGACTGGCAACGGGAATGTACATCTCCAACGCAGTCATTGCCAAGGGTTGAATCCCAGGATACGTTCACGAGGAACAATCCCACATTCGGCTGCAATTTGGAAGGCACCAAGTGCTTGTGTAGGCCCATCGTCTACACAAGCACTTGGTCTTTGAGAAAAAAATCGGGTGCTGTTCCTGTGGACGATGTCCACATACCCAGGAACACCCTCAGGATGATGAGACATCGTCTACAGGGAAGTCCACCCCGATCGAGCACGAGCATGAGGTCCGATTCATCGCGTATCGCGTGGAACGGGCAAGCGGCCTGTTCCTTCGTGTGTTCGTGTGTGTACCTACGCAGTATGTACGTGAGTGTACATACTCGACACACCGTACCTATTCCTAACCTCCCGGATACCACCACTCTATCGTAGAGCTGGGCGGCCGGCATCGGCGATTGTCCAGGAGGACGACAGCCACGCGAATGCGAGGGACGCGAGGGACGCGTTCGTGCAACGGCACGCGAGTTCGAGAAGCGGGAATACAGACGTACTCTCGCGTTGTACACGGGCCGCGGCGACGCACTTTCGCCGTCGGGTGCTCGCGCGCTTCCCGAGGTAAGGACCTCAAGGGGCACTCGTGCTTGCCCCAGTGCACTCTTCTCGGAGGAGAAAGGTCTCCTCCGCTAGACGAAATTGAAGCAAATAACCCCGTTACAGAATATATAAAATGTAAAATAAGTCTTTATAATTCTTAAAAAAATTATAATAACTTATAAAAAAATGAGTAATCTATTCAAAGCTTAGAACAATGCTAAATAATTTTAAACAGGAACCAAAAAATTATTTACTGACCGAGCGTTATCGAGCGAGGTACGCCGCTAGTTGTAGAATTAATGTACTGATTAGAATTATTCTAATATATAATTTAGGTTGCACTTATTCTAAAATGATTAAAGAACTAACCGAAACTTTAATTCCGTTAATTCAATTAATAGGATTATTTTGTTGCTGCCATGGGTGCTCGCCTCTGCATGCATATTGCCCGCCATACGCGCAATTTTAAATTGCCGCCGCGACTACTTCGCTGTAAAATTATAAATATGTAAAACTATAAAAATGTTCTTGATATTATTGTTTAACGTCGTTACCGAGAGCACGAGGTCGAGTTCAAGTTCGTCGTGTGTTGAGTGGAATGGACAGGCGGCCCGTTCCCGCTTGTGTTTACGTGCGTGCAACGTACAGAGCAGGCAAGCGGCCTGTTCACGACCGCAACAGTTTGTTTACGCAGAGCAAAGCCGTTGCTCTTTGAAAACACCACCGATTGCGAGTCGCGCGGTCAGCCGGCAAAGAGAAAAAAAATACGTTTAACCCAAATTTTCGAGTGGAAAGAGAGTTCGCTCGTACGTCTAATACGTATATATTTGGTCAATGACATGTATACTTTATTGTAAAACAGTTGCAATACCGAAATTAAAAATGGCGGCCACCCAAACAACCCCTTTTCTACCAAACTTATCAAGAAGGGTTCGTGATTTTTTTTCTCGATCAGGATCCACTTAACGAAAAAAATTTATACAACAAAAAGTTGTTAGAATTCATCAGAGAAGACGTGAATTTATTTGGACTTTTCGGAGCGACTCTTGGATTTTTGGATATGGCCAATTTTTGAATAATCAAAAAATTGCTCCGAAAATTCTGAAATAATTCACAATAACGATTCACAATTCGATGTAACATTAGCATTTCTGATAAAATCAATAAATATAGTTCTCAAAATCCATCGTAAATAACAATTAACATTCCGCGTTGTTAATTAACTGCACTTAACGCTCGGCACCTTTTAAACTACCATACATTCTTGAATACAGTTACATGCAGAATGGGTGGACAAAAAGAAAACCGAAAAATAATTAAAATGGTCGTTCTAAAAAGATCTGCGGGTGTGTTGCTGGTGGAAGAAAGGCTATATCGTTGGTAGATTGCTCTTTATCTACAAAATATAGACGAGCTTATGAGATTGCTGATGCTGTCGAAAATAATATTGAAATCTTGAAGCTTGCTTTGAATATTGCTAAAAGACGCAGCAGTATCGTACATGATAATAATTTAGATAAAGAACCTGGCAAGCCCGATTCAAGTACATTAAGGCATACTGCGGATTCAACGTCCGCATTTATTTTTAGAGCTGAACTTAAAAAAAAATCTTATATTGCTATAGCTAGAGATTGTAGATTGCGAAATTGCTCAATCTATCCCTGTGACGAAAATATTACCACATACCAGTGACATTTCGAGGTAAAAATTTTGGTAGTCATGCAGGAGATGTTTAATAACACTACCGAGCGACTTTGTGAAGCAGTGGCTCTGGATTGGAGTATGAAAATTTGCTTAATTTACGGCTTTCTATAACTGTGGGTTTCGATAGTTCCTCTGATCATAAAAATGTTCATAAAAAATGTGCTGATGCTGAAAATAAAACCACAGCTTCCGAGCAATCACTCTTAGTAACAAGCTCTATTATCATCAAAATAAGCTCCAATATATCGGATAATTCATGGATTAATCCAACTAACTCCTCAGAGTGTTACATTCTGTCGACCACTGAGGATTGCCTTCCAAAAAGAAACAGATGCTACAATCAAAGCTGAACACTATAGATTAAGTGAAGAAATAGAAAAACTCGCTCCTTATAAATTTAGTATTAACGGATGAAATGTTTGCGTATTGTACGAAGTTACACAAACGCTTTTCGACGAAAAATGTTTAAATGCAATAGTCGGAAATATGGCCACGAGTGGATGTCCATGTTGTACAAAGACAACTCACCAATTTGGACAATTAAGCAATAATTTCACTCCATATAATGAATCCTTGAAATATTGCTTGGGATTATTGCATGCAGAAATAAATACATTTGAGCATCTTCTTCACATCTCTTATAGAATGTCACTGAAAACGTGGGATATTTGAAAACCATTATAAGGTAGATACAATGATATATATCTAATTTTATGTTTTAATATTTACGTTTTATGTTTATGAAAATAAAATTTTCTAATAAATTTATTTATACTTATAATTTTTAGAGAAATATAAAATAAGAAAAATGGCTGTGCAAAATAAAATTTTCATGGACTTCGGAGTTAGGGTGGATCAGGTACTGCAAGGACATGGGACAACAAATACTGAGAATTTGGCTCGTAGGTGTTTTAAAGATCCCAAGAAATTTGCAAAATCTTTGGTTATTAATGAGAAATTGGTTGACTCTGTTGCTACTATAATAAGTTTATTCAAATGTAAAGAAGTACTTAAATTAGATGAGTTTGAAACGTTTTATAGAGATATATATCAGTTTTACTACGAAACTTATCTATGGTATCGAATGAGCCCAACGGTCCATAAATTATTAATGCACGGATGCCAAATCGCTAGGATAGTACGTATGCCTTTAACGTACTACGCTGAAGATGCCAATGAATCATGACACAAGTGAAATTGTAAAAATATAACGGAACACTCAAGACAGAAAAGTAGATTGGAACGAATCACGGATGTATTTAATAGAGCTGTATATATGAGTGATCCAAAATTATCTTTTCTTTATTTAGATGAACGTATAAAATTAGCAAAAAAGCATGAATTCTCTCCAGCTGCATTAGCCTTAAAGTACATTAAGAACAGGTAAGTTTCATTGATACCTAAAATACTATAATAAACTTCAAATCAACTTTATGATTTTATTTTCGTATATTTTGAAGACAGAGTATTAACAAAGAAGAGAGTGTTGAAGAAAACGAAAGCATCTTTGATGATGATATAAGTATTAGTTTTCATGATTCTAAAGAAGAAAATCTTATTACAAAGTTAGTATATATATTTTATTTATATATACTTGGGGGGTACCCCCCCCTACTCGCTCCGCTCGTCCACCTCCATTTTGTGATACAGACGAATTCTAGAAGAAAATTGTTGCTTTTTTCTCATTTTTTTTTACCTGTATACGATATGAAACTTCATTTACCCAATTGATTTAGCGATATAATTGAATAGATTTATTTTTTCAGTCAAATTCCAGAAAATAATTTTTATAACCATTATTTTATTTTAAAACTATTATTTCAATTTAAAATTTTCAGCAGCACGATAATTGCGTCATTTTTTAATTTTATTTACTAAATGCTCATTATTATCGTTTTCTGCTATGTCAATGATTAAATATTTCATAGACTATATGGGTATACGATTGTATCGTTATACGATTTTGAAGTTAAAATTACACTTTCATAAAAATCTCGATTTTTCGTATCTTTAAGTATCCAAAAATTTCATCTATAATATTTTCGTTTGTATAATTGTTTTTGGGATATTTGTTACTTTACTTTATCGATCATAGTTTGGTTAATAATCAGTAGGAGCAAAACGATTAGATTCGTCTAAAATATGAAGAGAATCAACAATCAAAGCTATTGCTTCCTGGATCTCTTTAACACCTTAAAGGATTTAAACTCTTAATTGTTCTCAGCAATTAAGAGTTATATTTTAACACTTAAAAAGTTTTTAACAATTATTCCTTTTTTACATCGAGTCAAAGCCCGTGTAGTCTCTCTCTTTATACGCCTCGTGTCTTCTATCTGTTGTTGTCGTCGAGACGCTCCCTTACTCCTATTCCAGGGTCATGCGCACAAAGCTTACATCTCCCGCCTTTAAGACATTAATTTGCAGTAGATTAATGTTTACTGATCAACCTACAGGGATGAGCTTTGTGACATGGTATAAACCTACTGAACATCTTTTGTTATCCGTTTTTATTTTAAAGATCGAGTCTGATATTTTTTTCTCTATCTTGAAGGGACCGACTGTAATCTCGTCCATTTTTCTCCTGTTTAATTTGTTTATATTTTTATCGTGTAAAGATTTGTTGTATTCGTGTGATTTACGAGTTCGGAATAGCGCAAGGTTTCTGTCCTCCTCTAGATTTCTTATGTTATGTTTTGTTAAATCTGGTGGCAAAAGATCTGTGAGTTTTCCGTTTAGTAGGTATTCCGGTGAAAAGCCAGTAACTGCATGGTTCGTTTCATTATATTTTTTTCAGCATTCTTCTGCTATTGTAGTCCATGATTTTTTTTTGTGTTTTCATTTAATGTTCATCTTATTTTGTTGACCAGCGTTTGATTTAATCTTTCGTTTAACCCGTTTGAAAATGGTGCGTCTACGGCTGTAAAAATCAGTTGTATTTTTCTTGTTTTAAGATAATTCTTAAGTTCTTTTGAATTTATTCAAGGGTATTGGTCGGTTCGCGATATGCATATTTGAATCGCGCGCCCCCGTGATTATCGATCGAGCTCATGCGCGCGTCGCTGCTCTGTAGAATCGACTGGCGCTGTATGCTCGCGCGCGCGTGCTCAGGCGTGCTTCGCGCCAAAAGATAGCGTCGTGACGCTGGCGCTCTCGCTATCTCTCTCTCTCTCTCTCTCAAACCAACTTTTGAAAGGAAAGGACGTTTGGTTTTTCTCTTAAAGTTTTTCGTTAATTTCGACCTGCTTATCCCCTGTTTTTTGCTCACCACCTGCATATCACCGCAAGGCTCAACTGCTTATTCTCCTGCTCAACTCTGCTATTCTACAGCTTTACAATATTTGCTCATTAATACAAGTAATTAATTGTTGAAGGTATGAATGTTGCTGAACTCATCGAATAAAGCTCTTTTTCAACTCAACTACGTTTATTAAATTCCCTGCCCTCTGTAACTACCATCATCCTAATTTAACCAAGCAAATTCTCAAACATTTGGTCCTTCGAGCCGGATTTGGTAATTTACAATGGGTGCGTGCGTGTAATTATAAACGACGCTCTAACACAACGGTGATACAGGTGTACGTGTGCGATGCTCTGAAGCTAAAAGTCCGCTCATTCTGCCGCTCATTAACTGCTCATCTCAGTCAATCGACATGGATACTGAAAAGGCTCGGTCAAGCAGCGGCGTTAATCTAAAGATGCCAGATCAGGATGCCAAATAGGTGAAACACACCAGATCTGCATCGCTCTCCAACATCGGCAGCGTCGATGCGGACCGCGCTGCGCGCAACAAACTTAACCTCGCTCCTGTGACGCCATCAATCGCTCGCTCGTACCGGCCTCCACGAGAGTTGGAAGTCCGATGCTCGACGCAGGCATTGCGAGCTTCTCGAGACTATCCGTGCTTAAAAAAATACAAGATCAACGAGGAGACGTTGTCGGCATGACTCCTACGTGAATGCCGTGTACAAATTCAAGGCCTTCTTGATTAAGTCATGCAGGATCAGGAGGTCATTGAAGTGCTCTGGAGCTCAGAAGCCGCTGAACTTCCTTATTTCAAAGAAAATCAGTTTGCTCTCATTGTTAAACTTGCTCACCGATTATTGCGTAAAGTCTCTGATTTGATCTCATTTATTCCAGCTCAACTCGAATCCTTGACCAGCCACACTTCAGAGACTTATTCAAGAGCCTGTGAAAGGGAAAATGGTGGAGGCCGGGGTTTACACCTCCCTCCCAGTCACAAATGGGAAAACGGGTTACATGGGGTGCGTTCCCCCGTTCCGCTTCGCCCTTTTCCCTTTTTTTACGCCTTCACACACGACTACTACTACTACCACTACACGCACTAATGGCTTTCCGCTTGGCTGCTGCTCCACTCTTTCCGCTCCACTACCTATAACCTAAAAGGGGATCCTCCACGTTGCCTACCACCTCTTAATTTTGTTGAGCGCCAGGCGCCGTATAGACGCCACCGGATCACGAACTCCTCGCTCCGGTTGAGATTTCTGTTTCCCAGGGTTGGGGGTCCTCCCGAGACTACCACGTTCACGCACGCATGCACGTGGCGTTTGCTGCACGCTCCGTTGACGACGCGGATTCAGCTGCTCACTCGAGACAGCCGGTGCACTTGCGAAGTTGTTGAGAATCAGCTTCAACCCACCACCTTACAACACACCCAACACTTAGAAATCAAACTCGAACACTTGTGAATTTTATCTAAATTATATATTGCCTCCTGGCGTAGGGGAATACACTTGTTGGGGGATGTGTGTGTGCGCGGCGCGGGTCACGTTCGCGGGACTTTCGGAGGGGAATTTACAATTTTGAGGGAGAAATAACCCAATGAGGGTGTGCGCGGGGCTCACCGTCTCAAAAATAAACTATCTCGTCCTAACTAAATTCTCCTCGGCTACTACTCCTCACGACTCGCTAACTCAAAAAAACTCTCGAAAATTGCGTCCGGCTGCAATGCAAGCTTTCGGCTGAATGGCGTAGCGTCGCGGCGACGAACACTTCCGCGACGCCAGCCCTTTATCCCTCTCACTCTCTCTCGCCTATTCCCTATTCACTTTCTCTCTCAAGGGTCGCCTCGTCGACTCGTTTCCGCCCGCACCGACAATACGAGCGACGATTGGCTGCGCGACGTCAGCGCAGCCACTCAAAAATCGTTCAGCGCCAGCGCGAGCGCGAGTTAAAATCGAGCGCGGCGCTACGTGATTTTCGCGCGAACGTTGGCCGCCTGCTCGAATCGCCGAGCTCGTCGAGCAGCGCCAGTGACGTCACGCGCGTAGTCGGCCGCTCTCTTTCGCTCCATGCTTCGCCGATCTTCCCTCTCTCTCGCACACCTCGTTCTCTCTCTCGCGCTGATACGCGCGCGCCACCTCGACTCGCGCGCTGACTCGCTTACTCGCTCCGGCTCTCTCGCACCTACACGTGCGCGCCGCCTCGACTCGCGCGTCAACTCGTGTACGCGCGCTTTCTCTCTCGCACTCGTACGCATGGTCCGCGCTCGACCACGTGCTGCGCGCGGACCGAGTGTATGCTTCCCCAGGTGCGCGGCGCACCCTGGGGGAGTCGCGGCGCGTCGTTGTAGTCGCGGGTGTTGTGTGTGTCAGTGTGCGTGTATGTGTTTGTGTGGGGATGTTGCCAGGGCGGCGTTCGCGTCGTCGGTGATAGCCATCATGGCGGCGCCGGTCAGCTGGTCCTCGTGGCCTCGCCGCGTCGTCAAGCCGTCGCCGTCGCCTCGTCGCCAGCCGTCGCGATACGCCTCGTCAGCTGCTCCGCTCCGTCGGCTGTGCTTGGCGCGCTCGCCTCCCGGCGGCGCGGCCTCGACGTAATTCTGGCGGCCGGAGTACGCTCGGGCGGACATCCTCGCACGTGCTCTCTCTCTCTCGCACGCATGGCTGGTAGGTGCGGTGGCGCGTCGTCCGCTCCACACCTGTCACTTTGGTCGGGGGCTACAGAGTGCAGAGAAGCTCGACGTTAAATAATTATTTAACGTCGACGCCTTCTCAGCCCTGAGACCCTCCGAGAGAGAGAGCCGAATCACTCACGCGTTAAGAGTTGCTAATGGAACGTCACAAGCCTAGTACTTAGCAACGAATGTTTGGCACCAGCGGAGAAGTTAAACTATCTCAATAGTTGTTTGTCTGGTGAGCCTGCCCAAATCATCTCAGTCTACCCCGTCGAAGACAGCTCACTAGATCCAACATGGGCTCAACTATCTTGTCGTTACAACAACAAGCGACTCGCAATCTGCTCATTTTTCGACCAATTGCTGGATCAAAAGCGCTTAACATCAAAGTCATCACAGGGACTTAATGCGTTGGAGATGACGCTTAGTAAGGTGACAAAGGGCTTAGCTTCACTCAACGTATCGGAGCAACTTGGGGATATGCTCGAGCACGAGCACTTGAGCGTGTTGAGGATGTTACAGGGAAAAATAAGCCAGTAACTCAACGCAAATCATCCAACGTAGCCACAGCATCATCTCAGCCACTCCCTGCCGCTCAATCTGGTCCAGCTCACCAAAAGACATACCATCAAGCTCAATCATCAGCTCAATCTAAGACCATCACCTACAATCTTGGACCCACTGATCACCATTGCGATAAGTGCCAACAGCCACACTTTATTGTAATGTGCCCTGTGTTCAGAGCATTGGAAGTTAGACATCGTCATGAAGTTGTACGTGACAAGCAATTGTGTCAAATTGTCTAGGGCGACATAACGTAAGTGTGTGCAGAAGCACAGCAAGGTGCAAGGTGTGTGACCAGAAGCATCACACCATGCTTCATCAATCACGCTCAGAACCTCAAGCTCCTTACAACCTCAACCAGTACAACAGCAATCAACATCATCTGCTACACAGACAGCTCATGCATCAAACTCAGATGCTCATTGAAGTGTTGGTGCAGTCGTCAGTTCAACGCTCATTTCCTCAAACAGCTCAGCTCATCACACTCTGCTCAACCCATTGCTCATCTCATCACATGCCAATCTCAATGAAGCAACGCTCTTAGGTACAGCCATCGCTCAACTCTGAACGTCATTGTATGATCATTACGTCCGTCTCATGATCGATTCTGGATATGAGCTGACGTTCGTCACCGAACACCTGGTGAATCAATTCAATCTCCCACATCATTCATCATTATTTGTAATCCATAGAATAGGAGGTGGAAAAGCTGCTCACACTCTCGGTTCTGCTTTGCTCACTCTCATATCAATATTCACTAAAGAGGCTATAATTGTCGACATATTCTCAAAGCCGACACCTCGATAACACCATCAGTCAAGGTCACCATTCAAGATTGGCCGCATTTGAAGAATTTAAACTTGGCTGATGAAAAGTTTTTCCAACCTCGACCAGTGGATATTATCATTGGAGCTGACAATTACGGACTCATTATAAATTCTGGACTCATTAAGTCCCATCCAGGATCTCCTATTGCTCAATCTTCTATCTTTGGATTTCTCATAGTAGGACCTGCTCAAACAACATCAACCAAAACTGCTTCAGCTCACAACAGCATTGTCAAGACAGATGATGATCTTCACGAACTGCTCAGCAGATTTTGGCTACAAGAAGAGCTCAGTCACGATTCAGACAACATCTTGAATCCTGAAGAAGAGGAATGCGAAAAACATTTCCGCTCAACTCATATGAGAGTCTCAACAGGCAGATATGTTGTCAGAATTTCGCTCAAAGAAGATCCTACAGCTCTGGGAAACTCACGCTCTACAGCATCAAAGTGCCTCAATAGAATGTCCAGAAGAATTGCTCAAGACTCAACCATGGGCGAACTTTACTCGAAGTTCATGGATGAATATTTAGCATTGGGACATATGAAAAAGGTGGAATCATCTACAGCTTCAGGCTTCTCACCGTTTTATCTACCTCATCATGGTGTCCTCAAACCTGATAGTGCAACCACCAAGCTCAGAATTGTTTTCAACGGCTCATGTTCAACATCTTCTGGTAAATAACTCAACGACATCATGCACACTGGTGCAAATTTATTGCTCAACATCAGTGAAGTATTCGTATGAATTCGCCACTTTCGTCACCTTTTTGCCACGGACATTGTGAAAATGTATCGGCAGGTTCAGGTCCACCCTGACGATTGGGATCTTCAGAGGATCCTTTGGAAGGATTAAACTCATGATGAAGTGGATTTCCCAGCTCACCACGGTCACCTATGAGACCAAAGCTGCTCCGTTTCTCGCCACAAGGGCTTTATTGCAACTTGTAGAAGATGAAGGATACAAGTATCGTCTCGCCATTCCTTCACTCAAAAAGGGAAGATATGTCGATGACATATTTGGTGGATCTGATACTCCTGCTCAGCTCAATGAAATTGCTCATCAAATTACACAGTTGTGTAACGCGGGCGGTTTCTCACTGTCAAAATGGCATGCAACTCTAAAGGATTTGTTGGTTGCTTCATCAACAGATGGATCTCCACTCAATTTAGACAACTGCGCAAACTCACTACTCGGATTAAAATGGCTTCCTCATGAAGACTGTTTAACATTCACATCAAAATTCTCACCACACTCAGGACGAATAATCAAGCGGATAATATTGCCAGAAGCGGCTCAGATATTTGATCCACTTGGATTCGTCTCACCTGTTATCATTACTGCCAAGATTCTTCTAAAAAAAACTTTGGCTGCTCAAACTTGATTGGGATGATCCACTCCCTACTCAAGTGTGTTCAAGATGGCTCAATATTCAAGAAGACTTTATCATGCTGGCCAGCATATCAGTTCCAAGGTGGTTTGGCATTTGGAGCTTTTCCACTATAGAACTTCACGGCTTCTCAGATGCTTCTCAAGACGCTATGGCAGACGTTGTTTACATAGTTGTTCGCTCACCCGCCAAAGGCTCATTCATCAAGAACGTCATTCATATACTCAAAAACGCTCCTCTCAAGAGACTCACTATCCCTCGGTTACAACTCGCAGCAGCTCTAATGCTAACCAAACTCATCAAAACTGCTCAAAATTCTCTTTAAGTGAAGATAGATTCTACTCATCTGTGGACGGACTCAAAAGTTACTCTCATGTGGATCAACTCACCAGCAAGCCGTTAGAATGATTTCGTGCTGAACAGAGTCACCCAGATTCAAGAAATGTGCACACTCAACACCACCTGGCGACATGTTCCTGGAATTAAAAATCCAGCTGATTGCAGCTCAAGAGGCATTACCACGGCTCAACTCAAGGATCACCCACTCTGGTGGTCAGGACCTGCTTGGATCAAGCATGATCCATCTCGGGATATTATTTACAGGTATTCTTCATTGAATAAGTTATTACTTGTAACATCGTTGCTTTTTAGAGTGAGAGATGTGCTCAAGGAAAAACTCAAGGTTTCGTCACTCTACAATGCTCAAAACCTGCATCACGCTCAGTTCTTTTGGATTAAGGCCACTCAAGCTGCTTACTTTGCTCAGGAGATTCAGCAACTCAGCAAAGGTGCTGTTCTTCCTTCTGGTCACATCTTTACTCCTCTCACCGCCTTTATTGATGCTGAAGGCATCATTCTAGTTGGAGGACGACTAGAAGTCTCAACTCTCAGTTATCAAGAAAAACACCCAGCAACATTGCCCGACACTCTCATCTAACAACTCTGCTCATCGACTCATCTCATCGCTCTGCACTTCATGGAGGTACTCAGCTGACACTCGCTAAACTCCGGCAGACGTGCTGGATTATTGGAGGGAGAGCGTCAGTGAAGGCTCACATTTTTTGCTGCGTCTCTTGCGCTCGGCAAAGAAGCATTAATGCTCAGCAGCTAGTGGGACAGCTTGCCATCTCACGTCTCACTCCAGCGAGAGCATTTCTCATTACAGAAGTTGACTACGCTGGACCAGTGACAATAAAAACTTGGAAAGGACGAGGATGTAAAACCGACAAGGGTTGGATCTGCGTATTCTTCTGTCTCAACACCTCAGCCTGCTCACTTAGAAGTTGTCACTGATTACTCAGCCGATTGCTTCATTGCTGCTTTTCGTAGATTTTTTTTCACGCAGAGAAATTGTGCAAGTGATGTATTCGGACTGTGGGACCACGTTTCAAGGCGCCACAACTCAACTCAACCAGCTTTTCACCAAGGCTTCTTCGGAACATCAGCTCATTTCTTCCACGCTCGCTGCTCAAGGAACATCCTGGAAGTTCATTCCTCCTGCTGCTCCACATATGGGTGAAAAATGGGAGGCGCTGGTGAAATCAGATAAATTTCACTTGCGACGCACAATTGGAGAGACTTTATTGACGTACGAGGTTACGACTCTTCTTACTCAAATAGAGGCTGTGCTCAACTCAAGACCTCTGGAGCCACTCAGCGATGATCCTTCAGCTGTCTCAGCGCTCACTCCAGGACATTTCCTCATTGGCTCAGCTCTTAATTGTGTTCCAGGACCTTCACTCTTAGATCTCAACCCTGCTCGACTACCAAGATGGCAACTCGTCCAGCAACGGTACAGACATTTTGGAAACTCTGGTCAGCTCACTACTTGCAACGACAGCAGGCGATCTCAAAGTGGCATCACCCTTCTCACCCTCTTCAAATTGGCTCAATGGCACTGCTCACGGATAAGAGATCACCTCCAGCTAAGTGGCCTCTTCTTCGAGTTATGCAACTCCATCCTGGACAGAATGAACTCACCAGGGTGGTGACTCTCAAAACTGCAACTTCCACAATCACTCGCTTAATCGCAAAACTCGCTCCTTTGACAGTGCTTCTGCCAAAGGCTGATTCTACCAGTAAACAGTAGTTGGCTTTACGACCCAGCTACGCTCATTTCTCTTCAAGTGGACTTACAACCCATTTGGCTCACCATCTACTCAACAAAAAGCGGCTTTACGATCCACTTTCTCACTCACGCAACTCTACATGCAGGAGGATTTACCACCCTGCTGCATCGCTCAACTATCAACTCAAGATTTACGTCTACAACGCTGGATGGATTACGACCCAGTTAGCTGCGATTCAATTGCTCATGGCTCTTGTTTATAGTCATCAAAGGCGTTGATGATGCAGGCGGAACGTTCGCGATTTGCATATTTGAATCGCGCGCCCCCGTGATTATCGATCGAGCTCATGAGCGCGTCGCTGCTCTGTAGAGTCGACTGGCGCTGCATGCTCGCGCGCGCGTGCTCAGGCGTCTTCGCGCCAAAAGATAGCGTCGCGGCGCTGACGCTCTCGCTATCTCTCTCTCTCAAACAAACTCTTGAAAGGAAAGGACGTTTGTATTTTCTCTTCAAGTTTTTCGTTTGTGAGAGGGAGAAAGATGGATGTATCCTTCCTGGTGGTTTGGCCGGGGGTTTTCACCTGTCTCTCTTACAATAGAAGGGTGAGTGTGTCGTGCCTCTACACACACGCACCACAGCTCCTACTACTGCTACTCTCTTCACGCTTCATTGATTGGCCATACTTTACCGCTCCACTGCTTGTGACCTGAAAAATTCAACCTCTTTACCTCGATATTTATGCTAATTTGTTGAGCGCCAGGTGCCTTGTAGACGCCGCCGGGTCACGAACTCCTCGCTCCGGCTGAGATATCTTTTCCCAGGGTAGGAGGTCCTCCCGAGACTACCACGGACACGTGGCAAATGGCTACGCTCCTTCAACGACGCGGACTCAGCTACTCACTCGAAGTAGCCGGTGCACTCACGATTTGCTAAAAATTAGCTTCACCCACCACCTTACAACACACCCAACAGTTATAAATCAAACACAAAACACTTGCGAATTTTCTATCAAGAATATATTGCCTCCTGGCTTGTCGTTTGGTATGTGTGCGCGGCGCGGGCTCCGGTCGCGGGAATTTCGAGGGAAAAATACAGAAGTTGATTTGGAAGGAATACCCCTGAGTAAGTGTACGCGGGGCTCACCATCTCGAAAGAATTCTCCGTCACTAAATACTACAATCTCTCCAACTACTACTACTCCTCGCGACAACTCTAATCTCAGAAAAACTCAAAAGTGCGTCGGGCTGCGAAGCTAGCTTTTAGCTGAATGGGGTGGCGTCGCGGAAGCCTTCTTCGTCGCGACGTGCCCTTATTCCCTCTCACTCGCTCTCACGGATTTTATACGCGCTTTTCCCTCTCAAAGGGTGTTCTCCGCGGTCCGCGTCTTTCCGCGCCGATCCACTTCCGCCCGCACCGACGATACGCGAGTCGATTGGCTAAACGAAGTCAAAGCAGCCACTCGATATCATCTACTTCAAACGCAAGCGCGAGTTAAAATTCAAGCGCGGCGCGACGTAATTATTGCGCGTACGTTGGCAGCCTGCTCGTCGAGCAGCGCCAGTGACGTCCCGCATGCAGTCGGCCGCTCTCTTTCTCCCCGCGCTTTGCTGTGCTTCCCTCTCTCTCGTACGCTAACTCTCTCTCTCGTATACGCGCGCGCCTCCTCGACTCGCGCGCAAACTAGCATACGCGCGCTTTCTCTCGCACTCATTCGCATGGTCCGCGCTCGACCATGTGTTGCTCGCGGGCCGAGTGTTCTCAGCCCTATGACTCTTTGAGAGAGAGAGAGCCGAATCTCTCGGGCGTTAAAATAGTAATGCAACGTCACACGTTAATTTCGTCCTGCTCATCCCCTGCTTTTTGCTCACCACCTGCATATCACCGCAAGGCTCAACTGCTTATTCTCCTGATCTTCTAGTAGGTGTAAATTCCTTTCTGTCAATCTTTGTCCATCGAATCCACCGATGGTGTCTAATGACATTATTTGGAAAGGCCTCTCTGCTGGTCCTAGAAGTGACATAAGTCCGTATTTACTGTTTAATCTTGTTTTGTTTTTAATACAAATTCCGCAATTTTTACATATATGTTGTATGTTTTTGACTGAATTTGGTGCAGTGTAGAATGATTTAATTTTAAGTGTAGTCTGATTAATTCCAATGTGACAATGTTTTTTGTGGATGCGTTTTATCAAGGTTTTGCTGTATCCTTCAATCAGCACAATTTTTTTCTTGTTTTTTATTTTCGGTAATAAAATTTATCTTCTAGTGTGAAATTTTGTGTATTTTCTGTTATTTGTTTGTTTAGTTTTTGATCGTCTATTATTTCTTGCATGGTGATATTATTTACTGTTTTTAAAATATCTTCTGAATTTTCAACTGGTTCTAAGACCAGATTTCAACTAAAGAAATCAGCTTCTACATTATTTTTCCCCGGATTATATTTAATAGTGCAGTTATATTGAGATATACAGGGTGTTCGAAATGTTCCGGACCCCCACTTATAACATAAAGTAAGCATTTTGGAAAAAAATGTTAAATACAAAAGTTGTTAAGTTTTGAAGGTTGAACTAAATGATGACCTTGGATTTGTTATTGGTTATCATTTTCAAGGTCATTTAAAGGTCATCTTCAGTTTTTTAAATAGGGACCCCTATTTTTTATTTCAGATTCTGAAAGAGCACAAAATTTTACATCTGGATATGTATCCACGTTATGGCTCAAAATGACCTACAGAGGTCATTTAGTGGTTAAATGATTATTTAGTAGCAGAAAGCCAAGAAATCCCGATTATTAAGAACTTTGGGTGTATTTGACGAAAAGAAAAAAAAAATTTCGTACTTTAATACTAAAGTACATAATTTGATTTTCTAGGACGAACTTTATGGTCACTTTAAAATTGGCCTTCATTTTTAAGGTCATTTGAAAGTTATCTTCAGCTTATTAAAAAGGGACTCATTTTGTATTCCGGATTCTGGAGGAGCATTAAATTTTAGGTCTGGAGATATGTACAATATCCACGTCATGGCTCGAAATGATCTACATAGGACACTTGGGGGTTATTAATTTCAAAAGCAAAATAATCTAACCGTTTTACATGAACAGTTTTTATTGCAATAATTTTTTGCAAGGGTTACGAGTTTCTACGCATGATTCATAGCATTTTCAGGATCGTTACTTGTACCTTAGAAGATTTTGCTCACTATTCTTTTTACGAATCAGTTCATTTATAATTGTTAATTAACAATTGTTTACTCCTATTTACTTTTCTGTTTTCAAGAGTTAAGTGAAGTTCTCTTACTTCGAAATTCAGATAATTGTATTAATTTTCAATAATTGTACTTTTAATCGTAGTGAAAAATGGCACATCTTACTGAACGAGAAGAATATCTTTGTTGATGATGCGAGGGTGGGGTGATCAAGAGAGAGGTTACAAACAGGTACAGCGTTTATTCAATGAAACATTCAGAGTTGAAGAAAACAACCCTATTTCAAAAAGTACCGTAATTCGTACAATTAGACGTTTTGAAGAGACAGGTGGTATGAAAGATCGTCCTAAATCAGGTAGATCCAAATCATCGTCTAATGATGAAAAGAGCTTAGACGTATTACAATCATTTATTGAGGACCCCCATTGCAGCATCAGACGTTGTGCACAACAGCATGAAATGGGAGCTGCATCTGTGCACAAAATTTTGAAACTCAACAAATGGCATCCTTTCAAATTAAAGTTGGTACAGGAATTATCTGAAGATGATTTTGATAGAAGGGTAGAGTTTTGTGATGTAATGATGCAAATGATATCTGATGATCCTTTGCTCCTCAATAACATTGTTTTTTCTGATGAAGCCACGTTTGAGTTAAGCGGAACAGTGAACAGACATAATTGTAGATACTGGAGTAACATCAATCCACATTGGATGAGAGCGGACCACACGCAACATCCTGAAAAAGTAAATGTTTGGGCTGGCATATTTAATGGAAGAGTACTTGGCCCTTTCTTTATTGAAGGTAATTTAAATGCTGCAATGTATGAAAACATGCTTCGAGACCAAATTATACCTGCTATACGGAATTTAACGGGTGGAAATCTGGATGAAATTTACTTCCAACAGGATGGTGCTCCTGCACACTACGGTATTCATGTTCGCCGATATTTAGATGCAACATTTCATGATAGATGGATTCGGCGGAGAGGTACAATTGAATGGCCACCTCGGTCCCCAGACCTAACGCCTCTTGATTACTTCCTTTGGGGATACTTGAAGGATAAAGTTTATGTTATAAAACCACGTGACTTGGATAAATTACGCCAAAGAATCACTGATGAAATAGACTTGATACCTCAGCAAATCTTGCGAAATGTTGTTGCAGCCTTTTACAATCGGTTAGCACATTGCCAAACTGTTAATGGGCAACAATTTGAACAGTTGTTGTAAAAAGTTCCTGTCAACGACATTTTAAAAAAATTCAGTTTGGGCGAATAGTCCACTGTCTTGATTTAGTTAGCTGGGCCGCCGATAGTCCTGCCTTAGCTGACTGGGCCGCTAGTGTTCTTGTCTTAGTAGGCTGGGCCGCCGATGGTCTTGCCTTAGTTGGCTGGATCACCCATGATGTTACCTTAATTAGTTGTACCTCCCGTGCCTGAGCAATAAGGCTCATTTTGATTAGACATTTTTTTATTTATCATTTTCTCCCCCAAGGTATGTAGTTGTTGGGCCTAAGGCTTATTTTGATTAGACATTTTTTTATTTATCATTTTCCCCCCCGAGGTATGTAGTTGTTGGGCCTAAGGCTTATTTTGATTAGACATTTTTTTATTTATCATTTTCTCCCCCGAGGTATGTAGTTGTTGGGCCTAAGGCTTATTTTGATTAGACATATTTTTATTTATCATTTTCCCCCCCGAGGTATGTAGTTGTTGGGCCTAAGGCTTATTTTGATTAGACATTTTTTTATTTATCATTTTCTCGCCCGAGTTATGTGGTTGTCTGGCCTAAGGCTTATTTTACGCCAGTGTCAATTACATCTTCTACAATCCTAATGCAGAATTTAGCGCTGGTGCAAAATGGAGAATTACAACTAGGAGGCTTAATTTGGAAAACTAAAGTTAACCTTCAAATGACCTTGAAAATCAAGGGCAATGTCAATTTAACGCCACCATAAAGTTTGTCTTGCAAAATCAAATTACTTTAGTATTGGTCAGATACGCTCAAAATTCTTAATAATCGGGATTTCTTGGCTTTCTGCTACTAAATAATCATTTAACCACTAAATGACCTCTGTAGGTCATTTTGAGCCATAACGTGGGTACATATCCAGATGTAAAATTTTGTGCTCTTTCAGAATCTGAAATAAAAAATAGGGGTCCCTATTTAAAAAACTGAAGATGACCTTTAAATGACCTTGAAAATGATAACCAATAACAAATCCAAGGTCATCATTTAGTTCAACCTTCAAAACTTAACAACTTTTGTATTTAACATTTTTTTCCAAAATGCTTACTTTATGTTATAAGTGGGGGGTCCGGAACATTTCGAACACCCTGTATAGTATATCATATCCCATAGCTCATCATCTGTTCTATTTTTGACATTTAGTTCTCCAAAGGTCTATGGTCAGAGTATATTGTAAAATAGTTAATCTATAAAATAGTTAACCGATTAACCAATATTGCCAGAACTTTATACTTTCCTTAATGGCTAGACATTCTTGGAAAATTGCTTTTTACTTTTTGTGATTTTCGTTCAATTTTCTTGAAAAATATGCTACTGGTTTTATTGTGCCATCCGGTTGGGGTTGTTTTAAAACTCTAAGACCCGTGATACTTACGTCTGTGTATATGAAGATATCTGATTTTGGATTAAATATGGCTAGAATTGGTCCTGAACACCAAATTTATTTTATTTTTTTAAATGCAGCTGTGCACTGATTTGACCAATAAAATTTTACATTCCTTCTGAGCAGGTTGTGTAACGGCTCAAGAATTTGTGTAATTCTTGGTACGTATTTTCTCTCAAAATTTATTTTTCCTAGAAACTGCCGTATCTGTTTTCTGTTTTTTGGTATATCAAAGTCTTTTATTGATTTTAAATTATCCTTCAGAGTTGTTATTGTGTTATTTTTTATTAAGTGGCCCAAATATTTTACCTCGTTTATTGCAAATTTGCATTTCGTAAACTTTAGTTTTAAGCCCTCTTTATTTATTGCATCTCGCAGCAGTTTAATATGATTTAATTGTTCTTCGAATGTTTCTGAAAAGATCATTATATCATCTATGTAATTTACACAGAATTTAGCCAAATTAAATTTTTTTATTATGTTCACCAAGATTCTTTGAAATATAGCTGGTGACGTCTTTAAACCGAAGGGCAGGCAGGTCCACTGATAGTGACCTTGGGTTACGAATCCCGTTTTTTTTCTGTCTCCAACCCTCAAGGGAATGGACCAAAAAGCTGAGTTTATGTCCAGTGACGTGTAATATTTACACCCTATTATTTTTACCATCATTTACCATTTACCATTTAAGTCCTCTATTAGTGGAAATGGCTGCACGCAGCCTGTTCTTTTTATTTTCTTCTTTTTTAAAGGCTAGTGTGAGTGGTGCCGCGAAGGGACTGTATGGGTCTTCAACTAAACCATATTTTAAAAGCTGCGATACCTGTTCCTCTATTCCTTTCCCGTCTTTTATGGAACATCTGTATGGTATTTTCGAATAATATTTGTCAATTTGGAAGTGGATAAATGCTTAGCAATTTTTTACTCTATCGACGTCGTATTTATTCGTCTGTTACTAATCGAAAATCAGCGCGCAAGAGTCGTCGCCAAACGCAAGGTGTCCGGTGTCACACCGCACGTGCGGTGCTGACACAACAATATACTTATTCAAACCGTATAGCTAAACAGCCTCAACACTTAGGAAACCATTAAAGATAAACTTTCTTGACCATGCATTTCTTATCTCTGGGCAAGAAATGCACGGTCTCACCCCAGTCCTTCCGAAGCAGCTCACGGAGACACCAGTTCGCTCCGTGACTCCTCGAAATTTTTCATAATAGTTTAATTTTTACTTATTTTCAATTAACCCAATCGCCTTTGGAAATTATTTACTCAGGTACTTATTTAAATATTTATATTCTATATATACATTATATATATATATACATTTTTGCTATTTTAACCATTTTTCCCTACAGAATCCGAGCTTCTTCCTTGAAGTAAATAGTTACGGGAATTGGTCGTCAGGACCAATCGTCGTCTCTACCGAAGATAGGTTGTCCGGCCCGTCGAGCAAGTTGTAGGGAAGGGAGGAAAAACTTAACCTAGCGATATCTATAACCAGCGGTAAGAAGACATTTTCCGCGAAAGCAACATGGTTTTATCTGTGGCGGCCTTATGTCATGATTTTAAATATTTTCATTTTTTTTCATTTTCCATTGGTTGGTGGGAAGAAATTTTCCACCAAAGCAACATGGTTTTAACTGTAGCAGCCTTAAGTCATGATTTAACAAGTTTTCATTTTCTTAAGCGGGCCAGAGATCGCTGAAACCCTAAATAGGCCGCCCGTAATAATCCATGGATTGGAGGAAGAGGTTTTCCTCGAAAGCAACATGGTTTTAACTATGGCGGCCTTATGTCATGATTTTATATATTTTCAGTTTCTTAAGCGCGCCTGTGATCGTTGAATCTCTAACGAGGTCGCCCGTAAATATCCATGGCTTGGTAGTGTGACGTCCAAGTTGGTACGCCGAGAGGATGACGGAAAGACAACCCTCTCAATTGCGGGTAGCGTCTGCCTTAGCCAAGGCTAATGGGCAACGCTATTAAGGATTGTTTTCGTAAGAAAAATTAAAGATTCGCGTCCGCGTTTAAGGAGGATACAGGGGATCTGATCTCGACCTTCCGGCGTATCTAGGCGTTAACCCGGATAATCTTAATCAGTTGAGGATGGGAGGCAAAGGAAGTTGATTCTACAAATTCTTGAATACAGCCCAGCGGTGCAATGCTGGCCGTAGACAAGAATTATACGTTCAAAATATCGAGCGATGGAAAAAAGTACAGAATAGAAAGAAAAGTAAAAAGTCAAAATTCTGTAAAAATTAACTCACTTTTATTTTCCGAAGATCCCTAGGAACTGAAGTGGAGATTCGATGTAGAGAGAGAGAGAGAGAGAGATTGAGCTGGTGCTGCTGAAGTTGACGACCTGGCGAGCCTAAAGAAGCGGTGAGGGTGGTGGACCCTGGAGAAGCGATGGCCAGACCGGAGCCACTGGAGAGCTGGTTCAAACTGAAGTTCGGAGGGCGAAGTGTCCTGAAGAGCGAAGAACTTGAAGAGCGAAGTTGACCAGTGAACTGATTTTTCCAGTGCGCGCGGTCCCTTTTAAGGCCCAAGGGCCAGTAATCCCCACTAGGGGCGCCAGGTCAAGCGTCAGCGCTGATTGGTGGAGCTGCGCGAAAATTCGGCAGCGTGGGAGTCGGAAAAGCGTACTGGGGGTAGCTTCGTGACCCGAGCGGCGGCGGCGGAGGGCGAAGTTCGCCGAGTCTCTCTCTCTCTCTGATCTTCTCTCTCACTTCAAGTTCATTACATGTTTTTCGAAGTTCTTATTTATTTATATGTTGCGCAAGATTTATGAACAAACAATTACATAGGAAATTATGTGAATGAAATTTAATGTTGATATAAAAAGATTTGAAGTTCTAGCTATAATATTAAGGAAGTTAACAAGAATTGTTTAATAATTTGTTATTTATTAAATTTTAACATTATTTTATTAATTGATTGAATAATTAATAGGCCATTTATAAAGAATATATAATTGAAATTTATTGATATTATTTATTTAATGAGAAAAAAGGGGCATTTATATTTATTTATGTTTAAATAAGTGAATATAAACATTTATTTACATTATTTCCCTATCTATATTGTTTGTTATGAATTTCTTATAATTATGAGTAACTTAAGTTATTTAAATGCTAATATACAAGTATAGTTATTTTAATTAAAAACTACGCATTTTAACTTGAAGACTGATGAATTATCTATGGTTTGTTTTTGATTGTTTGTTATTGTGGAAACAGCTTGGTTTAAGTTATTTGTTTTTACCTATATTGTGATATAGGTAATAATAATTAATGTATTAATTTATTGCGTTAGAAAGATCTTATTTTCGTCGAAAATTGTGTTTATAAAAAATAGGTTTTTCGTATTTTCTTATATGAAATATTTTGAAAAGTTATCATTAAAATATATCACAATATTCACAAATGCATTACAAACTTGATTCAAAAAGAATTTTATGTTAAATGTTCATAGAGAAAAAGTTATAATGATTTTAAGTTTAGAAATAAACAATTGAAATTTTTGATTTCTGCATTTTTTTGCTTTTTCGACTTGAAATTCTTATAATTTCTTTTATTAAAATATATCACAGTATTGGTGAGAAGACAACAAATTCATTGCAATTTTAAAAGTGTGTTAAATATTTATAGGGAAAAAGTTATAGTGAATTTATGTGTGAAAATCGTTAATTTTGAATTTCTGAATTTTCGAATTTTTTTGTTTGTTGCCTTTTTTTTATAAGAAAATTTATAGGAAATCATTATTAAAATATACTATAATATTCGTTTGAAGATTACAAATCTATTGCAAAAATAAAACTGTGTTAAATGTTTATAGAAAGAAAGTTATAACAATTTCAAACTCGAAAATAATCAATTCAACATTTTTAATTTTTGTGTTTTCGCCCTTTTTTTATATGAAATTTTGTAAGAAATTATTATGTAAATAGGTTATATTATTTATAAAAGGAGTACAAATTCGTTGGAAAAAGAATATTGTGTAAAATGTTTTTAGGGAGAAAGTTACAACAATTTTATGTTTGAAATGATTTAATTCGTTTTTATAAATTTTACGTTTTTTGCTATTTTCACTAAGAAGTTTTATAAAAAATTATTATTAAAATATATCATTCTATTTGTGAAAGGATCACAAACTTAATCCAAAAATAATATTATGTTAAATGTTAATATAAAAAAAGTTATTGTAATTTTAAACTTAAAAATAATTAATTCTAATTTCTTCGTTTTCGCTTGGAAAGCTTTGTTTGATTTCCTACAGACTTATATTGATGGATTTGTATTTCAAATATCTATTATTATATGTAATAGTTGAAACAATTTGTTATTTATTCACAGAGTTTGTTTATATATCGATGGAAAATTTCCGGAGTCCAGGTATAGTCGGCGCGGTAATTAGGGGTCGGCGGTCGGTGCGCAAGGGTCGGTCCGTCATAAATTTGGTAATGTGTTTTTTCCCGGTGACGCATCGTGTACGTGACTAAACGCGCACTTTCTCTTTTGTAATTTATTATTTAATTTACGATTTTTAAATGTAGGAAAGATTTGAGAAATCTAAGTATGAGTCCCTTTTAGGTTACTGGGAGTAGCGTTAGAGGGACTTAGTGGGATGGGGCCTGAAAAATCGGAGGGTAAGGGACGCGAAAATGTTTACCGCGCGGGGCAAAATATTTACCGACAGGAGAGAAGAGGGAAAAAAAAAAACATGAAAATTTAGTAGACGTCACAGTAGGAAGAAGCTTTCCTCGAAAGCAACATGGTTTAACTATGGTGGCCTCATGTCATGATTATCAATATTTTCAGTTTCTTAAGCGGGTCCGCGATCCTTGAAATCCTAACGAGGTTGCCCGTAAATATCCATGGCCTGGTCGGAAGACGTTTCCCTCCAAAGCAACGTGGTTTTAACTGTAGCCGCCTCCTGTCATGATTTAAAAAATATTCATTTTTTTAAGCGGGCCTGTGATCGCTGAAACTCTAACGAGGTCGCCCGTAAATATGCATGGGTTGGTGGAAAGATATTTTCCACCAAAGCAACATGGTTTTAACTGTGGCGGCCTCATGTCATGATTATAAATATTTTCAGTTTATTAAGCGGGCCAGAGATCACTGAAACCCTAACGAGGTCCCCGTAAATATCCATGAATTGGTGAGAAGAAATTTTCCACCAAAGCAACATGGTTTTAACTGTGGCAGCCTTATGTCATGATTATCAATATTTTCAGTTTCTTAAGCGGGTCCGCGATCCTTGAAATCCTAACGAGGTTGCCCGTAAATATCCATGGCCTGGTCGGAAGACGTTTCCCTCCAAAGCAACGTGGTTTTAACTGTAGCCGCCTCCTGTCATGATTTAAAAAATATTCATTTTTTAAGCGGGCCTGTGATCGCTGAAACTCTAACGAGGTCGCCCGTAAATATGCATGGGTTGGTGGGAAGATTTTTTCCACCAAAGCAACATGGTTTTAACTGTGGCGGCCTCATGTCATGATTATAAATATTTTCAGTTTATTAAGCGGGCCAGAGATCACTGAAACCCTAACGAGGTCCCCGTAAATATCCATGAATTGGTGAGAAGAAATTTTCAACCAGCAACATGGTATTAACTGTGGCAGCCTTATGTCATGATTTAACAAGTTTTCATTTTCTTAAGCGGGTCAGAGATCGCTGAAACCCTAAATAGGCCGCCCGTAATAATCCATGGCTTGGTAGGAAGACATTTTCCGCGAAAGCAACATGGTTTTATCTGTGGCGGCCTTATGTCAGGATTTTAAATATTTTCATTTTTTTAAGTGGGCCTGTGATCGCTGAAACCCTAAATAGGCCGCCCGTAATAATCCATGGCTTGGTAGGAAGACGCTTTCCTCGAAAGCAACATGGTTTAACTATGGTGGCCTCATGTCATGATTATAAAAATTTTCATTTTCTTAAGAGTGTCTGTGATCCTTGAAACCCTAGCGAGGTCGCCCGTAAATATCCATGGGTTGGTGGGAAGAAATTTTCCACCAAAGCAACATGGTTTTAACTGTGGCAGCCTTATGTCATGATTTAACAAGTTTTCATTTTCTTAAGCGGGTCAGAGATCGCTGAAACCCTAAATAGGCCGCACGTAATAATCCATGGCTTGGTAGGAAGACGTTTCCCTCGATAGCAACATGGTTTTAACTATGGCGGCCTTATGTCATGATTTTATATATTTTCAGTTTCTTAAGCGCGCCTGTGATCGTTAAATCCCTAACGAGGTCGCCCGTAAATATCTATGGCTTGGTAGGAAGACATTTTCCGCGAAAGCAACATGGTTTTATCTGTGGCGGCCTTATGTCAGGATTTTAAATATTTTCATTTTTTTAAGTGGGCCTGTGATCGCTGAAACCCTAAATAGGCCGCCCGTAATAATCCATGGCTTGGTAGGAAGACGCTTTCCTCGAAAGCAACATGGTTTTAACTATGGCGGCCTCATGTCATGATTATAAAAATTTTCATTTTCTTAAGAGTGTCTGTGATCGTTGAAACCCTAGCAAGGTCGCCCGTAAATATCCATGGATTGGTGGGAAGACATTTTCCGCGAAAGCAACATGGTTTTATCTGTGGCGGCCTTATGTCAGGATTTTAAATATTTTCAGTTTCTTAAGCGGGTCTGCGATCGTTGAAATCCTAACGAGGTTGCCCGTAAATATCCATGGCTTGGTCGAAAGACTTTTTCCTCCAAAGCAACGTGGTTTTATCTGTGGCGGCCTTATGTCAGGATTTTAAATATTTTCAGTTTCTTAAGCGGGCCAGAGATCGCTGAAACCCTAACGAGGTCGCCCATAAATATCCATGGGTTGGTGGGAAGACATTTTAAGCTAAAGCAACATGGTTTTAACTGTGGCGGAATAATGACATGATTATAAAAATTTTCAGTTTCTTAAGCGGGCCAGAGATCGCTGAAACCCTAACGAGGTTGCCCGTAAATATCCATGGGTTGGTCGAAAGACTTTTTCCTCCAAAGCAACGTGGTTTTATCTGTGGCGGCCTAATGTCATGGTTATAAATATTTTCAGTTTCTTAAGCGGGCCAGAGATCGCTGAAACCCTAACGAGGTCGCCCGTAAATATCCATGGGTTGGTGGGAAGACATTTTCCGCGAAAGCAACATGGTTTTATCTGTGGCGGCCTTATGTCAGGATTTTAAATATTTTCAGTTTCTTAAGCGGACCAGAGATCGCTGAAACCCTAACGAGGTCGCCCGTAAATATCCATGGGTTGGTGGGAAGACATTTTCCACCAAAGCAACATGGTTTTATCTGTGGCGGCCTTATGTCATGATTATCAATATTTTCAGTTTCTTAAGCGGGTCTGCGATCGTTGAAATCCTAACGAGGTTGCCCGTAAATATCCATGGCTTGGTCGAAAGACTTTTTCCTCCAAAGCAACGTGGTTTTAACTGTAGCCTCCTCCTGTCATGATTTAAAAAATATTCATTTTTTTAAGCGGGCCTGTGATCGCTGAAACCCTAACGAGGTCGTCCGTAAATATGCATGGGTTGGTGGGAAGACATTTTACGCTAAAGCAACATGGATTAAACTGTGGCGGCCTTATGTCATGATTATAAATATTTTCAGTTTCTTAAGTTGGGCCAGAGATCGCTGAAACCCGAAATAGGCTGCCAATAAATATATACGGCTTGGTAGGAAGACATTTTCCACCGAAGCAAAATGGTTTTAATTGTGGCGGCCTCATGTCATGATTATAAAAATTTTCATTTTCTTAAGAGTGTCTGTGATCGTTGAAACCCTAGCAAGGTCGCCCGTAAATATCCATGGATTGGTGGGAAGACATTTTCCGCGAAAGCAACATGGTTTTATCTGTGGCGGCCTTATGTCAGGATTTTAAATATTTTCAGTTTCTTAAGCGGGTCTGCGATCGTTGAAATCCTAACGAGGTTGCCCGTAAATATCCATGGCTTGGTCGAAAGACTTTTTCCTCCAAAGCAACGTGGTTTTATCTGTGGCGGCCTTATGTCAGGATTTTAAATATTTTCAGTTTCTTAAGCGGGCCAGAGATCGCTGAAACCCTAACGAGGTCGCCCATAAATATCCATGGGTTGGTGGGAAGACATTTTAAGCTAAAGCAACATGGTTTTAACTGTGGCGGAATAATGACATGATTATAAAAATTTTCAGTTTCTTAAGCGGGCCAGAGATCGCTGAAACCCTAACGAGGTCGCCCGTAATTATCCATGGGTTGGTGGGAAGACATTTTAAGCTAAAGCGACATGGTTTTAATTGTGGCGGCCTCCTGTCATGATTTAACAAGTTTTCAGTTTCTTAAGCGGTTCTGCGATCGTTGAAATCCTAACGAGGTTGCCCGTAAATATCCATGGGTTGGTCGAAAGACTTTTTCCTCCAAAGCAACGTGGTTTTATCTGTGGCGGCCTAATGTCATGGTTATAAATATTTTCAGTTTCTTAAGCGGGCCAGAGATCGCTGAAACCCTAACGAGGTCGCCCGTAATATCCATGGTTGGTGGGAAGACAAGTTC